>JAYRCB010000378.1:802741-892812 GCA_036026315.1 Trachelus stipa
ACGGAGGCGATGATCACGAAATCCCACTTCCAGACTCGGCGCTACGGCTTAGTGCAATGATTTTGGTATCGCCCAAAGTGGTACCGTTGTGCATCTCCCTACTCATCTCTGACTGCGCTGTCACTTTTGGACTGGACAAAAACTGCCAAAAACAGAACGAAGAGACATCTCTGCTTCAAAAATCACGGCGAGAAGCTCATTCCAGTTCCAGGAAAATGTACAGGATAACGTGTGAACAGACATCTAGGAAGATGAACAGGAGATGAAGGACGGGAGAAATTCCCGGAGAATGTGTTGAAAAATTTGGAAATGTTTATTTATCGCTCCTATGTCCTTATTTGGCCTATTGCTAAAAGCAGTCAATCCTTACCCGTCTTCAAAGTTGGTCTAAAGTGTCAACTCCTTTAGCTTGAGAGTTCCGAATTGTGACAGCATATCTTTTTCTAGCTCTTTCTGGAATTCTAATAAAATATTTCACTGAATAATGAGATGGATGCTTGTGCAAAATTTGTTTATGTTGATTTCTGTTAGTTGATTTTCACAAATTATTAAGAGCAAATCATAACTATGTACTAAGGGTAATAAACAAATTGCGTAAGGCTACTAAGGATATTACGGCTGCAAGTAGGAATACTCTAAATCCCAAATACAAATATGGAACATGCCATAATTATTGGAGGCAGTAGATTACCGTTAGAATCAATAAGAATGTCATTGAAGGAACAGAACGAGGATTTTCTATGAGAAAAATGATTAGCTGTTGCTGTTTCCAGGATGCTTCAAATTTATTTCAGTGGCGCTGAAAAGAAAGCAAGAAAAAGAATTTGAATCTAGCTGAAATAAATTTAGCCGGCCCACATAGGAATTCCAATCCGGTTTCTTCTCTGTCGTTGAACGTGTTGTGGCTGTTGGACCTCTGGACTCCACCCTAAGAGGAAGCTTCTCGAACTTCAAAAGAAGGGCATTCTGACGGAGTCCTTAATAATTTTCAAAAGAATATTCATGGGCAAAGGTTTTTCGGGATAAAGGGGAGCGAGAACCACGTGTCAGGTATAAGAAGAACCAGCAGCAGCAGCTTTTGAGTGCTTGACTTCCTCAAGGACCTTTGTACTCTCGAGCACTCCACTGTGGAACTTCAAATTTACTGGAACAAGAGAGTCTTGACTAGCGAACGAAGGAAAAAAAAAGAAAAAAGTGTTTCAACTTGCGTAAACACTTTCACATATTTTCAGTCTTTTAACAATTGATTATCGCCCAACTTGAACCCAGAATTAACATATATGACGATAACGTAACCAGTGAAGCTATCAGCTGAAACGTATCTCATAATACACGAAGAAGACATTTGGAGGATGAACACGGCATCCGACAACTTCCTGAAAGCTGCTTCTCCCTCCCGATCTTATTTCGATTCATACAAATCCACGCGGCTTTTATATTGCGGGTGCAGGGAGATTTCAAAGGATCGATCTTTCGCTGCGTTACTAGATTGTTAAGCAGGGGAATCCCCGTCCTCGACTCGAGGCTGATATTCGTAGGATTACAAGGAAGAAGGAAGAGCCGAGGAGAATCTTACTGGTAAGGGTAGAAGTTGAGGAAGGAAATGGTGCTTGTGCGATACTGGAGGATTTTGTGTTAACCCTTTTTCGAATTCCTCCACCCTCTCCCCCTCCCGCCATCGCCATTCGCTTCCCGGGTAACGCATCTCGACCATCGTCCCCCTTCCCCCCCTTTCCCACCATGGATTCAAATGCTTGTGTAGTCTACGTCCTGACGCAATATATGGAGATACAATGAAGGGAGAGTAGAGAGCATTTTCCTGCTTTCTTTTTCTCTTTTTCATTCTACCTCCCATCCCCCTCATTCATTCATCCCAATGGTAGTTCAGGTTACACATTTATCCTTTTTTCTCGCCCTCCTTTGTTCCCTATAAGCACAACCATCCTACATCCTCTTGTAATTATTACCAGGCCAAATGGACGTTGGATTTATGTTGAATTCGAGGAAGTTATTTATTTTCTAATGCGTTTCTGATATTGTTCTTTTGGAAATATGGATAAAACAATGGATAAAGGTTTTTAACGAACCGGATGACACGACGTCGATTTCATCGACACCGACTGCTCCTGCTTTTGTGAATCTACAGTGGATAGCGTATACAGTAGCCGGTTCGATGCGAAACTACTATGGCTCTAGTCATGCAATTTTCCTATTAGGCACGCGTGGTATCCAGCAAGAGCGATTGTGTGAGAGAGAGGGTGCACAGTGTCATCCAACCCCTAGCCAATGACAATCGCTAGATGGATAATTATTATGGCTCCCGATCTCAATCTTTTAATTACACAGGACTCTCCCTGGGGGGACTGTCGTGTGTCTTGAGCATATCAAAGAAAAATTAGAGTCGCGATTTAATCGCTGATGCTAAACGACAAATTATACTCAGGCTACTATGGGCAGTCCGATTTTTATTTCTGTTTTCATAGTTTCCGAACATTAGCTGTGTACGTGTTCTGTATAAACAACACGTGTCATTTGAATGAACAGAAAGTTTGTATCGGGCACGTTATGATATATCGTTAAATCATTAAGGGCATCCGAAGTAAATATGCAGACAGGTAGGTAAATTTATGTATATACGAGTACTTATAGAAGGCGCGTCTCATTCTCTTGAGAATTCATCCGATCAATAAAGATCTTGTCGAATGTCATTTACACCCCTTGGTATTTTTTCGGAAGACAAACGAACGTTCCATTAATTCAAAGCTGAATCAATCATAGTTCCAGGTTCATATGTAAATTGTCACTTTGTCATTTCACTTTTATAAAGGCACGGGTATTCTTTTGGCATTTTAAAAATGTATCAAGTGAGAAATTATCAAAGGCAATTACGTATCTAATACAATTGTGCTTGCAGCATGAATATTGGTTCTGTCGTGTAGATGAGCAACTGCAGCTGCAGCACTTGCACTTTTCGAGCTCTGTTCTTACGTCGCCCTTTTTCTCAATTCCTACCAGCTTTCATAGTAGGGAAACTTATTTTTTTTAGAACTAGAAATCCCTGGAATATCTCTAGTCAATGCTGCAGCCATCGAGGAGTATCGATAGATTTCTATATGTGGGGCTCACGGTATCGATTTATCGCATGCTATCCGCTGATCGTGACTCTCGACGTTCCCCAATGCAAATTTACCAGGAAAGTTATTAACGTGTAATCCACATCCTTCCGCCCTTCGAGCTTCAGGAAATTCATTGGACACCTATCCAAAGTGAAGAGCAGCTATCGCTATGGTAAAAATCCCATAAGAAGGGATTTGAAGAGCGAAGGGCTCATCTTCATGGATGCAAGTACACAGTCAGACGCGTAATCTTTGAAGTTCTTATCGGAGGCTACAATAACGTTTTCAGCATCTTCGCTAGTCACTCATCTGGAAAAGAAGCTGGGCCTCCTTGAGGTTGTTTGAAGGAGCTAAGGTCGAGAGGCTATTGTAATAGTCACCAAAATCGATAATAGTCCGTGTTGCATCGAGATGAACCTTGAGATTGTATTTTATTTTATGCCAAGGCTGCCGGAAGTCGCGTGGCGAAGGGTCAGAACGGAGCAACAATAAGGAAGCTTAGGGATGGGACATTGCGCAAAGTCACGAATGTCCTAATTGAAAATCAATATTTGCACTAGCTCTTGGCTGCTTCACCCTGACGCACTTCACGTTAACCTTCATAACTTTTACTGCATCCGTGAGTCACAACCTACCCGACTGCAGTTGGAAAAGGACTAAGAAATATCCAACCCAAAAAGGACTTGGGCGGGGGACCCGAAAGTGGTGGGGAAGTAATTTCGAAAGCGAACGAAAAAGTTTATCAGCACGAGTGGGAAGGGAGGAGAGAAGAACTTTACAGTACGGTATAAAAATAAAGTCTACAAGAAAGGTCGATATTTATACCAAAATGTCCTACGATCCTTTTACATGTGATTATTTGTCAACTCGTCTTAAAATTCAATAAGGGTTAAGTACTTCATCCCCAGAAATTTGAAACCTTTTTGATAATCATAGGGAGACTTTGGATTTGTATACGTGCGTTATACATGTGGGAAAACATGTGCATAGGTGATGCAGAGGTGGATACGTGCCTGGGTTTACGTCGACGGATATACGGAATGGAACGGACGGGAGTGACGAGATGCATTTAGGAGAGAACCACCGGCGTAATGGCGTCAATAGTGCTGATTATGTGACCGCATTTGCTCTCGGAGCGTCGGACGCCAGGGGTGGTTTTGAGGGACAGCAAGGGAGGATGACAGTCCACTAGGAATGACGTAGAGCCGACCAGTAGGACTGGGACAAAATGCGATCCAGCAGGATGGTCTGCGAGTGGCCAAGTGTCGCTCTTGTGTATCCCGTACGTGAGGGGGTGGTCACACGCACACCCACACACACCCACGCACAACCACACACAACCGCCCTATTGTGAGAGAACGTTTGACAAGCTGGCGGCACGTATCGACGCGCGGGGATTTTCGAATATTTTCAACCCTTTCGGAGAATGGATCCTGCAAAATTGATAGGCTGAGAATACTATTTGACACGCTTACTTTTATGCAAATTTACTTAAATTATCAAATTTAATGACAGCATACTGGATCATAATACGCGTCCTTCATCAACCCCAATATCGATCCTATATAACAGCTGTCCACTCCATACTCATTCGGTAATTTCCTTTAGCCTGTCCATCAGCCCTTGTTTCCGGTTACTCCCGACTGTTAGTATATCTCGTTCAGGTACATGTAAAATGTCTACTTTGATAAGCACCAGAAGCCTGAGCCAGAATTTGGACTAAATAAAATGCTTCACTACAGCCAAGTAGGTGTCCGATCGAATCGTGAGATTCGACTCTTGAAAATTCCGTGCCCGGAAGTAAACAGCTGGTCTTCGCTTCCAGAGCCGAAGCCCCGTGGAATATTCTCTGATATCTATTTTCCTTTGAGAAAAAAGGGGATTGCAGGCGCCCGAGAGAGTTGAAAAGCACCAGCGAGGCAATGCGCCGTATATCGGCGTAATGTCAGAACAATTGCATCAAGCTAGACTGCATCGTAAAATGCATTTTACGTCCTGATTCCCAGCGATGCGATATCCCATTCACGACTCTACTCTTCGGACTCCTCATTTTTCTTCTGCAACCATAACCCCTGTCTGAACTCCTAATACGCTTACTACTGATATTACGTACCCATGATGTTTACTGCACGTATAAGTAAGCTCCGTAACTGGTCTCAGATCGCCATTGGGTGCGGGTACTACCGGCCTAATAGGATCCCAATGGTTATATCAGTAACCAGTTAGCAAGTAGCGAGCTAACATTTATGATAACATTCTCAACACTAAAATGTGCCTCAATACATATTCAAAGGGGTGGCTCCACGTTTTCCGTCGACCATTAGCATTAATCGCCTTCCGGCTGGAGGATTGACTACCTACTGAATCCGTATTGTATTGGATTCGCGGGCTACTACCCCTAGCCAACAACCCTCGCAATTTTACTGCAATGAAATTACCGAGACTTTCCTGAACGTCGTTATGCCATTACTTGAAATTCATATACATACCGTCAAATAATGCCATCCCCTTCGCTCGGCTGTGGTTAAAATGTCTGGTTCGTCCACACTGCAGTAAACGGAAAACAAAATTTACCTCGAAACAAAAATTCTTTGCCAATTTCATGCGGGAACGCGACTGCGGAAATACACATACGTCCAGGATACTCACATGGGACTTACGTGGTCCAAGTAACGTCCATTCTGTCACTTCCGGTTACCTCGACGCCGTCGTCACTTTTGTCGTCAGCTGTACACGTGAAAACGTGAGAGGGATGAAGAAATTCACGATCAGGCATTAAATCTGCAATTTCATTCTTTCGCAAGAAAGAAAAAAAATCGTCTCGTTAATGAAATATTATTTTATTACTAAATTTGCGAAATATATACATTAGGCCATACACATATATAAGTACATAATCATTCATTTATAGACAATAGGTATTCGACGATCCGTCGACGCACGGGGGTAAATTTTATTGCTCGGCTTAGGAGGATTTCAAATTCCTCGTCTATACGAACCCCTGGTGAATCTTCGTTTAACCCCTTTCGATGTCTTCAAAGCCTCTCGAGCGCCCTTAAGAAATTTGCCCCAGTGACTCGTGGCGTCTCCAAACATTGGGATATGCGTGTATATATAATACATATATACTTTGTTTATTTCCGCATATACCTATATATATTCATGAACGCGTATGATTATATATAGATATATTTACATGTATTAGAAGCTCGATACAACTGAGGGTTAACACTGATGACCGACGAGTGAGTATCTTTGTTATATTATGGTTTTATCGTCGACTGTACCTTCGCTCCTCCTTCTTATCCATGTGTATGTCAATTGCGTAACGTAATCACCCGATATCACTGAACCATTATGCAACATTCCAGATGTCCGCTCTTCGTATTTACCTAATCATCCCCCGGTCCATAAACGACCCCAACAGATTTGAACGCTTCTCGATCCGCAGCCACAGTGCCAATCGAAAGTCACTGTGTGTCTCGAGCATCGAATTGAAACAACCCCTGTAATTCGCAGAAACGACAATTTCCATCCCCCCTGTCGAATAGAGAAATTCTCTCGCTTCTCTGAATTGCGTTTGAACAAGCACCGATAAGGTTGACGGGAGAACGTGGCGAGTTTCACACTTTTTATTTTCTCTACTTTTTATTCTTTTTCCTTTTCAATGTCTCTTTCTTCTTCTGCGAAAGCATTCGGGAGAGTGGAAAGAGCAGAGACACGACGGAGCATCGGAGTCGCCACCCTCGCTCGATGGGGTGGCTTTACGAAGCAACCCCGCGCTATTCTCACGGCACTATCCAGGTACGCGAGTGCGATTATATTCCTTTTGTCAGGTCGTCCGCACGTGTGCGCTGACTTTAATTACCTACATTAAGGAGACTTCCTGTTTCCGCCATCCCGCCCCTCTGCACACCACCCCTGGTTTGACTCGAGCAGCCAACCGATTCCCCGCAGCCACAGGTATCATTTGCATGATAATTCCAAAACGTTGCAATTTTCTCGCTTACGTCCTCGAAAACGTAAGAACGAGCGCTTTGCGAATTCGCGTAATCCTTGCCAAACTTTATTCCCTAATAGGACCTGATTTGCCATCCCGAAGAAAGTTTTATACGATTATGGTTAAGCGATAGTTGCTGCTTTTTTCTTTTCGATTACTGTCACGGAGGAGTGCTGGCGCAACGGGGAGAACGATACGAAGGGATCAAAGCAGATATAGGACTTGTCCTACGGCAACACGAAGAAAGTCGATAAGGATAACTGTAGGCGTAAGGATCGAAGGGTTGCAGGGGATTTATTAACGCCGATAGCTGCCAGGCTGATGAATCTGTTACATCGATAGGCCGGCCAGGAATTAAGGGATGCTGTGCAAAAGGGGATCCACTTTGCGAGATATGTCAATTGCCATTAAAGAGACTGCTAAGTTTTGCGGGTTCTTATTAATCACACGTACTAATTATAACTTATAATTAGAACGGAAGCTGTTCTATCCCCTTTAGTGTCGAGGGGATCGTTCTTCCGGTGATCGTCATTCGATTATTTATGATTAACGATTCTTCTGTCGCTTTCTTACTTTCGCTCTTTCACTCTCTCTCTCTCTCTCTCTCTCAACTCTTTTATACAACTTCATAGCTCCTACTCTTTTTTCTCTTAAGTCTATCACTCCTTACCACCGTGGTTCCACAAGCGGAAATTATCACAGGAGACAAGAAGACACGTGGCGCATTCTCACTTTTACATCCCCTGTGACCGCCTAAAGGGTTTCTTGCACAATTGACTATCTACGTGTAACCTTTTAGCCTTTAGCGCACGGCGAGTCGATTATCGATATTACCAATCAATATTCATTAACGTATATCGGAAACACGATCGCGTAACCGATCGATTACGCTATCGACAATAACAAAAATCATTCAAGCACACACATACTTCTTCTGTACAATAACA
This sequence comes from Trachelus stipa, assembly GCA_036026315.1. NCBI lineage: Eukaryota > Metazoa > Arthropoda > Insecta > Hymenoptera > Cephidae > Trachelus > Trachelus stipa. The sequence goes on from JAYRCB010000378.1 coordinate 810,805, forward strand.
ATTGTTATAAACCGACTGTCTTTGATTCTTTATCAGCGGTTACATTTTTTGGTTTTCTATTGTTTATTAGCTCCGCTCGATACTGCCAAGCCATGATTGTCTTTTGTCACGAAACGTCTTCCATCTTCTATCTTCGTCTCTCCTCCAGTACAAATCCGACTGGTCGAGCGTCGTTGAGGCTCTCCCAGGCTTCCCCGTCTTGGAGGGTGAGTCATCCCCCATCGACGAAAGAATTCTCCTAATTCTAAGCTACGACGAGTAATCGTCGTAGAAGGAGATTCGCCACTATTGTCAGTAGAGAGGGACCGGAAAGACTCGCAAGACCTTGAACTGAAAGCAAAAAGTGAAAGTGAGTCTCGTAAAAGCTGAGGTTCGCCGCTTCTGCGTTAGTTTTGCCCACGGAGGTTTCACAAGAATGTTGAGTAAGATCGAAATGAAAATGAGTCAGCGGGGTCAAAGGGAGGGCTAAGGGAGTCGGTCGACTTTTTATTTTTATAGGGACAAAGTTTACGTATTTTCTTTGGGAGGGTTCTCCATGACCCAACCCCTGCCTCTGCCAACCTCCCCTGCACCTATACGTATATTTAGTACTAGCTACCTCCTGCCTGGGGGATTAAAACGCACAGTCAACTAAATATCTCCCTATAGATCGTGGCCACTTTGTTAATCAACCGAAAGCATCAGGACTTCAATCATCTCCCCTTTTCGATTGTGTGCCCGTAATACGTGCCTGTGCGAATGGCTGCGTGGCTGCGTGTACCACGTGAGAGTAACGATCGCGATGGGATTGTTAATACGGTATATCGTGATTATTATTGATAAAGAGGTAGGTAAGGTTAACTTTTAGGAAATGTGAAATGGTAGATGAGGATCGAGAAATGACTAAGGTGAATTCTCAGAGGGTTTTATGAGGATGGGGAGGGGGGCGCTTTCTTTTTCCTCTGCGCCCCTCCCCCCCCCCCCCCGCCAACCCCAAAAACGATTATCCAGTTATTCTTGGTTACGTGATGTTGGATGTTCGATCCTTGAATGGCGATGCTGAGCGAGAGTTAAGAGAAGCAAAATCGTTTTAAAGAGAAGAAATGGGTAGACGGAAGCGAGGATGAGGGAATGTGCAGAGGAAGGAGTAGCAAGGGGAAGGGAAATGAAGAAGAAGAAAAAGGAGAAAGGAAGGAACGTGGTAGCTAATGCGAGTGCGGCCGTAACGGGACGGTCTCTTCGGCGAATCGACTAACGAGAAAATCGAAGATCGTTAAGAGCAATTTCTACGAGTCGTTCCGCAGCCTCTTCTGGTTTGAATTTCTCTTTTTCTCGATCCTATTAGCCTCTCTCCTTCACCTTCTCAGGCCTTACCTTTTACAATTTTTCCTTTATCTCGATACATGCCCCAGTTTTTCTTCTTTTTTTTTCTAAAGCTTTACTCTAATATTTCTTCCTTTAATCCCACTGTTCTATTATATTTTACCAAGGCTGTGCTTGGGGATGCGCGAGAAGGGTGAATCAAAGGGTCGATCGAAGGGTTATTTTTTCAAAATTCTTTAGAATATCCTTATCGTCTGACATTGTTTATGTGCTGCGAGAAACGCCTCTCGTGAGGCGAGCTAATTTCAGTCGCAATTAGTCGGTAACTAACGGAGGCCAAAGGAGTGAGCAGGGGAGGCCGAAGCCACTGTAAATTATTGTTTTAATTTCTAGAATTCTTGTTGAAAGAAGAGAGAGAGAGAGAGAGAGAGAGAGAGGGAGGGAAAGAAAGAGAGAGGGGAAGAACGAGTAAAAACATGGACTTGCAAATAACTTGGATATAGGCAATTGCTAAGAGCTAGTAAACACATGTACATTTGTATAATATTTGGCGAAACGTAAAAATATAATAGACTCCAGAAAAAAAGTGTATCAGACTGCACGATATATATAGACTAAATAAACTAGCACACACCGTTAATTGAATAAAATAATTTAAACTGATAATGGCTGACTTTTAATTTCTACCAATATGCAATTGACTAATCGATCGCTCGACCCCGATTACCTTTTCTTAGTCAGCTAGAATTTCCGAAGGGTCACACCATTTATAACAACAAACAGCCCACCAACGGGTCTCAATTTCAATTAACGGGCTGACCCACATTTTATTTTTTCACTTAATTTTTTCTCAGTTTTTAATCACGCTCCCCGACTCTCCATTTTCACAATCAGGAATTATATCGATCACAGCAGACCCATTTTAAGATAAATGAATAATCCCATCCCTCCAATCAATCGACTCGTAAATTTTTCAAAGAATCTTTTACGCTCCACAGCAAAAGCTTTCATCTGAATTTTCATCCAGCTGCAGTCACTATCAGCTATCTTGGTAGATCTGTATGCAAGACAAACATCGTTCAGACCTTCCCTAGCTACTTTTCCTATTCACTCCCCTCCCCTCCGCTGCCGCCTTCCTGCTTCAAACCGTAAAAGAATTTTGCATTGCTACTTTTTATGCGAACCTCTCACCATCCCTGGGTTATTCTTATTAGTTTTGAATTTGACCGACCGTGTAATACGCACCTGTGCTCATAATTTCGCACTTACTCCATTTGTGATTTTATTTTATCCCCTTCGCACCATTATATTTTTATTTTCGCATATCCCGCGGGAGTAACACTTTATTATTGAAAGCTGCGAATCGGTACGAATAAATTATAACGACTTCCTCCCGTACGGTTAATTGATAATCCCATTATCGCTTCGGGGTTGTAAACGTCGACAAAATTGGATTTATCGTCACCGATCGCTAATTTAATCTAAACAGGGCTTAACGCACGGACGAATAATTAGGCCGACGCCTTCCGCTATTTTTTTCTCTTAAACTCCCCAAGGTGGTTTTCGGTCCCACTTCATTTTCCTAATGCGAACAAATAGTATCCGCCTCTTCCGAGCCATTTAATTAAACTGCATTCGCGAAACGTAATGGATTAAAATTTTATGGACTTACCGGAAAACTGAGTCCCACGCACGTCGACCAATGCTTTATGCTTCCGTCGATTCAATTCCACTATGGCGTCGCATCTTTAATACGTAACTTATTAAAAACATCGTAAAGGAACAATCACGTATCTAATACATTACCTTACGTTTATTTTTCCATCAACCAGATGATCCGGACCAATTTCGAGGCGTAAGGTTGATATCGACGTAAACAGCTCGTGCTGCTCGATCGTCATTTCCGAATCGGCAGCGATCTGGAAACAAATTATTGATCGAAGGGATCGTTAAGAGTGCATCGCGGGAATGAAAAATATTATAACCACTTCCGGTTTATTATTTTGACAATGTTTTTTGCCCAAATGGGCGACTGGCTGAGTGAGCATCTTTCGAGCGTGTCTTTTGCCAGCCGATAAACGGCGCTTTGGCGGCTTTCTGACTCGCGCGCGAAAGGGGAGCTAAGGAGATAAATGAGTCCCGAGATTAAATCATTTTCAAGTCCTCGAAAAGTCTCAAACTCTTGGTTTTCCTTTTCTGGTCTTCGCCATCACTCACGGTCTTACCCTGGTATCTACTCGAGCTATTCTTGATTGTATCTACCCCAACGGCTTTATGCATTTTCCAGCAGATATTATTGAGACTCGAATAACCAACCAGAGAAATACTTCAAAAAAAAATGAATAGAAATTAGACTCAGAGTGTGCATTTTTCAACCACTGAGTAACCATGCACTATTTCCGTCTATATTATTTCTATGACAACAGTGTGACGTATAACAAGATAATAAGGGCTGTCTGAACGACCCTTACGTAAACACGAATAAGATAAGGATAGCAAGCAGCAAATAAAGTCGAAGATTGTTAGTGGATAAGTGTTTTATCTACATTTTTTATTTAGTTCAATTCTCACGATTTTACGATAACAGTAATATTAAGGTGGAAGAAATATCAAGAAGGGGCAAGATCTTGTGAAAATTTGTGAAAATAAGATATCGCGTCTCAATATGGACTTTTAGAGGATATTGAAAAATATTGTTCATCAGTTGTCACGTGGTTTGATAGGGTAGAATTCTTTGTGAAATTCTGACTTTTCTATTATATCGCGCAACACGTCACTGGTCGCGTACAATGCGATTGTCAGTAATGATGACAAGTAATTCAGTTAATAAATTTCAAAGGAATTTCAACGCGAGTGGTTCTCAAAGTCTTCAAAAAGGAAAGATATGAAAGGAAAGAAAATTGTAAAAAAAAAAAGAAAACCAGAGAAAAAAGAAAGACGGCAGAGTAGCTGTGTCCCAGGGTATCGCGGTGTGAGAAGCCGCGAAAGATAACGGGAAAGTTTTAAAATAAAGGTGCAAGCGGGATAATCGGCAGACCGGGGCCGAAATTTATCGAGAAAATTTCCCAGCACGGTTAAAACTCAGAGATCCTATCCGACTTGGTGATCTGAACTCGCGAAATTAGCCGAAAGGAATTTCGTCGACGGCGTAATCGTTCGTGAAGTCAATTCAACTTTCGATTAGCCCTAACGATGGGAGCCTCACGTATTTACCGTGCCTCTACGTACAATCATATTAAATTGCGTATCTTCTCAAGATTCACAATAAAAAGAAAGAGTTGGATAGACGCGATAACGATTTTCCGAATAAAAATAAAAAAGAGCTTCGTCAATGCCAAAGCCTCTGAACCTTCTAACAATGTCTCCTCTCTTTAGAGGTTTCACTGCATAGCTTTAACCTCTGTCCTGCTAATGGCACTGCAGTCAGGATAATTGGACGGGAATGAAAAAACTCACCTTCTCTCCATTGATATACCACTCGAGTTTGGCTGGTGGGTAGGATTTGCCACTGGTACAATTCAAGTCCACGATGTCGCCACTGGCGTAGATCTTCTCCTTGCCTGTGATTTCAGGATCATGGTCAGGGGGCGCTGCAACAGCGAACCACACGTTCAAACGTAGACACGTATTCGTCAGCAAGATTTTACGATTTGAAAAGTCCTCGTGACGTAACACCGAGAAAGGAGAGGATTTTCCGGCGTTAAGGGAAAAATCGTGGTGGTTTGGAAGCGGTTACTGAGGATTTTACGAGTTTTCAATTGGAAAGGAAGATCTACTTGGATTTATCTCCATCCACCGCTGGAGATGCTCTCTAGGAGTTAGACGAAGTGATGGTTATAGGCGAATATACGTATCTCAAATTTACTTCCTGCTAATGAAATACCGGACATGATTTTACTGTTCTTTATTTCTCTCGCTATTCTGAATGCCCTATATAGATATACGTCTCTATATATTTTAATACACTGTTTCCTCACCGCGCACGACAAACCCTTGTGCCTTTACTCACGCTCAGGTCGCTGCTTCTCGTTATTCAGACCATTTCCTTAATTACGCTCAAACCCCAAGGCTATTTTTAATCGACGTTCATAATTGCTACCTTTGCACGTTCGCTACCGCGACACCTGCTTCGCCCCACGTCCGCACGCACATTTGCGCCAGACTCACCGCTTATTTCTCACACTTCCTCAATTTCCCGAGAAGTCCTCAAATTTTTTCCCTTTAGCTACTGCAACCCTTTTTCCCTTTTGCTTAACCACTAACTACTGCAATTCCCGGGAACTCGAGAATCCATCCGTATCAGGACATCAAATGTAAAAATCGATAAGCGACATCGTGGATGATCCAAATTCAATAGGAGCAATTCATTGGTGCACAATTGAGATCTGGCACGTTCATACCGAACGCGTATGCGTGAACTTTGTACGACAAACTTTAATCTACAATTGGAGTCATGAAGGAATTGCCGGAAACTCGACTCGGGAAGCTTAATGCCCTAAAAGTTTAGAGCCTATTACGTAATGACGGCTGCAGGGCGTAAACCTTCCCATCCGATAAACAAGACTGAGGAAGGGTCCAAGGGTGGCAAAGGATAATGCGGAAGGAAGGAAGAAAGAGAAAGGGATAGCGAAGCGAGGGGAAAAAAAGAGAAAATCCATCTCGAAAGAGTAATTATTCGAGTCAGGAAACTGTCCTGGCGGAATGAAATTGCATCTCCTGCGTGGGACAACGAGGGAGGAAGCCAAAGATGCGGTTGCTGGTTCGGTGGCTTCCGGCACGCTGCTTGCTCATCGCACTGCGATAAATTCCCCCTAAAAGTAGGAAGATCCACCTTGGACCATGCGAGGACGAAAGTTTACAGGCCTCGGACCGCTTTTATCGCTCGAAGCGTCTGGTCCGACGTCTTCCGACGCCTCGCGACGCCCCTCCTCATCCGGCTCTACAGTCCCGTTACGGTTTACGGCTTTGGCATACGTATATGCCATGGTTCCGCACCTCCATCGTTTTCTACCCTTGCCATCGGTATAGCCTTTCTGCACTACCAGCTCGCTAATATTTATCGCCCTTCGACATTTTTATACGCCTCTAAACTTCAGAATAGAATATTCTCCCGTCGTAGCCGAACGCACGTTGAAAATGAAAATTCTACTTCAACATTCCACCCTTGTAAAAAGAGTCGTCAAACTCCACGATAGAGATCTGCTTAAGTGATACCCCCATTTGATCCTGACTTCAACAATCGTTATCACCGACCAATAATACTGCATCGGACTGTTTTTTTTTTCAACTAGACAAGCGAATTAACGAAGCTTCAATTCGTCGCAGATACTTTTCACAAATTCATAGAAAAAAATAATGCGCAATATTGACTTACTACGAAATAAAAAAAAGAAAATTAACTATCGAACCGCTATCGAAAGGTGCAGGGTTGTGGTAGACCCCTTTGTAAGTCGAGATTCAACAGTGCACCGAACACCAAAGAGTAGACTCTTGTCAAAGGATTAATTATCGGATGCCAGGGCATGTGTGTACTCACATATGACCTCCATGTAACTCTCGTTATAGACAGATGAGAATCCAGGGGCTTCGGTGATGACCTCGCACTTGTAAAGACCACCCGTTTTCAATCCAACGTTGTGAAGCGTCACTTTTTGGTCATCCGAAGAGTGAGTCTGAAAAATTAGAGCATACATGGAATTCAATAAAGTCTCTTTATACGATTTTCATGATTACCTAATTTATTGAACACGTATCTCCTCTCTCTTGCCTACAATCCACGCGAGACAGTCGACTGATATTTAGGCGCAGTCGCTAAGAACTACCAGAGCGGCAATTGCACTTTGGATTTTAATGGGTCGATGCTAAGTCGAAGCGAGGAGACTGCGAGGCCAATGTTGTAAGACCGTTCGAAAATGGCTGCACGTAAGGCCATATTGATTTAACAGTATGGGTCCTCGACATTACGCCGCTACGAAAATAACCCGAGAGAAAGAGAAAATGACAGAGTCCCAGGAGTTTATCTATTGAAAATTCTCTTCCTCTCACGATTTTTCTCTCTCTCTCTCTCTCTCTCTCTCTCCCCTATATTCTTCCTTTATTATATTTTCCTGACCCTAACACTTCCTTATAACCGCTTTCGCGGTTTCCACTTCGCGATCACGCGTCTACAGTTTTCGTCGTACGTGCATCGTGACCATCTATAATACACTCGGCATTTAGAGAGAATGGAACTAAGAGCTACAATCCATTTAGCTTTAGCTGACGTGCCTACGGAAAATATTTGGTCTCTCCGAGAGGCAAAATTTTTGGTGAATTTCGGAGAGAGTGCCCCCAGACCCTTTAAGAAAGAGCCAAGGGTAGAGAATGTATTTATCATAAAATCTATTTATCGTAAGGGTACCAGCGATGCTGCTCCCAAGGGATGAAGTGAACTGACTCGGGTGAATCGTACCAGCTGGAACGGCGGACAACCCGGCTGTCGAAGTTTGATGCCAGTTCTAAGAGTTTGAGGAGATGCTTGCCTGTGAGGGTAAAACAAGGAGAAAAAGACACAAAAACCAGAAGAGATTCTTTAGTCCGATGGTGCCTTTTAAGGAGTGGAGACTCGATGGAAGTTTGTTTGGAGGTTTTGATGGAAAAGGAATAAAAGACCGATGCTACTGAAACAATGGAAAGTACCAGAGGATGGACAGGAGGCACGGTGAAGAGGTAAGAGACGCTAAGGACAAAGGACAAGGTGTGGGAAGAAGAAGTGAAATAGAGAGGTTGTGGGCGAGGGAGGGAAGTGGGGTAACAGGGAGTATCGCGAAAGAGCGAGAACTAGTTCGAGAGCGTGGAGATTGTTTACCGGCATTGTTTTATGGAAGTTACCCGCTCACTTGAGCGAACTCCAAACGGATGAAAAACTTTATGAGGTTGCGCCCCAGTGGGTACGTTTTTCCGAAGAACCTCGATGCTTTATGCTTTTCCTTTATAACGGATATCGTAATTTCCCTCCGTATCATTCTGTACACAACCAGAAATTCACGTAGAAGGAAGAAACGTATGTTTTGGGCAATTTTTTTTTCGTTTTAATTTCGCAATAAAGTGTCAAAGTGGCCTTTTCAATTTCAAACATTTTTTTTGCAATGTTTATAATGCGCCTTACCACGAGGTAAAAGTCTTTCTATGCTCTTACTCCAGCGTCACGTCAAAGCAGTATGGATGAAATATACGAGTGGCGACGAAAAGCAGGCAAGGTGCAAAACAATGTGTCGTGTACCGGTGGCGGATTTGAGAAAAATATGTGAGGCGACGATCGGCGTTGATTCGCTTGAAATTTCACCGGAGAACAGAGTACGAATATAATACAGCGAGGCTTTTAGTGGCTGTAGAAATTAGAATTGGTTGGCCATGGTTGGCGCTTGGACCATGCTGACTGTTACAGAGGGTGGAATAAAGGGTTATACACATAGTGGTATTTCCATGTGGGAGAGGAAAAGCAAGGAGGAGGAGGTTTTGGTCGTCGAAGCAATACATAAATGTTGCCAGGAGGGAGAATGGGTGTTTTTCCCAATTTGGAAAAAATATTCTGTGCCTCGGGCTACGTGAATCGAAATGTTTTCATTATCATGGAAATTCTCGGCTAATCGCAATAATGTACGAGTTCTCGGATTAAGAGCTCCGATAAAATGGAAAACGAAGGCCTGGCACTCGCGACACGTAATCCTCATTATGTTTCCCCGGGTATTAACGAGAACAGATTCCGCGACTGTCCGATTTTTCCGGGTGCTAACGATGCGCCGATCCAATATTTTCTGTCGGAATCCTCGAAAAGGGTAAAACGAGGTAAACGAGTAAAATCGAGGATGGGGGGGCGGGGGGGTTGACTCCCTTCTATTATGCCTAGGTTCTTTTGAAGGTATCGGGAATACACCAGCAAGTGCTTATCCTTCCGGTAATTATGTAAACGAGTGCTGGTGCATATTGCGCTAAGATTGCACCACTTGTTTTTCTTTCCTCACGAGCTATTTCCATTTTGCTTCTCGCAAAGATGCAGTAACGTACCGACGCCACAGTCGACGTCGACGCGGGTACTTTAAAACCCTATTTCCTCCCGCGCCCCTCGTTCTCCGACTACGTCGTCCAAGCTGGGGTTTATTTTTATCGCCGTTTTGAATATGCGGCTTTATTATACGCAGCTACGGCTACATACCCTTCGGAATAAATTGAAATATTTTATGCAGAATGCTTATGGTCCCGGCAAGAGTTACCAGAGAATACACCGTTAGAAGGGGAGACTGAAAGAAACATGGCGAGGACGAGAATGGTCCTGCGAGTTCCATTTTCGATACACACGAACAACAGCTTGATCCAATTGAACGACCAATTTCAGGGAAAAACTCGTTTACCGACCGATTTACCCGGATCCACGTAGAAACTTTTTCACGGACGTAAAAATGTCTCGTATCCACTTTTAAAAATCGATTTTACATTAATGCCTCCATTCAACGGCGGATTCTCTTTGCTCCGTACTAACTTTGAGCTCGATCATCTTAACCCAGATTCGCCTGGCAGTGACTCGGTCTATCTTTTACCTTGACTGGCTGCATGACTCCATTATATAGTTCAGCCACTAAAGTCGATCGATAGCTACGAACGATACTTGATCGACGTGATCGCGGCTTTCTCTGCTTGGCCCTGTTAGTTTTCTTAGGTCAACCTTGTAACCATTAGGATAAAGGTCAACGACCTCTTATCACTTTCCGAGCTAATCCGCCCTTCTCTTTCCGCAGGCCAAAAACTCACTTCCATCTCACTGCTTTTAACTACATCTTCATGAAGGGTGCCACTCCTATCTCGATTCTTGAATCTATCCTCTCTCCCCAATTTCTTTCCTGTCGCCCTTCACTCTCGCTCTCGACCCTCGCATTATCTCGTGAGGCTTAACAAAATGTAGGACGAACTAACCTGACCCAACGTCACCCTGACGTGCCCCTCACAGGGTAGACAAGTGGAGTGACACTTGGTTCCCTATGGTCCATGAATAAACGGACAGCCTCGTATCGGCGAACAGATTTTTCTCGAAGATGGAGAGCGTAGATCAAGACTAGAGAGAGTCCTACTTTGTCGACCCTAAACCACCTACCACCGATACTTCTACCTAGTACTACTACTACTACTACTAGGAATATACTGCTATAGATACTGGTGCTGCTGATGTTGCCACTACCACTGGACCGACAGCCAACCTTCCGACCTTCCTACCCTTCGACCCCCACCCCCCCTTCCCATGCCTGGATCCTCTTGATCGTCATTTATAATGCATCGTGAATCGCCCTTGGCTAGAAAACGATCGACTTTACTTCGAGCACAGATTTGTCTCGTAACGCTCGGCCAAGACTTTTTCCAGTCGCCCGTGAAGATTCTCTTCGATTTTTCTAGAGCCACTTTGAGGATGAAATACGAGCCGGGCATTCCGTGACAGGGAAAATATAGAAGACGGAATTTCAAAGTTTGGAATCTGGTCGACTGCTACCCTATTGGATGTTACACTCTTCCAAAGTTCAGTGGTGTCAGGAAATAAAAAATGATGACTACACCAAGGGAACGCGGGTACGTCTTCGCTTTCATGCTTATACAAATAAAAATCTCATTCGAGGACTATGGGTGGATCGTTTTCAGAAAAAAAAAGTAAAAACCGTCCTTTGGAATTGATACTCACATCAACTTCTACACCTTCGACGCGATAGCTGTGTTGACTGGGCGTGGCTTTGGGCACGTATCTGTAGAATTCCTCGTGATCTTTGTACCAGGTCACGGAGTAAAGTTTATCGGTCCCAAGATCGTAGCTGAAATAAATGAGAATAACATCGATTATTGAAAATTATTATTTCTTATCGAATCGCTGGTATGATTTTATCAAAAAAACTTTTTTTACGCAATGGTCAGCCCGGCAAACTGACACAGTGACGACTTCGAGCGACGATTCAAAATGTTTTCTTATTTCTATAGGGCGACAGTCCTCGGCCATCTGCACGATACAGCGACAGCTCACTGCAAGCTGGAGTTCTTTTGTGCGACTGTTTGCTAATACCTATCTACACCCTCTTCGCCATAATAATGGCTGCCACGCAACCCTCAGCATGCACGCGAAACCCACCCTTGGCCATTGGGCACTTTAGTCGCCGATAAAAACGAAAGGGTCCCTTAATCGTTGGTTAAAGAGTGACGATTAACGGGAGCATTCTTAGGTATCCTTTCACTTTGCCATTTCGAGTGGCACGCAAAGAAACGACTTTATTCCGAAGGAATTTACAGGGTAGTCCGTCGTCGACGAATCGACTTCATTGAAAAGTGTGAAAACTTCTTCAGTGGTTCTTTCAATCGCTCCAAATTGTATCTTGAAAACGGGTTATAATCGTCCTCGAAATTACCGCTCACGCGTCTTCAATTATTTTTCCCACATTTTCCAATTTTTCTCCCAGAGACTCCTTCGCCGATTACTCGTTCGATATTATCATCCCTGGAATTTTCCCGCGTGATCCGATGCGAATTATCGATTCCCGAAAACGAAGTGTTTTCAAGATATCAATATGCGGGCTGCAGAGTAAGTATAACAATGACGGCAGAAGTCGATGTGCAGGTAGACGTGGAGATCGAGGAGAGCAGTTCGCGAGGAGGCAGACACAGATAGAGGAATAGAAATGGATTTGGGAAATAGGAAGCGGAGGAACCGTCAGGATTCTCGAGAGGCGACGGTATTTAATTAATTAATATCTCACACGCTCACGAAACTCGAGTCTCTAACGATCTCTGTGCTCGATGCTGGAGTCTCCGGTGAGGTTGAGTTGCGCGAAGACAGGACAACGCTCGATAAACAGCCAGGCAGCAGGTTTCCTCATACATAATGCCCAAGCATCTCAGACGTAGTTTGATGCATTTGCGACTTCTAGACACTCGACACTCGCTACTCACTATTCTCTAGTCGGTGGCCGAATATTAGCAGGAGCGAACGAGCCAGATATCCCGGGAGGGTCCCTACCCAATGTATCCAGCATCCGGAGCGTATTCAACATGTCCGGAGTCCCTGCTCGGAGCCCCCACCTCGCCCAATGTATGAATAACAAACTAATCAGAAAGACGAGATATAGCGTTTGGCAGGATATTAAGGTATTTAATTACATACGTATATAATGCCAATGTCTGTGTAGAAAACGAAATGAAACGGGCGGGATCAGGAATGTCGAGAAGGACCTAAGAAGGCTGAAGGAGTTCAAGATCAATAGAGATAATCTAGAAGTAAAATCTTAGAAATCCTTTCAGAAAGTGCAACTCCTTCGGAACTTTTGCTGTACGAGTGATCTTCTTAATTGAAGCTTTATCAGAATGCAAGTTTCTTCAGAAAGTACGACAGCAGTGTCCTATCGGAGAGATCGTCGGTAGTGACCAGCAAATGAAAAGGATTTGATCATGTGAAATAATCGAGGCTTGATCGCCGTCGGTGTACACGATTTTCGTAGATACTCGGAGATAATAATCGGTTCCAGGTTCTCTGTGTATTCAGGAACCGTATACCGTAGCCACTCGAATCTGCCTCCGTGCTCCTCTACGTTAATGCATTCTAGTGCAATAGTACGGTGCAGTGGTAAAACCGGTTGGTGGGATGTAGTGAGTAGTGACGTACCCAGGGGTGGCATTCGGCCCGCTGGAAAAGGGATTGCAGCAGTCAAGCGTAGGTGCACAATTTGGAGCGTTGCGTCGTGGGATTGATTTGCATCCTCTGGCTCATTTGCTGGGTCGTGTCCTGTGGGAACAGGAGGCTCCAGTCTCTACCCCCGTTATTCACCTTCCGCATACCTTCCGACGACCTTCTATTTCTCTTCGTATTTTCAGTTTCTCCTGATTTTCCCATCCTGGTCCCTCTCTCACCCTCTGTTTACCTCAGCTGCCTATTCTGAGTATTGACGTACGCAGAAACGTGGAAACACTATGGCGCCCATACACAATACTTCCTCCACTTCGAGTAAGACTCCTTGGTTCAATATGTACTGCTCAGCTCCTACCAAGTTACCTCTACGTCCTATTAGTCTCTTTCTGGTCCATCCATTCGCGTCAACCATTCACTTCCTAGCGATACAAAATTTCACCTTTACGTTACTGGCAATAATATCAGTTATAGGAGCAGTTGAAGTAACGTGCTAGTAGCCATTGGTACTGGAAGTAGCGATGATAACTGTAAAAGTAATGGGCCATTACTAATGGCGGTACGTGGTTTAGCCAGGCCATCGAGTTTACATCGAACGATGAGTTATCAAAAGAAATACATGAAACGAGATGGATGGGATGACCTCACAGCTTCAAATGTGCGTCATCTGTCTGAGCGCGGAAAAGAATAAAGGAGATACGCGCAGAATGGAACTGAACAGAAAAAATTGAATAAAGAGCAAAAGCATCGCGCTCGGTAGGTTCGTTAGGTGATATCAAATTCGGTTTCTCGTTGATTCCCACAGAAGAATTCGGTCCACGAGTCCTTTGATAAGACGAAAGAGTCTGCGAAGCGGAGAAAGGTCAGTGCGGACCGCGGAGAAGGTAACAAACGATGCACCACTGCATTCGGCTGGCTGGTACATTTTCACGCCCCTGAGTTGCCGAGGCGTCGCACTCGCCCCTAGGACAGTAAACCAACTACGATCCCCTGGACGGCAAACTAATTTGCAATTTATACAAGAGAGGACGTGGGTGGCGGGAGTTGGAGAAAGGCGGGCATAGGGGGAAACTCATAGACGCGTGCCAACTGATCCCTCGGAGGAGGCTCCCTTGGTAGAGAGCGAGGGAGGGGGAGAGAGAGAGAGAGAGAGAGAAGGGGAGGAAGGAAGAGACTGAGTACAGTCTCGCTAATATTAGAAAATGTCGTGTAAAGTCATAATTTCACCACGGCTGACGTGTACGCCCCCGGTACGATTTAATTATTAACTTGATGAACTGCAATACTGCCGAGGCAGCAGGGCCGCCCTTTCCTGTCTCCTCGTTTCTCGTCACAGCCCGACGCTCGACTGATTAATAAATCTATTTGGATCGAGTTACGGCAATCGAGGTTCTCGCTAGTTCTCGCTAGCGAAATCCTCATCTGCTCCTATATCCCGCAAAACGAGCATACAGGGTCGAGGACCGTCTGGGCTGCTTGACAAAAGGAGCAAAATCGAGAAGGTTACATGAACTATTGGAAGAGAATATATGGTAACGTCGCGACTGCAGGCGCCAGGAGTGGGACGTTGACGTCGCTGGCGTCGTCCTTCGACGTAGGATCATGCTTAGGATCGATCGGTTGTGCCTTGGAAAATTGAGAAGGAATGCTCCCTTGACGAGACACGGAGTAGTTCAGCGCTCAAAGATCTCCTTATTTCTAGAACCGTGGAAAAGCTCTGGCGTCCCGACGCTCTCGCGTGGACTTTTCAGCGAAGAACTGCTGACGTCGCTTAGATTTCAGATATAAGAAGACATGGCCCTCGTAAGCGCCCCAGGGAACGCTGTGCCACGAGGGAGGGCTGTCTCTCCCATTGCTGACGTCACGGTATATATCATTTTCCAAGCTGCAGTACCCCAGCCAGTGCGCCCGAGTAAGACTCCTAGGATACGGAATTAAGATTTAGATTTTTTTTGGAAGAGTCTGAAGGATGGACCGACGCGAGGAGGCTGAGAGAATTTGCCAGGAAATGGGAGTAGTAAATTCAGGAGGAGGAGGTGGTTGGAGGAGGACTATGAATCCTTTATCCATTCAGACTATTCTAGGAGTCAACTAGGGACTGTCTGTTGCAGAAGGATTAATGTGTTGGAAACCTAATTATGACCGCCGCCAGACTCTGCGAATTGTCCAATTAAGCCTCATGAATCTGTCTCGATTGAGAGATTCGACTTGTTGAAGTTCCCCGACCCCTTTTCACCCATGAACGCGCTGCGGAAAATTTTATGTTTTTGTGTAAACTTCGTCATTTAAACCAAAAGAATTAACGTTTCGAATGACTAATTGTTCGTTTTCAATGCTAGCCAATTAGCATTACACACAAGAATCCAAGCGCGGTGAACAAACCAGATTTGACATTCGCCAAAATTAACCCCAAGCCGAATAAAACTGTAGCCAGATACGGAATAATTATAATCGGTTGTAATCTGATATTTATACTTATAATTAGATTTAATCAAATTAATATCTCTTTCATTCCTAACTCTGCGTTTATATCCCACCTCGTACCTCTAAGCGAATCCATCGTCTATTCTCGCATCATGTTACCAATAGAAGTAAAAGTTCCGAAAACTGATTACCAAGCGCAATTACCAGGTAACTCTATCAGAAGTTCGGGTTACCATGGCCAAACATCTCGCAGACGAAATCCGGGATAAATGAGTCATAATTTCGAAAGTTGTCTTCGACATACGAAGAGACGTTCCCGTATCCCGTAAGAGAAGACGTGTTCCTGGATACGGAAACGTCGGGCAACCACCCTTCTTTAAGGCATAGGGGTAGGAACCACAGTAGAGAACACCATCAGCCCGTTACTTCTGCAAGACTATAGCTACCCTCTGCGGTCTAGAGTAACTCCATTAGCCATAGCTCGAGACGTTGGCAGAATTCGTAAAACACGTCGCTTGACGTGAAAGTCGAACGAGCATTTCTCCCTATATCCGGCTACTGCTGAAATTCACAAAAGAAAGCAGATAGCCGAAGAAACAGTGGAGAGGAGCAGAATGTCCTAGAACCATCCATCGAATCAGGTAAGCCTTCTAAGAGAGTAACCGGAAATAACGAACTTGGCTAAGAAGACTTTTGCTGACTAACGTTCATGATTCTTTTTTTTTCTTTCTTTTCCCTTCATTTGTTCTGCTAAAAGCTACCAGGAGGTTTTAATCGTACCCAGCTAGTCTCCAGGACCTCGAGACCTCCTGAATCTCGGCGAGAATCTCTTCGAAGAAATAAAATCTAAAATAGCCAGACCACGCAGAAACCTACTGCTTCATCCTGCCATCCTGTTCTCATCTTGCTTTCACTTTAGAGAAACCTCTCAAGACGCCAAGATAACGCAACGTTGCAACTTTTGACTTACGTAATCAGTAGCCCAGAAGTTTTACCCTTTCACTCTTACGGTTTTACGTTTTTATTTTTCAGCACCACCTAACCGGAAGTTCTTTACGATTTGAGGTAAAATCAAGCGTGCGTTACTCGAGCACATTTATGTCTTAAAATTCACAGAGGGTATAAAAGTTTTGATGCGAGAGAAATACATCTCACTAACTTATCCTTACGCTGGGTTACCTTATCTGTTATATGATCCGTCTGGTATCACCCTTTCATTCCATTCTATAAAAGTTCAATGGTTCAACATCCACCTTCCATTTCCGGTTTCAGGATGCGCCTGGACCAGTTCACGACACTGCATTAGCCTGACTGACTCCGAGTGACTGTACGTCTGGTAGTCCAACCATCCGACTGCTAGCTCGTCCGACTACTTGTGGCTGCATCCTTTATATGTATTAGTGATAACTCAAACTATATGAACTGGATCTGGATTCTGAACGGGATCAAAGTACAAGCGAAACGTAACGAAGGTCGCATAAAAATAGCTGGTGTCAGACACAAAGCAAAAGGGAAGAGGGATATTGATGCCTAAGGTCATAACGAAAGAGGGAGGCCTTCGGTAAATGAAATTTGCAAAATTAACGCAATTAACTCGAGCCCCCTGGATTTTGGTGCGTGAAGGCAAACATCGGGCGGACCCTAACCGGACGCCGTTAATATCTCGTAAGGAGTGTGTACGGACGCCAACGCCGACGCGGAAGGCAGCAGGCATCGGGGTGCGCTCGTTCTCGTTTGGGGCGCTCCAATTAAAATGCTCAGCCGAGTAAGTTTCTCGGGCGTGTTAGTTACATGCGAGGCAATCGTTAAACAAATGGGTCGACGGGTCTCTTAGTCAGAATGGATTTTTCAAGGGATATCACACGCCTGAATCTCCTCACTCTCATAGTTTTCTCATTTTTTATATCCGTACACGTATATACAATTTATCTACGGTCAAGTACGACCGCGTGAGTATACCTCCCTCTCCGTATACGCAGTCATCTAAATTTCATGCTTCGACCGCTGTGTTAGGACTTAAAAAATTTCGCCCATTTCTTTGAGCTTTTTACAAGCTGTTCTAAGAGACCGATAAAAATCACGCTAGCCGAAGGAACAGACCTTTTCTCCTGCCTGCACTTGCTGATATATATCACAGTCTTACTTACTGTTCGTTGTCTCTCTCTCTCTCCCTCTCTCTCGTGTATACACTTACAATTAGAGTACACTTACCTGCATAGCAGACGCGCGCTATCTCCCTTAATGGCATATGGCGGAACGTTCACATGGAGTAGCTGTAAGGCGCCGACTGTAACAGAAAAATCCCCAAAAAATACATGAGAATCTTTCTCCAAGAGTCGAATAAGTATTAGCTATTTGCTTGGGATATTGATTTTGCAAATACGTTTATGAAAAAATAAATAAAAAAGAGTCTATCAAAGGGTTTTTAATACAGATTGCCATCTTAGGAATGGGATACTGTGTTTTTAAATAAATATTAACGTAACTTCTTGGAGATATAAGATAACCTAAGAAATACTTGAACCTTCGTATCAAAGAGCAACTACACAGGCAAGTGAATCTCTGTCGGCATAATACTTTTATTCCCACGAGCAAGGAATGTGGAAAATTTAAAGTGAAAGGATATATCGAATATTTGAAGGGACGAGAGAAACGAGAATTGTATACTTTCTCGGGATTTTCTCCAGAAATAAATGTCGTAGGTATATCAGCTGTTTATGATTTTCAATGTTTCTCGGCAACAGGCGATCACACGCGTAGCTTGACATTTATACTAGCTGGTATTGATAACAGCGATACTGGTAGCGACTGGTAATGTAAGGGAGTGAAAAATACACGCATAGACGCCGTTTTAAAGGTTAATGCCGATACGGCGTTACTAAGAGGAGAACTGTAAGAAGATTTTCCAGGGCTCGTTTATCGTTGTCCCTCAAGACGTATGCAAGACTCGAGGTCAGAGAGTCAATAGTTTCTCAAGACGTCGAGTCGCGATGTACACGTACGAGCACATACGTCGGATAGAGAGGAAGAGCCTTTATATCAGCATGAATAAATAAAGTCGGTTCTGCCATCCCGTCACTCCGGAATCCTCTATCAGTTAAATTATTCAACGTATTTAACTTTCTCAGTACGAATCTCTCTTCATCCACCCTAATCCACCCCCTTTCCTGTAGCAGTATCACCCTTGATCACATAGCAACGTTACATCTCTTATACTTCATGCTGGCAGTCGGTACTCGTGAGTACAGTCAGCGGTAATTTTTTTTTTCACTCCCAACCCCTAAGTCCATTACCCTGAAATTCCATGAACGCGAATGAAGAACTGCTAAAAAATAGTTTAACGATTTCAGGACCTCTGCAAGAATGAAATACGCATTCGCTTCGCGTTGTCTCTACTGCCTGCGTGTCTCCAACGCGCGAATGGATACCTGAAATATACGAATATTGTTAATACTTAGTATTCCGATCCGACGACAAGCATTTTTTCAGGTCCAGATGGAAACGCCATACTCGTCAATTGGAGATCGGCAGGTGACTTCTAGCAGGTAATCGTCTTGAGTAAAATTGAGAGGAATACCTACCCGGAGTACAATTGGGTTTCTGTTATGTAAAGTTGCGTCCCCATTCTGATACTTGTGTCTACGATAAGCGTTTCCAGTCGAGGACCGAGTCCTTGTCTTGCATAGCGTCTCCATTCAGGCTCCCGCGCTTCGGCTCGACTTTGAAATTAATTGCATGGCAGTTTGACTTTGAATGGCCGTCCTAACGCGCTTTCGAACTAAACCCTTAGATAACAGCTTCATGTTCTAGGAAGCTAGTGTGAGGCCAGGAGGAAAAGTGAACGAGTAAGGAAGTTACAAAGCGTTACAGCCACCCTTCGTAATATTTCTCAACGTCCAACACGCAACTGTTTTTAATATCAATAATTGACCCCAGCCGAACCCCTTAGCACCCTTTATGTTCACGTGCGTGGGTGTACGGTATATGTAGATTTTTTTCCTTCGACCCTTTTCTCTCTGGAAATTCATTCAGACAACTTCAAATCGTAGGGCTTTGTCATTTACTTATATTAATTTTGGGGGCGAATTCTCGCCGTGACAGCCTATAGTGGACGCATGTCACATCTAATGGGTTTATAATAACAGCCCTTATGGTGTACAAGAGGTACAACAGGGCTACTCGACACTAGCCACCCTCTCTCGTGATGTACTGGTAGCCCCAGGCTAATCGAGTGGGTCGAGGAGGGTAGTCAGTCTGATTTCTCGATTGAATAACACTTATGGACCAGCTTGATTCCAGCGCATTTCGCGCGATTAAATTTTTAATGGACACCCTTCAAAATTCCTGCAAGCGAGACAAGTTCTCCTAGAATCTACGAAGCAGTTAGGGGTTATCTTTTTACGGACAAGCGAGTGATCTTTCAGAAATTTCCTGTGAAGAATTCAATCGTTTTGAAACAGCTTGACGCGGATACTAACTACAGTTTTAGCAAAATTTTCTGCACGACTCGTCAAAGCGATTTCTACAAGGGTAGTGGCGATACAGCTGATAAGACTTGGAAAATGTGGAAATGCCAATGTCTCTGAATGTGTCAGATGACGTCGGGTACAATTGTATATTACAGGGTCCACCGTGGGCATCGTGAAAACATTCAGCAAGAGTGAGAACTGGGTAACACGCTAAGTTAGGGCCTACAGGATACTGGTCCAGGAGGGTTACGTTTTAATTTTAACTTATCTAAGGGGTAGCATAAATTCGTGGTTAAAACACTGTAACAGTTAAAACTTCATGCATAGAAAATAACGGTACTGAAATATATTTAATTTATACGGCGGTGTTGTGTTAAACGTGGGGACACGGACACACTGGATGCCAGAGCTGATTCCCTTACCCTCGCGGCAGCAACCAGCCACCCAAACCAGCCAGCCACCCAAGCCAGCCAGCCTCCCAAGTCAGCCAGCCAACCGGTCAGAGCGTATACCAAGCGAAATTATAAGCAGGCATGTTTCATTTTCATTAATAACTCGGCATTCGTTACCCCGTTCCCCCCGTCATTTCGACGGCCACTTCACCCCCTAGCTGCGTGTCGGCTACTGCCACCCCCTATTCTATATGACCCTTTATCTTGGAACTTGCTACCACTGTAAAATTTCCCCATCGCGTTTTAATTAACACCATGCCTTGCGACACCCACATAATTGACTGGGTGTCAGTGTGGATGCTGCGTAAAAAAGATGCGCCATCTCCCGTTTACTTTCCCTCTACCCTCCACCCGCGACTTTTTTGGTTCTACCGGGTTGTTCGGTTATTACTCGCCAGAGACGAGGCCTAACTCAAGTTTCTGAATACACGACCGAAAGCATTATGAGGTATAAAGAAAACAGTCTGTTTTCACTGACAAAGGAAAAAGAAAAGCCCAAATCGAGAAGTTCCCGGAAGACTGCAAAATGAGATGTAGTCAAAGTAGAGTGGTATGAAATTTTAAAGAGAATGAAATAAGGGAAAATTTGGGCCGTGGAAGTGCCCTCGAACGAAATTTTATCAAAATTCGTTTCCGAAACGAGATGCTTCTTAAATTTTTAATACTTTGAGACATTTTTCTGACGCGAATGGTACCACGAATACGTCTATTTGAACGGCTGCCCTTAACACTAAACTTACCGACAATTTTTTATAAATATATGTTTGGAGCGACCGGTCAAATGACCGCTTTAGTCTTAAATTCTTTACTCGTACTTTGCTCGCTCGAGGAAACATGAAGATTTAACATTATCGGTCCAACACCCGGCTTACCACCAGACTGGCTATTTCTGTGCGCGACCTATCGGATTATCGGAATTATTTAGTCGATGCACAAAGCTAAAAGGTCACCAATCACTTAGAATAGAATTATTTGGAACGTAGCCCAGACGAATCTTGACACTTTGTTAAGCTATTTCATTCGCTACATAAATCCTACGCGCGGTCACAAGCTGGATGATTCGCTACAGAGGGTGGAAAAGTGATTAAGCGTGTACTCGTGTGAAAATGAAAATTTGCGTCACCTGTCACTTGAAACAAACAACAATGGAACATCAGTTATAAGACGGAGCTCAATTGTTCGAAAAGCCTCAAAGTCTAAAGCCCTTCGCATACAAAATAACGTAACGACGTAAGACGTAAGCGTAAGGAAACCAACCAATCGGAATCTAGTACTGTCCACATGGAGGGGGGAATGCTAGATTCTGATTGGTTGGTTTCCTTACGCTTAAGTCTTAAGTCGTTACGTTATTTTGTGTGTGAAGGGCTTAAAGCATAATAGCCCAACCATTGAAACATGTACCGTTAGGATCTTTAGGCCTTACGAATAATTCACAATGGCGAGGGATAAAAATGAAAGAACCGAATATAAAAAATTACTTTTAACTCTCATTCGGCACCGCAATTGACGTTAATAATGGCCTCTTATTGGGCGGACAATGAACAATCGTTTTTCCACGTTTCTTTAGCGAGTTACAAGCACGTTCTACGTGGGCCGAATTCGGGCCATTGTCAGTTTTTGGTAGGAAGGACAAGGGATGTCAGTAGCACTTCTCTTTTTGAGTTCTATGACAAAGGAAAATTGGAGAAACTCCGACAGCGTGACGAGACGGGACAAAGATTTGAAGTGGAGAATTTATATCGATCTAAGTCATAATTATTTCTTGCAGGATAATTGTCTGATTATTCGTACAGGATTCTATAGCAATAAAGAGAAGTATCTGACAAGACTAATCTTATCCTTTAGCAGCTGTCCAGACGCGGACAGACTCGTATCTGGTCACGCCAAGGCAGCTTTGCCAGGAGTTCATTCGAATTAAATGGAAAGCCGTCTCAGAGACATAGAAAGCTAATGCTCGGTTCACATTATCGCACGAAGATGGGTTCATGCGATTGTACGAGCGTCGCTCGACATTAACGTTTCCATCTAACCCACGAGACTATGGCTGGTCGGCTGGCAGCTGGTCGACTGAATCGTCGACACATCGTGTAACCGGGAGACGCACGATATGTGCTTTCAAGTGGCCAGTCACGTTCCTTCAAAGAAACTACAGGCGAGGTATGAGTAAAGGACTATAAAAAAATAATAGGAACCGGGCTGTCTGGAAAGAAATATGGTGGTCTAGAAGGCGAGGAAGGGAAGACAGTAAGAAAGAATGGAGCCTTTGGAACTAAAGGTGAAAAGAACGAAGAGGATCGGCGACACGCTCGAAGGGTCTAATCAGCCAAGAAGTTCTTTTCTAATTTCTCAAAGAACAGTAAGAGGTCTCTCGTGACAATAAAGATCATAGGAGACTACCTCCACCACCACTCTCTCTCTCTCTCTCTCTCTCTCTCCCTGCGTCGCGACTCTTCGTACCTTTAGCCACTATTACTCTCTGCTCCCCGTTTATCGCGTGGCACGACAGTAACAGCGCTGTCCCCGACTCGCAGTTATTACAATAAATTTTCCCGGTGATAAAGGCTCCGATTTTTGTCTTTATTGCCCTCGCAGGGCCGATAGTTCGGAGAAGGGGTTACTTCCGGTAGCTAGCGTGACTGCACCGGACGGGCCAACCCTGCTACCAGCAGCCCTAATGCCATTGACCATTCTGACCCCGGTGCGTAGCATCGGCTGAGTTTTACCGCTCGTTTTTCACGTGTTTTACGACTATCGATTTCTCTACACGTCCAGTAGTAGTAGCGGCTGTAGTGTCGGCCATGGCCTGTGGCCGCCAACCACCCTTCGTTCGCGTTATCTGACTCATGCCACCCCTATTCTACTACCTTCGACCAGCAGCACCATCGCCAACCGGTGAGAGAGAGAGAGAGAGAGAGAGAGAGAGACTAACACCTTTCGAGCACCATCACCTGCGGCTGCTACACATTCTACACCCGCAGCCAACGCGGACGCAAACCTCCGTCTGGCTGCACGCGTGCATTCGTAAAAGAGGGAACAATGCGACATTAATATTAATTACGATGCCGCGTACATTCGGCGGTTTCAAAGCAAATTGGGCTCGGTGGGCTCGCTGCTTTTTATTACGAAACGAGTAACACACAATTCTTTGTCAAACATAAAGCAGTTATATAATCAGGAGAAATATATAACGACGCTAGTTACTGCTCAGACTCGAATAAGGATTTTACTTCTCTGTTCGCGAATTAGATTCCAGCGATTCTTTTCATCTTTTTTATCTTTGAATTCCTCGTTCTATTGTTTATTTTTTTTCCGGAAGTGTCTATTGTCCTCGACGTAGATACAGTCAGGTATACGGAACGTACTCGATCCATCGATCGAAGTAATCTTACTAAATTGAGATCGCATTTCGGAAGGAACCCCCGTTTGTTTGTTTGGCTTGCGTAATAAATGACAGGGAGTAACGTTAATCGTTTTCATTGAAGAGTTTTCACGAGGGTTGCCAATGGGCCAGGTGATTTCGATTGATCCTTAAAAATGATCTTTGTATAAGAAATTGATATGAACAAGTGAAAGCAGCAATAATCGAGCAGGGGTGTCGATGCGAATGTGGTAAGACAAGCAGGATGATCCATTGATGTAGATTGAAATCAAGTAGATCGTGGATCATTCAGGATGGCTTTATACGAAACGGCCAGAAGTCAGTGGGTACAGATGTGGTTGCGGGAGACTGCTCGGAGTTTAATAAAACAAGAGGATAATGGATCGGCGGAAATGTAGTTTCCTAAAATTTGTCAGGAGCGCGTCGCCGGAACGTGCTTTACACGACGGCCCTTCCGCTACGTCGAGGATCGCACTCGGTTTCGTCAAACGTAAAATTCAACGATTCGTAGAATTTATTGTGCGACTGAAAATTTCCGGAACCGTCACGAACGGTCGAACGAAACAATTTGGTGTTCGTTCTGCAAGCCCGATGCGGGTAAATAAATTGATGGGGAAAAAATTGCATACAACTTTCTCGCGTTGCGAAAAATCATTCTGGTCTGCATATTTTGAATTCGTCACAAATTATCGATTCTGGTCGACAATTAAATTCGCGTGTGGGGCAACTTAACCAAGTTGACAAGCTCAGTTTTGTTGAGTCGGCCCGAGCGTTACTGTAGAAAAATTGTAGGAAGTCAATGCACTTTGAAATATCTTATAAATATCTGCCTGCCTATAGCACGCAACTCGTACCCACCTCAGGAAGTCACGTGCTCGATGGAACTTCCGTTGTCATGCCGAGGTATTTCGCAAGATTCAAAAGTTGGCGCTTAATTAGAGAGAAAGTATGGAAGCAAGGTACAGTGCAAAATGTAAAAGAAGAAATGGAACGCGGGAAGAGAAACTGAAGTCGAGTCTTCGTCTTGTTCTCCGGCCACTTCTTTTTAGCAAGGATTCTCCAAAAGCCAGAAAAACTAAAGAGAAACTCTCGAGTATGAGAAAAGCTTCAAGGCATGGACTGTACGACTAATCGTGCTCCATTGTACTTTGAAAGTAACGAACTGAAAATCTTGCGGTAATAATACAAATGAAATGATTCATTTGTGTATTTGTAGCTAACTCCCCGGTAGTGGTCGTGCCGGGGAAAATAGAAGGGCTCGTTTCACCCTATGCCACCCTGGCCAGCCTAGGCCACCCTAGGCCAGCCTAGGCCATTCGCACGGTTCCAACTCCCATGGGTACAACTATTATACCTATATAAACTATAGCGCCATAGATGGTAAACTTCCATTTGCTATGATACGGTAATAGCTGTGTAGCTATCGAGAGCAGGTAAACAATGTTTGTTGTTTCACTGCGTAACGAGTGTACAAACCAGCAGTGCAAAGATAAATTGCAAGTTTCACAGGGTATACCCTTCGACCTTTAACCTCGCGTAGCCTGGCTACACCTGCCTCATCTGGCTAAAAAGCCAAGTACACGTGAACGAAGATACTAAACTCCATCGGTGAATTCAAGCTACTATCTATACTATAGCTGGCCAGACAGGTGCGCCGAAGCCTGCAAATATTTTTTAGTTTCATTAAAAATTAACCGGAAGCAGGAAGCACGTCCCTCCTGAACTCTTGGACCCAGCAGTCTCCTTGACGACCATCACTGCGGCTAGTGACTCGGACTCGTCCAGGGAATTTTGCTATTCGCAGAAAAGAGGGAAAATCAGAAATGAGGGAAATGTCCAAAATGTATTTTACCGGAAGTTTCCATTCTCCAAGCTTCTTCTATTCCAGTCAGTTACAACCCTTGCGGTGGGTGAGCAGTGCCTGCGGGTACGTAGCGAAATCTAAGGGTAGGACGGATTAGCCCTGGGTCCTACTGACCATTCTGGTAGTTAAATATTTACATCGCGAGCCAGACCGGTCTCGGCTTTAACGTGTGTACGATGTACCCTGCCGGATGTGATGTCTCTCCTCTGCAGAAAAGGAAGAAACTCGTGGTGAGATACTACTGCGCGCTCAGACACTTGGAACCACTAGTTGCGTTTTCTCTGGGATTGTGATATATATAACTACATATGTATGTATTAGGCGCTGGTGCGCTTCGCTATTAGACAGCTGTCTTCGTTGGAATTTAGGAAATGCGAGACACAGTAGAACAGTAAATGACGAATATAAAAATTTAGAAAAAAATTTATTCGCCTCTAATGAAAACGCCAATTTGTGGTTAGATATGCGTGTAGGGAAACGGTCGAAGATGAAAACGTATATTGATCAAATGAATCATTTACGAGTTTATATATTATAAGTCGATATATGAATTATATGCGATCCATACATGGGAAGGTTTGATAGTTTTTTCTAGCTGGCTGCAACCGCCTTTAAATTTCAAGTTGGACTCATCGACAGAAAAGTTCGATAGCGACTCATTCGATTCACTGAAACGACAGGGGGTAGATTTCGTTAGTCGTTAAAAATAGAGAATTCCACATGGACCGAGGAACAAGCAAATACGACGGCAGGATTGAACGAATTGAAGAACGAGCGAACGGACCAATCCTGAATCTGGAGAAGAAGGCTCGAGGGAAGGTGAAGAGTCGAGGTAAAAAAATTGAAGGAAGGAGAAGCGGAACAAAAATAGACAAAGAAAGGATGACTTCGTTGGTTCCTTTAAGCTTCCTCAGACTCTTTTTCTATGCTGCTGACATCACAAGTAGCATGCGGAATTGTTCTGGACCAGGGCCAGGTGGCCCATCTTCAACATGGCCATTCCAGGATGACACGATGGAGAGATCTTAAGGTGAGCTGGGGAGTATCGTAGAGGGTGGATAGCTAGATCTGGTATCTTGGTTGAACTAAGATAAGGGTGGACCGGGAAAATCGGACAAACTATGAAGGAGATGAATTTTTCTCCTGTCCCTCCAAACGGGGGATTATGACAATTGACTTATTACCCTCGACTTGAGTAACCAGTTGGTCCCAGTGACTTTTGACACGTACCTACCTTGCTACGTATATTAAAAACAACCCTCTTCCAATTTCCAGACGAGTAGTTCATAATTGATGACAAAAGACAACCAGCAGGCAATTGTTCCTCCACCGTACCTCCTATCAATTTATAATGGATTAGCGGGATGGCCGCACGGGCTCATTCGCAGGTAATTATTTTCCAGTGTTTTCTGTTCGACGCCTCCTGTTCTCTTCTCCATATACAGCATCGACATATGTGGACGAAAACGGCAAAACCAGCAGAGTCGGGCAGACTGTAACTTCATTTACGGAAGCGTCCCGCGACTCAATTTAATCAACTGTAGCTCACCTATCCATGAAACTTTCATTGGACAACGAACTGTGTACACAGAATGCTCTGGGGGTGCGGACCCACCCCTGTGCGTACCCCTGGGTTACCAATTAGACAACTGTAGCGGTGTGTAGTATGCATAATCAAAGTTAGTCGTCATAGTTGCTCGCGAGTGGAACGAAAAGAAGCCGTGAGCCAGTCCTCTTGGGCACTCTGGACCAGATCTCAATTTTAGCCACCAGGTAGGCATCGTAGACGACATGGAAAAAAAGCCTCGTCGAAATACCCTTAGAGACCCGAAAGATTCTGTTCACCAGTGGCTGAACTATCGATACACAAGTTTGAGAGATAAGCATGTCATGAGATCAGTTGAAGAGAGACCGAAGAGAGAACGAGGAGAGCAAGGTACGCCAGGAGGGCGTAGGAGGGTCTAGGTGGTAAAAATGGCGAGAAGGTAGGAATGTAAAAAAAAAGGAGGCAGCAAAAAGTGGAAAGAATAAAGGCAGGGGGGTAGCTGGAGGTTTTGAGAGGGTTGCCAGAGGAGAATTGGAAGAGCTTAAATCGCACTTTTTCGAGTGCCCTTCTGAAGGTTTGAACTTTAAACATGCAGCCTGACGATTACCGAACGTCAGACGAGTCCATCGTTCGAATGAGAAACGTCGGAGCAGTTTGCAATCGAGAGAAAAGACCGTCGTTATTTCCATTATCTATTATTTAAAAAAAAAGATCTATTCCCAGAGTCCCTATGGATCAGCATAGCTTTCTTATTGCCTTGTGCCTCGTTCGTTTCATGGAATTGCCAATAACTTTATCTCTTTCTAATCTCGCGTTCGAATTCTATTTCCCTGCTCCTTCTCGCCGGCTTCCACACTTCGACCGACACCTTTCCGAATTGTCGGGATCTGCTGAAAGGCGCGCTTTGATTGGTTTCCATCGAAAAGGTTTATTACCCAACTGACGAAAGTTCGTGGTTCCTTTTTATTCAAAATCGTCCACGTACCTCCCTCGGCCGACGCCTCCTCATCAGGAAGGCAAGCGGCGTCGCGCTAGGAACCAATAAAATTTCCATGCGGCCCCATTTTCGAAATTCCCCGTCTTCCCTTTCAATTCGAAAGTCCATTCCGGTTAAGAAGGGGGTAGGCAAGTGGTCGGGGGTTTCTATACAAGGAGTTTCAGGGTGACTGTACTCGATATTTCCCAAAGGTATATCAGGTGCCTATGCTACGACAGAGAAACGCCAATTCAATGGAATATGCCTGTTACGTGTATCTATAGACGAAGGATACACCTATTGGCGAGAGGCACGCTTCCTTCGTCTGATATACAATATTTTTTTAAATATAAATAATACTGAAAACATAAGTAAAAGGTAAGCAAGAATAAACCAATCGAAAAGTCCTGGCTCCCGCCAGCTACTCTTACTGGACGTTTGACGTTTCGTAAGAAAAATAGCGAAGGAGACTGGCGAAATTTCACTTTTGCCAAAAAGCTTTCAGCGAGTCCCTCATCTTTTATTTATCTATGCTAAACTCATTGGCAAGTTTTGCCATCTTAAAATTTCATATCAGACCCATCATTGCTCCGTATTGATATGTATGGCGTGATGCACTTACCCATCGACCACCAGAACCCTTCCCTCTTTTCCTTTTCCATGACATTGACGCCACCCCATACTGTATTACCATATATACCTTATATTCTCTCTAGTGTTCTACTATCGCGCACTGTATCAAACTCTTCTCTTACGGTTATCATATTTTATACTTAATCCACATTTAAGCTTCAGGTTCAATCTAGGATTATTGGAAGTGAACTTAGAAATAGGAAATTCCTCGATAAATAGTAGTGTGGTATTTTCTACGAGACGATACGGTGATAAACGATAAGAAAAAAAATTTAGCTGTAACTCACCATCTTGACGTAGTAATGCCAGGACTAGGAGAAACACCAAATCCATCGCAGGGGGTGTGCACCCTCCGGGCATCCCGATGGGTAATTCGTTGTTTTAGGCTTGTACCCTTTTTCTTCACCAGCTATCACCGTCGGCCACGTGCTAATGGAAATTAAACAAATTTCTCACCAATCAACCTTACGTTCTTCACATACACTCAACTGGAATTATATCTCTGATAACAATGGCGCAGAACGCTCTTATTAATTTTTAATTTTTTTTATTCAAGAGATCCTCCCTATAGATTCGATTGTTAAGGGTCGTCGCGGCGCTTCCATTCTCTAACTACTTTGAGTGTTACAGCACATCGAAATAATACGCCGAGGCTATACGAGTATTAGGCTTGTTGCTTGAATTAATTCAAGGACCTGTTATTCTACTGTCAATTAAATTTAATGATTCCTGACCTGCTTTCTAATGTTAGTGTTCCCCATTACCACCCCTAACACTTGACGGGTTACATTTCTCCCTCCTTTCAAACAAATAACTCCCATTTTCACTTCACGTCACAATTATTTCACTTTTTTCAGTCAATTAAAAGCCCAGAAATGATCACTAGTTTATCAGCACGCTCTTTCACATTCTCCATATACGTTACATCATGTGGAAGACTAAGAAAGGGATGACAATATATATACATGCATAAAGTTTTCACTTAGCCAGCCTCCAGTCAGCAACGTTATTCCAGCGAAAGGTGTGTCGACCAAAAAATATCCGGCAGCCGGATGCTTAGCGGGGAAAGAAAGGGGATGAAAAAAATTGTATAAGAATATAAAAAGCATCCCTCTCCGCCCCTGGCAAGCAGTCTAATTCGCACAAGTCCACTGAACCATAAGCGTCGCGATGCCTGAACTTAAAATTGCAACTTGTTGCCAAGTCGAGCTCAAGTATAAAGAAACGATCCCGTCGAGCTCTGACGTGCGCGTATAGAGCGACTATTATGATTCAATGCATTTTCCCAGGGCTGTATTATTCAAAGGCGCTTCAGAGTCTTTCTCAAGATGACTTTTACTCCGAGTGGATAAAAGTTCAGGGGAACAAGAAAACTTATTGTCAGCATCAAGAAGATGCTTATGCAACGCAGAGGGTCTGCATGGAGGATCCATGCCTTTTCTTGAGGTTTACCGAGGAAAGTTCGCGCCTCTGATAAACGACAGACAGCTACAGATACCAGTCACGTTTTCCACCTCACAGCACACGCACCGTGATGGATCACTATTTTCGATGCGGAGTTACTTTTATATTTTTTTATTCTTATTTTACGTCCTTTTACTTATTCTCGCGTTTCCTACCCTCTCACGTTACTGATATATATCCTGCTTCCTCTACGAATATTTTCCCTCTCGCGTTCATTATCGCTCTTCCCGATTTTACATTGTGAAAAAGCGTTATGAAATTCTGCGATACGTTTGTTTAAGCGAAGCGGCAAAATCTGACTGGAAAAACCAACTGAAAACGAGACGCTTGACGTCGTAGTGGGTTTGGGATCTTTATGTATCTTTATCCCACGCGATTGTCGCGCGATCAATCACTCGGAAAGGAATACATTTCAAACACGATTTTAGATCACACGAATCATCTTGAATATTTAATGTTTTCTTTTTCATATATCAAGCCTGCATTTTTTTCAGAAATTCGTGGAATACCCGACACCTACGTAAGATTCACGGAGAGAGGGTGGAAGGAGGAGAGGAAGATATAGAACGATCATAATTGTTTATTTACGCGAGGTAGAATTATTTCTCGAATTTCTAGTTAAAGATATAACACGATAAAAAAAATTTGTTTCAAATTATCGAACTCGCGAGGCATTGAAAAATATTTATTTAATCATTAATATGGTTATTCAATGGTGCGTTCAACCGTTTATTCCTTCATTACTGTTAACACTGTTTCAGTCTGTTTTATGCAACAGCCCAATTATTATATATGAATATATATGTATATACACACACTCCTATTTGATGTCTATTTACGAATTATTTCCTTTTGAATTGGAACAGTTTCCGCACGTGCGCTCATTTATTTATTTATGTACTCGACTATTTACTCGAAAACGGAGTTCATTGCTTTCCGCCCTATTTCGTCCCCCATCCAACGAGCCACCCTCTTTCGCTTTGTCTTTCCCTTTCTTTACAGGAAGAAAAATGTATTGTTGCCATTACTAGAGCATCGGTTAGTATTTGGACAATATCAAGTCTCGAGCGACAGTTACAAAAACATTAGCAAAATTGACGAAGTAAACTATAAAGGCACTCAGGCACGTCGTATAAAGGGAAAACATTTATAGGTTTATAGGAAAACACATAAGAACCAATCAAGTGACTCGACACTTCTTATACATTCTTGTGCGATAAGCGCCCCTGATAAGTCGCAATAGTAAAATTAAAAAAAATTCTTCTTATTCTCCAAATTGCTCTAGTAATAATTATTTCGCTTCCACCTACCCTCCTTCTGTATCCTTTGGCAGATTCGGTTTCTCGAGAATCCCAGCATCGATTCGCCAGGTGCTACTCTTTACTTTCCATCCAACAATTATTCCCCTCTTCGTAAGATTATTTTCCTCCCAGAAATTTATCTCGATCGTAATTCCTTATTAAATTCATCTAAAACTCAATAATTTTCTAAGCACCATGAGCGACCTCATTTTTCAAATTATTCAGCCCGAAGATTCGTTAATGTGTAGATATGGTATCAAAATTTCCCCAAACACATCTCCGAATGTCCTTGCGTAAACAGCAAAGATTTCCCACGAGTATCTTCTCGAGAAAACGAAAAGATCGTTCTTCACTTATGCAACAGTCCATCCGTCTGAAACTCGCGAGAACTTTGAATTCCGTCTAAATCCTTGACGTTACAAAGTAAAAGGCGTCCGAGTATCTCAGCCCTTTAATTCCGCGCCGATGTCGCGTGCCGTTTTGAACTTTCTCGTGCGTAGCAGGTGGACACGCGAACGCGCAAGCTCAGCGGAAGCACAGAGAGGGAGTGAAACGCGCTTCTGGAATCGGAAGCGAAGTTCGCGATACGACCGGCCGATGCCGACTACGACGCCTGGCGTCGCGGTGCTTTACGAGTGTCCACCTGAGCGCCGGCGCAGAATGTTTCGGCGCAGATGTACCTGCATAAATGCATAAATGCATAAATGCAGGTACATCTGGAAGCGCAAGCGTGTCAGAAGACAGTCATTATTTTCAGTGCAGACTGCACGTCCTCAATTTTTTCGTTCGAAGAATAAAAAAAAAGATACACTATTTTGGACCAGCAGCAATAAACGAAATAAGACGTTCGTAAGCGGGAAAGTCGAAATTACGAGGTTGGAAAAGAATTGTGCAAAGGGATCTACCGATGCAGTTGTTTCAAAGAGAATTGATATCATTGCCGACGTTATCAGTGAGGGTTTACGATAACGGTAATTCCTCCGGTAATAGAAGGCTGTTCGCAGGAAACGAAGTGGCATCATTCCTAGGAGGCTCAAAGGCTTCATCTTTCGCTAACACCTTCATCGTGCCATTTTTCTAGACCACTTTACTTCTTCCTTCCCCCCCTCAACCTCCCCTCCTTCTTGACTCCATGCCGGCCGCGTGCGTCCTCCTTCTCAAGAACTCGAGGGGGTTGCCTCTTCTCTGTCCGGCCAGCCGTGAGAATAAAATAAACGAAGCGCACGCGTCCACCAGCCAGCCTCGAATAGGTGCAGTCAACTTTACACAGACGCTCCCCTCCCTTTACGCGAAGACCCTTTGCGCGTTGCAAAGTAGACGCCAGGCACTGCACCCTTGAAGTGCAGCCCGAGGAATACGAAAAGCCCCTGGCGTTGAGAGCCACGTCCGATGTCGGCGGCACATACCGAGAGAGAACTAAGGAGAACTGATAGATGACAAAGTACGAACGAATAGGATGCTGAGGAGATGGACCTGTATAGATGTACCTTGAGCGAGTGCTTCGTTTTATTCGGCATTGGAATAAGTCTACGTAGACACGGTAAAACGTGTAGGAGGCTCGTTCGGAGGGACGTCGGAGTTGATGGTGATCTCGAGAATGACCGAAGGGCGATAAAAGCCAATGGTGGATAACACCGGTGAGACGGGGTCGTCCGATCTGGGCTTTTCCGGTAAGTGTCTTTATTTCGTATGGTCCCGTGTAGTATCGTGCGAAGGACAATCCGGCCATTTTCTCCCGATGGGGTCAAATGTCATTGCGCGGGTGAAATCTCGCGAGAATAAAATCACAAGAGAATTCATTCGATGTTTGAGAAGGGACACGGACGCTCGCCCTTCTCTCTCTGCCGTTTCCCTGAAAAGTCAAAAGATTCCACTGTCGCTCGCAAATATCCCGACACGGCCGTCCGTCGAGTGAAATGCAGCAGCTACTTATCTGCGTCGAGGCCGAAGGATCTTAATGATAAAGTTCGAAATGGCAACCCTCCTGTCTGGTGTCCCGAATACACAAGGCCAGTCAAAATGGGAACAGGAATACTAGAGGGAATAGATGAGCTACGTTTACCAAGAGCGGCATGGTTAATAAGGGAGTGGTAATTAGCAGAGGAAACGGAATTATCGTCTCACGTTCGTTTGGATTAATATTGACGCTCGTTCTATTAAATTTTCCAGATGATAAGAGGGTGCGGGTACTTCATACAGATAGCATTACTATACGTGTATATTATACAGTTTCGTATATATATACAATATAAATATACTCACAGATAAGCCATAGCACAAATAATATAAAACGTGAATACGTATATATTCATTCCTACAGACACGCAGGGCATTACGATTATCAAGATTGTCGTCAGGGATCCTTTCTGTGTATACATATATACATATATATATCTACATCTTGCATTTACATACGTAACATATACTATATACAGCACATGTCAATCTCGTTTATGGTCTTGTCGTTGAGGCTCTTTCGCGCTTGGCTCGACGTCGTTACCGTAAACGGCTGGTAACGTCTCACTCGTTCGCGGGATTTTGTATTAACCAGTGAGGCCAACTTTCGAATCTTTCGAGAGAGACGCGACAGTTTTCATTGGTGCTTCGCTTACTTTGTATTTTATATCCTTTCAACGAGTCAATCGTTTCCATGGCAAAAGTCGTAAATCGCCTGTCCGTGTCAGTTGGGTCGACGTGTAGGTCGGTGTCTCCGATCACTCCGAGTCCTAGACGACGCTTAAGCACTTGATGGTAATAACAACACGTACCTTGGCGGGTATACGTACGAAAAGATATAATCAATCTCGCCTGCCAACTTTCCAAGACTATAGCCGTGGCATTAGCAGCGCACCACCACCGATACCAATGCTGCTAGTCCAGCCTGATAATAAACTCAGGACTTCCGCACAGCACTGCCTATAGACTCGTACTACTTTGCCTGAATAAATAGGAGCGTTCTGTCTAAACGAGAGATAGTATCGAAATTCAGCTCCGCTAGAACCACCTTGCTTGTCTAGGCTAACTTCCCAGTCGCTGCTACCACGGTCAGCCATTACTGCATTTTAGCCTTTAGATTTCTCCTATCTTGACTGCATCTACTTTCTGGTCTAGGATGTCGAATCTCGTGTCTGGAGTCTGACTTGTTGTAGTCTGTCTCCACTCGACAGTCGGTCTGACCATGAATTCGTCTAGCGGTTTTGCTACTACCGTTACTGTTATCAATACGCGGTGCTCGTGTCATCGTCAATCTCCTATGTGGCTGTCAACCCTCGTTTCAAAATTTCAGATCCGATACTTGCACCCTGCCGTCATTCAAGGGTTCGAAACCTTCTCTACGCTTCTACGCCACTCGACGACCTTTCACTTTCTAGGGATTAAAGCGAACCTCCGTCGAAACTTGCTTCTCTATTCTCCGATAGTAGGGGACACAACCCCCTATAGCTATACCCTTTTCCAGAGGGATACTTTCCTTGAGAGTGTCTACACTGACGAGTGGAAAAAGTGAACGAGAGATAACGAGCGATCTACCCTCGACACCCACCCCCCCCCCCGTACTGTACTTCCCTTGCGTTTCCATTTACTGTCGCTTCCATATGAGAAGCTTCACCCTCGTCACACCCTCCTGAGGATCGCACCAAGTGGTTATCTTTTTATTTCCTTTTAAATTTTTTATTTTTTCGATATTCCTGTATGGGTTCCTTGTATATATATTTCTTTTACTGTGGGATAATCAAATTTCTTGGTCATAAAGTATTTAAGTATTTCGGATTGTTTTATCGAAAAGTTTTATTCTTCATTTTTGTTTTGGGCACGCAATTTTTTCAAGATACAATAGGCCGACAATTTCCTCGCGAGTATTACATGATTTATAGGAAAAACCTGTCCACGTCCTTCAGTCGCGACTGAATACAAACATGCAGACCAATTGGGAATGCTCATAGGGCAGAGATGTGAATTTTCGGCGCTTATGCATATTCACCTGTACACTTTAGATTTTACATATTTCCGTGAACAAGCGGAAAAGGACAGCCGGGTGGGAAGCTAGTGCGGAGACGTAAGTTCACGGCCGGGTGCATATTCATGCGTCCCAAAAATCCAGGGGGACGTTCAAGTCCCGTGAATATAAGCACGAGGTATACGCAAGCACAAAACCCCTTTTTCTTTGAGAAGTAAATAAAATGTCGACATTCGAGGAACTCGGGCAAATAAAATGATTCGAAGTTTCGGTGAAAGTTCCAGAAATGACAACATAAGTTTTCTTCATAAATTTCTTATTAACGCATTGATGTATGGATAATTAGAATAAAGGCTGTCGTGTGTATAACTTTCGAATAAATATATTTGTAAATAAATAATATACACGATTCGACATAACAAAGAACAAGTCTGGTCGTCCAACTATAGCTAGTTCCGGTATTAAGCATTAGCTTACTATCGTCGAGTACAGTCAATGCTAAAAAAAGTTATTCCACATATAGAACTTGTCAAATAATCGATCGAAATTATGTTTAAGCACCCTTACGGTTGTATGGTACAATCCAACGTTATATTTGAATATGTCCCGCACATATAGAACTGCGCGGCTGTTTGGGATTGTTAGAAACGTAATAGTGTTGGCTTTAGCATCGGTGTTGTTATTTGCGGTGGCGACGGCGGCTAACAAGCAGATTCAATAAAGCCCTCGTGGTAAATCAAAATCGCACGGTTAATCCCTATAAAAA
Source organism: Trachelus stipa (assembly GCA_036026315.1). Lineage (NCBI taxonomy): Eukaryota > Metazoa > Arthropoda > Insecta > Hymenoptera > Cephidae > Trachelus > Trachelus stipa. Next base: position 847,022 of record JAYRCB010000378.1, read on the forward strand.
TATTTAGGGGCGGAAAGCGATCAAAGAAGTTCCCGGTCCGTTATGAATGATTCAGGGAGCCTTTAGTGAGCCGCAGGGTGCTCCGCCCCTCCGATTCCCTCCCAGGGTTTTCCCAGAGAGCAGAGTATTTTGTTTTAAATTCCATTGAGCTCGCACTAAAAATTTCCGCACGAAGAACGCTTCGCATTATTCCCTCCAAATATATCCAGCATCCCCTCTGAGTCGCCTCCCGCGCGTTATCCTCTTCGGCTGTGCGTTCTACACGACATGAAGTAATATTGGTACACAGGATGCCCGCTCTGGAATAAGCCAGATTTATGAAACCGCTCATGGCGCAGAGAGAGAGAGAGAAAGACAGAGGCGCCTGTAGAAAAAGACGCTTCACTCTGCGCTCATTCTCTGAGCGGCTGATAGTCCACTCGGAAGGGAGACAGAGAAAGAGAGAGAGGGCAGATGGTTACGTATACCGGAGTACGAGTTTGGAGGGGGAAAAAAAGTCATGGCATTCCAATTCCATAAATCTCATTTTCATAAATAACGAAAGGAGCGCGGTTTAAAATACACGAGCAGAGAAAGTACACAATAGGAGTACAAAGAAGGTATAAGAAAGATATGAGAGATTACTGCTTACGAAGTACTACGAGATAAGGGGCGATACGAAGAAACATATATCGGTACAATTTTCGCAAAGTTAGAACCCATCGGTGCTGTTCGATGCTTATCGTGTCGACGGTGATCATTGATTATGCAACAGAATAATAAGAAAAGGGTGAGACCAGGGTGAGTCGTGACGACACTGGGAACGGCTGGTTCTCTTGGGTTTTATTTTCTTTGCTTCCAGACTGCGCGGTAGACGGTTACTGTCGTTACAGTTACAGGCTGACCTATTGAAAGTTTGAAATGCCAATATCATACGTGTATATGTGTGCAATGGAATTTCTATGTCAGTTAAACGTGTTCTAAAACATCTCACGAACAATTTCGAACAATTCCAGCTGCAGGTTTGTGGTGACGCACACTCAATGTGTAATCTGCACTTCAAGATCAAACCGACAATTACATCTGACAATTTCGCAGCTCCATTGTCCCCAGCAACTTAGCTAGCAGAGGCATAAACAACGAGATACGAGGAGACTTTGAGTGACTGGTAAAGTCTCCTCGCCCTCCCACCGGACGCACAAACTCAAACTGCACAGAGAAACTGAAAGTTCGAACGATGGGGAGGTAGTGGTAAGTTCATCCAACTACATGCACTCCAGAATTCCACGTTCTACATCGACCACAGTCTAGATACTCGCAGACAGGCTGACAATACTCCAAAGTAAAGAGCTGTTCACACCGACAGTTGCTTTTCGAGAAATAAAAATAATATTCTCGTGGAAATCCTAACCCGACCCGAGAAAAAACACGCATCACTCACGACGAATCTTGACTTCTTATATATTGAATAATTGTCCGGGATGGGAAATAGCAATTGAGACGAAAGACGCACCCGCAGTACCCAGATCGATCTCTTACCGGAATCTGCATATCTTGCGTCTCTGGCTGCGACCCTTGAACTTCGGCGAAGCGTATAAACGATTTATCCAAGAGATAACGTGGCCAAAGGAGGGATCGTCTTTATGGAAATTTCTGTCCAGGAGAACCGATAGCGTCTAACCATCTAGAGGGGCAGCTTTTAAATTCCGCCGTTCTAATGGCGTTATATGGTTCGCGGTTAAACCTCACAGATCAAGCCCGTCCGATTACTATCTTACGTAAGAAGTCGCGGCACGTAACGAAATTCCGCAGCTCTTTCCTGCTTAATGGGTTCAAGAAACTCGAGCTTCGCGGACAAAAGATTTACTGGGATAAGAGATTACTTATTGATATGCTATATCCATGATCTAACGTAGCGCAGTAATTTATAAAGCATGCGTATGGCTGGACCATGTCTAGTGCACTTGATGATACCCTAAGTCCTGAACACGACATTTCTAATGGTTTATATATGACGTGTATGTTGTCTTTGTGGCCACGAAGTTTGTAGGACGAGTCTTTAATCAATTATTCAAAATATTTGCAGACAACTGGTCTCCACTCTCGCCCTTCCTCTCTTCCTCTCTTCCTCCGCCTACCAGGGTCCTGTCACTGGCTAGACTTCGTTGCCCAAGGCCAAAGGAACTGCGCGGCCAGATCCGGATTTCAGAACATCCTCTTGCCGGACTGTCCTGTGCTAGAAGACCTGCACGCTGAGGGTGCGCTTGGTCACTACCCCTCGAAAACCACCCCCTACACGTCCCGCTTGTTTATTAAAACTTTCAAATTAACCCGCTTTATGCGCGTTCGTTTTCCTTCCTTTTGTCAGGGGTTTGTTATTTATTACGAGACTGCCATCCCGCGCTACCACTAACCGTGTCCTCTTCTTGCTTCGCCTCCTCTAATCCCCTCTAGTCTTCCGACGCCGACGCCGACGCCGACGCCGTTATAACCGACGCATCGTGTATAACGTAGTTTAGGACGTGCGACATTGTCTCTCCTCTTTCTAACGAGTTATTTCGCATACTCATCGCGAAAGTTTGGATACGAGATTACGGGTATGGTCGGGCGAGATTTATTAAAAGAAAAAGAAAAAAGGGACGAAAAAAAAGAGAGAGCCAACGAATAGAAGGAGGGTAGGAGAAAAATTCAGGGGTGGAGTAGAAAAATTGAAAGAAAGAGACTGATGTGGGACAGGATTACTGATGTACATAATCCCGTGACGCGTTGAGCTTTAGTGCTTCGCGCTTAGATTTTTTTCAAAAATAAAAATTCACAGACCAATCCCTTTCGTCCCTTTCGCCCCATCCCGGTGTTTAAACCTCGCGATTAGACTCTGAAAAGATTTCTGAAAACTACTCGAGAAATCGCGCTGCGCGAGAATTGCCAAGAAGAGATGGAACCGAAGGCGGTCGAAAAGAAAGTGCGGCTTTAGATTATCCGACTATCGATTTTTCGCATGCGACTCAATTTATCCTGAACAGATTGCGCCTGCTATCAGCACATGCACGTGAGGTACTACCGTGAGTGCAGCCCGGAAGGGTAGTTTGGTTGCCGGCCGTGCAGTAGAATATACGTAAGAAAGGGAATGAAATAAAGAAGCAGTGGGTGGTGGGTGGTGGGACGTAGCAAGTAGCGTAGGCGCTATCTATGCCGGAATACATTCAGCGACAGTGGGAGATGAGAGAGGCCCATCCCATAATAGAATTTACTTGAGATTCAGAAGGTGTCCGTTGGTACCCGCGAGAATTCCTCGTATCGTCAACCAACCCCGTGCAGCCTCCCTTATTCTCTTCTTCGGTTCATCCCTTCTTTCTCCCTCTATTCCCACTTCCCATCCTCTCGGACAAATTGAACACGAAACGGATCGACAAAACATGTACCCGAAAGAGAACGTGCTGTCTCTCTTGCTGCCGGAGGTTCCCGTTCCAGTCTTGGATCATCCCGAGGCATTCTCACCGGAGAATGTTGAGTGCCAGATGAAAACGGACGCGGACCAGGCTGTTCCTATTAACCGAAGCGGAACAGTACGGTCTAGAGAAGCGGGACTCCCCCAATATAAAGATTCCTACGCGGTCCGGCTGCACAATCAGAACAAACTTCTAGGTTAATCTTGGGGAAGCTCTCAGGCTTTCAACTTTCGAGAACAGCGCGGGGAACCCCGGGATCCGAAATACGGGGTACCTGGTAACCTCTCGCGCATCTTTGTCTTTCAATTTATCCAACTCGCCGGCACTACGTTTCCCAGGCGCCCAGCCTCCCAGACTCTTCGGACCTCCGGGTACCACCCCACTCCCTTGGACCGTCGTGGTTCTCCGTCCAGGACCGCGACGCGGGGACTGTCCAGAAAACTTTTTAAGGACGTGACGAGGGATCAGCCAGTCTCTTAAAACCTAAAGGAGACACTGTTCGGAGCTGGTGCGGAACGTCGGGATAAAATAGACAGAGGACTGTTCACTTATTATATTAAGAGTAACCGTTATTCATGATCTGTGATATTCGATCCGTGACTATTATTCGGCTTGGTGTTCATTACTATTATCATGACTATTGAACTCGTCTGGCTGAAAACGGAATTATTAATCCTATCTATATTCCGAATACGAAACCGAGAAGACATTGGGATACTCTTCGTTATAGTTGCTAGCTGAGAGTGGATTCGTGGCGACGCTGGCGCGACTCATTAGTTTGAATTATTCCTATAATATTTCCACGTCTTGGCGAGAAATCAATGCGTCCGGTCGGATGATGCATAATTCATCGAGCAGTCCGCGAGACAGATCGAAGATAAATGGAAACGGTCGGACGCGCGCTAATCGCGTTCGGTTTCCCCTCACCGACAAAATGAAAGGGAGCGAGCGAGAGAGAGAGAGATATTTCGTGAAAACCCGGAGACACCAGCAAACATGTACAGAGTATTTTCCGCGATAATGTCTACAGAGAATTTCCTGAAGTATTTCAAAGAAAAAAAAAAGTTTCCCTAAAGAAGCGTAGCGCATCTTTACCGTAAACTCTAGATAAGAAGATTTCGAAGAGACCCTCGATGTATTGCTGAATATTGCTTGTTAGTACAAATTTCAAAGTTACATACTTCCACAAGAAAATCTTCGACGTTCGTAAAACTTTTTTGACTTTCTATACTTCGGTATACATCACTGTGCCTATAAGTTAGCGTTCTATCAAAACTTAAGAAATTCGCACAAAAATACTAAAAAAAAAAGAGAAAAAAGAAGAGAAACGTCAAATAGAAATAAATTAGATAACGAGTTCGCTCGATTAAACGAATCGATTGGCAGCGATATAACGGGCTCTTTTAATTGCGAGTCCGCCATGGCAAATATTTGGGGGTGGCGAGGGAGGCCTCGGAGGGGTGCTGGTGAGGTGGGGAGGGTGACGCAATTGTGTGGCGAGTGAATATTTCAGAGTCCCTCGTCTCGTTTCATATAAACAAGATGACGGCGGCCTGGCGAAGATGAGAAATCGATATTTCACCCCTCAACCCCTATATTCCGAATGGGGCTTTCTTTGCGATTTCCCATTCTACAACATTGGCCAATCAACTACCCCTTCGAGGACGACTCGTCTACCTTTCTCGAGCTTTAATCCCACCGACCCTCCCGGTTATCCAGCTACGAACCTCGATTACGTTTTTCCTGACGCATTGTCATCTCAATCCATTGCGTCACGTGTCCTGCGCCTCCAAATTTAAAAGAAATATTTCCAATGCCACTGCAATTCGATAGCAATAGGGGAATACGTATGTATAATACGTAAAGAGGTTTTTCGTAAACAGGGACGAACATTGCGTAGGCATTGCCTTACGTCGACACCGTTGTTCAATTTTAAGGCCCCCAGACCCGGAAATTAAGTGATAGGACAGGAAGGCCAGTGGCTCTTGGAGGCACGAGTATTTTTGTTCCTGGAAGAACGATTCGGAGGGTTGCCAATTTGAAAACGGAAAAAGAATATGAAAAGGGGGGTCGAAAAATTTAATCGGTGATTTAGGAATATTTTTTCTTACCAACTGTACTTTGATGCGCGTAGTCACGAATATATTTCAATAATTCGTTGGAGCTCGTTAAAAGGAGAGTAATAGTAAACGCAGACAGAAGCGGGGCAGCTTTGACTGTCGGTGAATCTGCAAGGGGTCGTAGAATAAGGAGACTCTGGAAAATCGCGTGAGCGAGGAAACTGAGGCGACCGTCAAGGAGAGGAGCGATGAGGGTTGCGATGAATCTGCTGCGTGGGAGGAGAGAAGAGGGGGGGGGGGGGAGGGAGGGTTCGAGATATTATTTGAAGTTTCTACTGGCTCGATGGCGGCTACAATGATACTGAGGGTGGAGGGTGGAGGATGTCAGCACGCAGGACGTGGACTTGGGGAATTTTTAAACTGCTAAAATTAAAGGCCCTGTTAATAATTCAGCGTCAGCGAAACGACGGGGGTTTTATGGGATATGATATTAGAGCGTGCACCCTTATAGCTGTCGTGGAGTTCTCGTGCGTAAAGACATTATCAGGATGATAGGTGCGAAAGGAAGATGAATAATAAAGCGAAGAAAGTTGACTGCGAGACCATTGTGGATGAAGGGACTATAAGTACAGGTAATAGGTATAAAATAGTGAAGAAGCAAATCAGATATATTCAGGCTGCTGATCGATACCGGTAGATCTGATACTTTGGAATGGTTATTAATTCCAATGTTAGGAATATCAAAGGTATAAATTTCAAAGAATTTACCTATTCATGTTTCTATATCAGATACCACGTGTAGGTTATATAATAGGTTGTCAGCATTATAATTAGGATCGATCCTGTTACCGACGTAGACTAATGGGGGCATCTTTGTGCTTTTGGATTTTTCAAATGGTCTTACTGCTTCGCTTACGATTTTCGAAGAGTTATCACGGCTTGGTTATGGGAAAAAGTTTCAAGATCCTTGGCGAACGCAGCGTCTCGACAGCTTTTGAAATATCGTCAACGATTTTCCACAGGCACTACTTCCTGAGCCGATATATTCGCGAACCGTGGCTAATACGTTATTTATACGAGGAATTAGCGAAAGTTCTCTGGCAGTACGTCGCGTCACGTGACTAACTAATAATCACGGAAAAGTTTCGCCCTCGCGGCTCTGAAAATTCTGACGTCTCGAAAAATTCAATCAATGTTTCCCGACTGGCAGTCGCGCCGCCATCCACTTCCACATTGGGAAATTTCTTGTCAAAGAATCGCGAAGAAAATCGTTTTCCCGCGAGAGAAGTTGAAATAGGTAAAAACTGAAAAAGGGGGAAAAATCATATTTCAAGGGAATATCGATTAACCCGATGTAACTTCTATGATCGCTGCAGGATACAAGAATAAGAAATTACGCAACTCTGAGGAAACATGATACGGAGCAAGATCAGCAACGAGTACATTTTCGTTCTACAATTTCTCTTTTCCGCTTGCCGATAAGTCCTCTTTAGGGTCGTCCGATTCATCGTTTCTCGCGGGGCTAAGCTCTGATTAAATATCGATTTAAAGAGATTTTTAATTTCCCGAGGGCCATTGTGCTCCCTGCGGTGAATTGGGAAGCCTCCAGGTGTCGGCTATACGTCACAGTCACTTCAACAATGGCCAGCCTAGCTATATCAATCGTCCCAACACCAACATCAACACGTAGCCCAGGATAACAGCCGAAATCGACCAACGCACACTCGACATGCGCCCTTACAAATTGCCATCAAGGGTGCTAACTAACCATGGGCTGCGTGTTTACGAAAAATGGTGACCCATTAATAACGACGGCAATATCTGCTCCGTGCCGATTCGTCATTGCACCCTGCGGAAAAGACACTTTCCGCATGAAAACACTATCACTTCGCGAAATCGGCAACCTGTGGACTCGTCACAAAAAAAAATCCAATTTCTTCCTCGAAGATAAATATCAGTTCCTCAGCACGTAACGACTGGAATACCAACTGCGAATGGAGACATAAGGAGATTGAGTAAAAATTAGGACAAGAAGAAGAAAGAAAAAAAATAATAAAAATTAAAAGATAAAGAAAATATTCACAGTGGCCAATATGGTAGCGCAGACTAATTTTCATGTATTTCCCATAGGGAAACACACGCAGCAGCCTGGCACGCGTATAATGCCAAGTATTACGGGCACTTAGTCACTTTTGTATCATTCCCGGCATTGTCCTAAGACAAAAGATGGCGGATCCCAGAGGCGATTCAACTGTCCCGTACGAGGCTGCCGCCGGCGTTCGAATAATCAGGCGATGCGTCGAGTCGTGGCTAAATTAAGCCGCTCGCGTTTATTCATACTGGTTCCTGCACACACGTCGTGCATACGCATTACGCGGCCCCGTATTACGTGCACGCGCTGCTTCATTGTGTCGCTTCGCTCCTTTGTTACTTTCCTTCATTGCGAATTTAAAGGGCATCGTCGTGTTGCCTCCCTTTCAGACTCTGCACTGTCTTCCCGTTACAAGTTACGTTTGTCCAATGAACCTTCGTTCGCTGATCCACAGACGATCCTCAGAATTTGGATCTACTACCACCTAGTCTGGTCTGGCTAAACACGGAATGCATCTACTTGAATGATACAGCACGGGAAGATATCGAAGGGGATACCAGACCGGATGAAATGCACACGTGGAAGAGATCCTCGCTTTGCAGAGCAACTTTATTCTATTATGTTATTGGAAGAGACGGGATCCTGGAACTTTACGAATTTTCTTTTCTGCCAGTTTTCCTCCTTGCTTTTTTTTCTTCTTCTTCGTTGCTATATTTTTCCCAGCCGTCTTCCTCCCTTCCTCTCTCTCTCTCTCTCTCTCTCTCTGAACGATGCATAGAAAGAAATACTAGTTACTTTCAGCTCGATCTAGACGCCACTCGGAGCCTCGATACATCCTCTCGCAGCAGCCTTTCATCTCGACACATCAAAAGGCAATTCTCGAAATTATGGAGATTTTTCCAAAGAATTTCACGGAATCGAACTCTTCGGCTGCGTCCTGCTCTCTGTCTGGTTTGCCAGGTTGATTCGGCTAGTTAGCTGGTTCGCTGCTCTTTGTGTAGCCAGAAAAGGTTTCAGGAGTAGATAAGGGATGGCTGGAACAAATGAGGGGTTGCTTCGTCCTCTCCAAGGGGTTGCTAGATATTTCTGATTTTCCGTACCATCGGCTCGTGGCGCGTCTTCGATCCTTTCTTCCTCTAACCATTCTTGCCGCCTCCATCGTTCCATACATCTCACCCCTTCATCCCTTCTCTCTTCAACCCTATCGCCGGTGCATCCTACTTCACAACTCACCCCACGCCCGCAGAACTTTGACCGAACCAGGGAAACCACTTTTTTTTTCTTTTTTTTTTTCATTTCTCGCACAAGGAAGACTCGCTTCGCTGCCGAAGTAGTTAGCGGGCGCTTTATGGCGCCGACAAGTCGTGAAGGCTAACGAAGCCCCAAACTCCAAGAAAAAGGTCAAACCTTTTGAGTCACCCTAGACATTTTTATACCATCGACCCAACTATTTTCTTAATGGCGCTCGTCCCTAATTGTTACTAATGATTCTCGAGCCATCCAATCCATCCGCAATCACTCACACGATGTGGCAATAGTGAAAGCATTACGGAGAATGGGGAACTACGCGCTGGCAATGGCTACGCCTGTATTTCCGCTGCCCTTGTTTGCTGAGTTTCAATGACGATTATCTTCCAATGAATACAACCTGGAAGCTATTCGGGCCGGCCCAAGGTTTCTATTGGCATTTGAAATAAAAAAAAAAGTTTCTGCGCCAATGTAAAGCAGACCGCGCTGACTGCTGAATGGCGTCGGACCAATTATCACCGCAGCTCAAATGTGAAGTTCATGAAAATTTACTATTCTGCTCTTCATTGAAAATCATATATCTCGCGTCACGCCGGGACGCTCTTCGAGTTATTAAACGATCTAAGTAAATAAACCTAAGGATCCATTGACACGCATCCTGAAGGATCCTTTGGGAGGTTTCATAATCTCATGCATAAATACAACGTCACATTACAATTTAGGGGTGAAGCGAAGATCCGGAAGCCCTCGGCTCGTATAGATGTTGTCCCGATGTCGTTTATTTGAAGACCTACAGACGTTATTGTGCCAATGATGATATCATGGAGTAAAGTATCGAGTGTTTCCAGAATCAGAAAGTATCGGGAACTGGATTAATACGTTTTAAAGTGGTGAATCCATTTTGCTACCCGAGTCGGTACAGTCGTTTCTCAATTTGTAGTCGCATTCAAACGAGAACATTTAAATAATCCCGATGGCTCTTGACTTGTGAAATAAAAGAAAAAAAATACCTTCGAGGACTGTCGAGAGTCCCCCCACCACACTCACGAGAAATCGTATACGCCAGGGCGCTCCTACTTCCGCCCTTACCCACCCAATTAGCGTTAATCCTCGTTCGCTTTTCCCTCTAATCTTTATTCCTTTGTCCCTGGCGTGGACCCTCAACCTCTGCCACAGATTACCGCCTCGTACGGGGTGGGACATTCGTGCTTTTCTTTTCTCTGGGTTCCTCTTCATAATTGACATATTTTTTTTGCAGCAATTCGAGTCTTAGTTACAGAGATTAAATTAAAAAAAGATTTAATAGCCTGCAAAAAGGAACATCCGGGCGGTGCACTCTTCTGGTTTTGGCAGAAACTATACTAATTTCGCTGATCGGGTTTCTCGGGAAGCACGATTCCCCGCGTGGTAAAGTCATGGAATTACTAAGTGTAAATTTATGAGAAAGGAAGAGTGGCGCCGTTCCAAGTGCATTGTCATCGTAATTGCCTGGTAGCTTTGTTTGTCATTCAATTTTCACGGGAGACTTTTCATGGCTCGCAAAGCCCTGACTCGTGATACCCGAACAATGTCCCGAGCCTGTTGTGCAACTTGCAGTCAGCTGCGAAAAAGAGCTCGTAAATATCTGTTGAATTGTGAAAAATGTTTTTGCTTTTCGCAACGACTGGAAAGGGCTAACCGAGAGGGTAGCGAGGGGTTTGAGCACGTTGTAAAAAAGCATCCTGCCAACCCTCGCTCTCCAACCCTTTCAGGCTTATCCAGATAGCTACATCTCGTAAATCAGCGGAATTTGTTCATCTGGCTGTACAATTTTGTGACTTGATACAGTGGATGCGCGGAAGCCATGACCGTGCGAAAAGCACTGCTTCGTCATTGGTGCAATATGAAAAAATTTTTTACGGATTCGCAAACAATTCACTCGTTCCACGTAATTTAATTAGCAATTGATAGTACCAATCAAATATTAATTTTGACTAATCAATGAAATTCAAAGTATTTCGATGGGAATCTCATCGGACCTCGAGATCCGGAAAAGGTAATTGGCCAATTTTTGATTGGTCGATCAGGGTAAAAAAAAACAATAAACGGTGTAAAAGTGATTGGGGGTGCTCGGAAAGATATAAATATTTAATTAACAACAAGATTTCCTTTAATTATTCAAGGGACAGTCAACGTCAACGCGTTACAGACTGATCCTCATAAATTTTATAGCACGGTACTAACGATAAGGGTAATGGACCCCCTCGAGAACGGATGCTGTAAGAATAAGAAGGAAGGACACGAAGAAGAATGTGATAGCTGACCAAAGGCGATTCCGCGGTTCGTGAATGCAGTGAGTAAGGTTGGACGGTTGGGTCTTGGATGTGATTTGTGGGATGTATTTGATAGAAAATCGCGTGACCGGCTGGCCTCAGCCAAACAAAAGGTTTCCCCATTTGCAAATTGAATTAAATTCTCAAGAGACACGCCATCGGTCATCTTCGTTCGTACGTATAAAAGGGACTGGTCCGTGATTCGGAGGCAAGTGAGTTGCGGAACGTATCCCCAGCCATCGCACCGCGTCTCACTTCAAACCGTTTCTTCTTCCTTCCGCGCCGAGGAAAATAGAGATTAGACAATAGACACCCAAAGGAAGAAAACACTCGTAATCGGTCCTATAAGACCGGTGCCGCGCACTTCGCGCTGTAAATCAGTTTAATTCTCAAAGTATCCGGAAGTCGCGTCGATCGCTTCTCGAGATTTCCCAAGGAAAGTCGATTCGAGTAATTTCCCATAAAAGCTGCGAGAGGAGTCGGTGTCTTTTCGAGGCTCGAATAAGGCAAGAGATTGAGACCCGGGATGTTCTTCAACGAGAGCGTCGTAGCCGGTCCGATGGCTTTTGTCGGCGTAGTCGGTGAAGTCGGGTAGGTTCTCTTCGATCATTGCTTTGATAATGACTCGGTATTGTCGCGTCTCTGCGTCCCTGGGGCTGAGAGTGAACGCGCCATTCCAACTGCAGAAGCCACGGATTCTCCAGTGAATCCGCTCTCGAAAACCACCAGCACTGGCAACATCAACCGCAATACCTCCCTCAAGTCTCTCTTGGCTCGACAGCCTCCGCACTCCGTACCAACTTCCATGTTCCCCCTCGTTCCACATTGTGCGCCGAGCGTTCTGGGGATCCTGGATACGCTTTAATCCAGGATAGACGTAGAATTCGCTGATCTTACCTCGTTCCCTACAACTAACTTTCTGCCCCTTAACCTCCTCTAACCGCCACGTTATACTTTCCAAGGTGGCCAGGTCGAACCGCCCCTCTGCCTTCTCCTTCATCGCGATTATTAATAATGCCCGTGTACACGAGTTCGTTCCATCGACTTTTGCGCGATTAAGGTCTCGCACGCAATGGGCCGAGAATTTATAAGTGGATCTATCTGGTGGCCGAGCCCCTCACCCTGGCACCCCCCTTTTGACCCACCCACTCGATTCAAGAGAGGATCCGTTCTTCGCGATAGCGCGATACATCCCTCCTAATAACAAAAGACACGGAAACTGTGGGAACCCCTTAGAAACCTCCCTTTCACCAGTCTTCAACGCAAAGACATTAAAATCGAACTATATTTCAATTGTTGTCCCTACTTTGTCATTCTTACTTGCTCGCTGCGGGGATACGAGTAGCCAAGTTCAGCATATGCAGGAGCGTCTCCTAGGATGGAACGTCCCGCCCGAGCACTCTGATCTGGTTCATCCCCATTGGCGGGGATTCCTCGCCCCGGGAAAGTATTGGCACATCGGTTTAGCCCTCATCTACTTTATGCTGATGGTCTTGTCCAGCGTAGGGAACGGGTGTGTCATCTGGATATTCACCACGTGAGTCTTAAAGCCAACCTTCGCGCCATCTCTGAACTGATCCCCGTACTCTTCACCGCGACCCTCGTCCTTCGTATCACGTAGATCTAAGCTTATGTAACTCTACGTAATGGCGTGCTTATTAATCTATAAGGTCAAAGTCACTGAGGACACCCTCGAATATATTCGTAATAAACCTGGCAATTTTCGACCTGGTTATGATGCTGGAGATGCCGCTGTTCATTATAAGCAGCTTCCTGGAACGTATGATCGGCTGGGAAATGGGATGTGACATTTACGCTGCGCTGGGAAGCGTCTCGGGAATTGGCTCAGCTATCAATAACGCCGCCATTGCTTACGATCGCTACAGGTGCGATTTTAATTGAGAAAATTATTATTGTAGATGGAATATGTTATTTGATTAATTGGATAAGGTATATCATGAAATGATCCTCTTTGTCCTTCAGGACTATCTCATGTCCGATAGATGGAAGACTCAATGGAAAGCAGGCTGCTGTCATCGTAGCTTTCACTTGGTTCTGGTCCATGCCATTCACTATCCTCCCCATCACCCGAATCTGGGGTCGATATGTCACAGGTCATCAATTTATTATGCCACGCTCATTTGCGTTTTATCGGCAGTAGAATATTTTTGAAAATGAGTTAACTCATTTCAGAGGGTTTCCTCACGACCTGCAGCTTCGACTTCTTGACCGAGGATCAAGACACGAAGGTCTTCGTGGGCGCTATCTTCACATGGGCCTATGCCATTCCCATGTGCCTCATCATTTACTTTTACTCCCAGCTTCTGAAGTCTGTCCGGAGGCACGAGAAGATGCTGCGCGATCAGGCCAAGAAGATGAACGTCAAGTCTCTGGTTTCGAATCAGGACAAGGAGAGAAGCGTGGAAATGAAAATTGCCAAAGTCGCCTTCACGATTTTCTTCCTCTTCGTTTGCTCCTGGACTCCCTACGCGGTAGTGGCGATGACTGGTGCCTTTGGAAACCGGTTAGTCAATTTTGAGAAATTCCATTCTGACATTTTCTTTTACAAATCCTATATGTTCCCGTACCCAGGGACTCCTTGACGCCGTTCTCCACGATGATACCAGCACTCTTCGCCAAGACGGTCTCCTGCATCGATCCCTGGATCTATGCCATAAATCATCCAAGATATCGCCAGGAATTGCAGAAGCGTTGCCAGTGGATGGGAATCCATGAACCAGCACCAGCGGTTGACACAACATCCGCGGTCACCGAGAATCTCAAGACGGACGAACCCTAACCTGAAAATCTGTCGTCGCTGATCATCACGTTGGAAGATTTCATTGATGCGGCAACTTATGGGGATGATTGCTCTCGCACTGCAACCACCACTCGGTACGGGATTAATCCTTCCTGCTAATCCTAAAAACGGATATAAGCTCCTCCTCGGCAAATCTAATAAGGAATAACTGGAAATTGATTTACGGAATATGAATTTTTGATCGCATGATATTAATCCACGCTGCGAACGACTGGTCCCCTTGTATAAATTTAATTAAAGGCAAATTTTAAAGCAATTTTTTAAATAATTATTTCGTACCCTGTGCTGTCTATGTCCTTACCCAGTGTTCAGATTATCCACCGAAAATTTTTCGAATAAAAACTCTATCGGTAACTTCTCCAAGTAGAAACGTCAGTCGATCAGCGATTATCGATGCTGTACCATAATGGTTGGTTCGTGTCCGTGCTAGAAATCAAAACCAAGCGAAGGGAAGTCTTGACAAGTGCTGCCAATCGTCAAGAAAGGTCAACCCCCTGCAAGGATAGCTACTGCAGGTAATTCCGAAGTTACGGACGCTTCTCGTAAAATCTTGAAGAGGTTTCGGGTAGGTTCATGACACTCGGAATTTCTTTATATGACTCGTAAAATGTTTTTAAAGAGTCTTCGAAGTATCAAGAGAATTTCTGAAAGTTCGAACGGAACTGAGCGTCGGAGCGATTGATCGGGAGAAGTACGAGTGCTTTATCATTCGCAATTTCCAATTAACATCGATCTCCAGTTTTCATTTCTAAAGATACCCTCCCCTCCTTCCTCGTCGCTGTCCTTAGCTGTTCTTCTCCTCTCATCACGCAGAGTTCAATCCGCCCCGTATCTTTCATCGATGTCAAAGGGCCGACCAGGTCGGCTGTCACTGCATTTGATATATTGGAACTTTTTTTTTTTCTACAAGAGCACACCTGCGAATCACTATGCCGAAGAAAATAAGAAAAACCATCTCGATTATTTCCCTCTGCAAAATCTCTACGAAGGAAATTTTTCCAATTCCCGACCGTTCAGAATTTCTTGAGTTAAAAATTACGTTAAACGATATAAAAAGTTCAAGAAAAACGAGCCACCCTTTGGATAATATATATTATTGAGTTATTGAAATACAAGTGGGATCGATCAAGTCGACTTAAGTAACGAGAGTTTCCCAATGATTTGTCTTCGAGAATCGAAGGGCAGCGTCTCGCGCTTTATCGATTCGGCACGAGACTACGATTAATAAATGAACGAATCGCTTAGAATCGTCCCAAGTTTTTTTTCCGAGCCGAAGACAAAGAATAGGAACGAGAAACGTGGAAACAGGGTGGAAATTAGAAACGTCGCGGACAAATAATGTAAAAGCCTCTCGAAGGTTGCCAATTTAATCTTATCGTTAGCAACTGGAAGCGACTCTTTGGAGATACTCTTTTATTTCACAGTAATATAACAAAACAGGTTCTGGATACAGATTCCTGCACCGACATTTACCGGCATTTCGAGAGCCGATTTCATTTTATAAATTCCCACGTCATTATCCTATCTTGCCGAAGTGTGCGCAGCTGGCAAAATACGAGATTTACGTAGAAAACAAAAATGCGTAATCAGTCACCCGAAGAATTCGGAGGGCTGCAATTAATTCTTACGAAAAGTCAAAGGTCGAAGGAGTCTCATGGACTGACGAGCAATAAAATATTTCACGGTCCAAGTATCGAGCGACGATGTATTGTCGTAGGCGGGTAATTAGCCGATTCGAGCGCGAGCCCACGTAATTGACTAATCGTTATCAGAATAACTGAGTAATCACCGACTAATTACCCTACGTCTATCGTCACGGTCACTTGCCAGGGGAATTCCATCAATTCCACGAGTCGAGACAATTTCATGCAGTCGCATTATGTATCGACGGCGACGTCACGAAGTCGCACGTACAGTGCATATACGTATACAAACGGCGAATGGAAATTTGTCGGAATCGTATTCGGAATGCGTAGGAATCCTGCCAAGTGCTGTCATTACATCCGTTGACGTTCCAACAAACAAGTTGGCAGATCAGTCGGAGAACAGGAACGCAACTGGATGAGTAGCTGAGAGAATACAATTGGCTTCGTTCGGGGAAGATGCTGGAGATTCCAGAGACGGTGGTGTAGACGCCAACGCTTTCTGCTTCCCCAAAAGGCTCACACCACCGACTGCCTTCATTCCCCTGGGCTCCCACTCTGATCCATCCTCCCTTCTCTTTCGAAATATTTAATTTAATTTCTCCGCCTGTATTTTTCTTACAGATTGTCCCTGCGAAACGAAGTCGCCAAAGAAAAACAATGAATAACAGAAGCACAGGAAGTTTTACTTGTGCGCGCGCGCGTGTGCGTCTCTTGCGCGAGCGACTGTTCGAGGAACGAGAAGAAACGGCCGATCTGGAGTTTTCCAGCGCGAGAACGTTGCTCGATGCATATAAAAAAGAGAACTAAAATAAGAGGAAAAAGAGAAAGAGAGATAGAAACGCCGGAGTAAGAAAAATGGTGGGCAGAAGAGGTATACAGAGAGAAGGAAGGCATGAAAAAAGGTGGGAAATGTACGAAGAAGGAAAAATCAGCGAGAGGCAAAGGGAGAAGGTAAGGGTGGTAAAGGGCGGGAGGGGAGGAAGGAGTTTTGAACAGTCGAAAGTTGAGAGTCGAGAGTTAAGAGGCAGCTGCCTTATATACGGGCCGAGTTCACCGGCGTGACGTCTCCTCCCGATTTTTCCCGCTTCGTAAATTCTTCCACGGCCCATGGAAGTCGTCGGGACTTTGCGAATTGCCGCGTTCCAGAAACAACCATCCGCACGGTGCGAAGCACGTCATCAGCCCGCGAATATTTCTTGGCTTGGAAATGAGGCTGTCGGTTTTATATTTTTCCAAGGAGCGGAAGATTCGAAATGCCAAAGGCAGGTTTACCTTTGAAATATAATTGTTTCCATCATGCAAGCGTCGTAATCTATCAAGGAAGACAACGCGATTACACGTTGGAAATTGCAGGGAAAGTCTTGTCGTCGTCATCCCCGAGAGTTACGTCGGACTCGGTTGGGGTTGCGATGCCGGGGGTTGAGGTCATGAACTCGGGTCAATAGATAGGCCGGCAGTGTGCTTAATATGCAGTTAGTACGTCATTTGTTTCTCGCCGCTCGGAGGGCTTATCATAATCTCTGACGTCACGGGTTCGCGAAATCCCCGCTCGTCGCGAATGCACAACCCTGTAGCTGCGCTGTACCGCCATCCCGTGCGCTGTACCGCACCGTGTCCATTGTCCATCCAATTCCTGGTACCTGTTATTGTTTCATTGCAACTATCGCATTGTTACCGAATCAAACTAGAAAGTATAATTGGAAAAAAAATAATAATAATTCTTCGAATTCAAAGCATAAAATCACCTAAGTTTGCGATTATCTTTTGAAAAACTGATCATTTCCCTAAAGTTGATAGAAAGTTGATGAAAGACGTATTGGTTCTTTTAACCCAGAAAATTCCTGTGGGAGATCCTCGGATTATCTGATTGTCAATGACGTTCCCGAGGGACGTTCCAATAATCGGTACGCCACTTCCGGCTTCCGCTGATATTCCGCCGATTTCATCCCGGCCTGTATTCGATTTACTAACAGGAAAAGTTCCACGCCGCTGAATCTACCCGCGAAAAATCTTGATTAGATATCCGCGTCAAAGAGTTTCCATCAATGGCCGCCTGTGCCCATTTGTGTGTGCGGAAGGATAAGGGATGGAAAGGAAGGAGAAAACGAGAGAAGTTGGCAAATTAAAGCTAGTCTCTTCGCAGCAAAAGGAATTTCGCTTTCGCAACCCCGCGAGGGTTGTACTATTTTATTTTATGGGAAAAACTACAAATTCTTATAGAAATTAAAAAATTTCACCCAATCAAAATGTTCACTAAAGAAGAATTATGATGTAGAGTAAGAATGGGATCGTAATGAACGGTCCAGCGGATAGATTGAAAAAGGGGAGGAATGAATGGATCCTAGGATGACGTTGGCGAAGGGGTAGAGTTACTGGCCAAGATACATCCTTCCATTTCCTGACCTCGCGCAACCAGTTATAGATGTTCAGAATTCAATTACGCTGAATTTATGGTGTCGAGCGGGCATATTTATCGTGAGTTCGAAGGGTAGGTGAAGGGGATGCTGGATATGCTGGATGGTCCCGCGGTTGGGTGGGTCAGGTTGGTATAGTTCGTGATAGAAATTCAATAGGATAGACGTCGCCCTGGATAACCGCGCGGGCGATGAGTTATTAAAAATATTTTTTAATTAAAAGAGATCGTCCCGCTGAGATCGTTTTCTGCTTCGTTAGGGGTTTAGAATCCATAAACGACACGAGACGCGTTCCCACTTCCTGCGGAAGCAGCCACGAGGGCAGCTGATAGTGATCACGAAACGGTGGGGATTCAGACTCACTCCTCTGGGGTTGCTACGGCCCATACGTGCCCTTTAAGTAATAATTGTAATCCACAGAACGAGGGAAATTTCTCTACCAGCTTTGCACCACCTCCAAAACCGCCCTCTGTCCCGTACAGCCACCCCCTACCCTTCCGCGTCATACAGATTAACCCTGCAGGTACCTACTAAAAGTAAGGTTTAGTCAGCACAGCCATCCAGTTTATAATTTTATTTTATTTCATAATTTTTATTTTGCAGTGGAGAATCTGAAAGGAATGAGCTTTCTTTAGGGTAAAATTTTCAAATCCACGTATGCTCCTCAAGATAGGAAGATTGATTTAGAAAGCCCTTGTGTCTTAAGGGTGATTACCGGTCGAAGGGGTTAACCCTCGGTAACGTGTTCGGAGCCGACGGATCATTCGAGAGCTTTCCATTTGTCAGAGAGGACGTTTACTACTCGTTTACGTGCCGGGGTAAGAGAGGATGACGCCCCCTGGTGTCAGCGCAAAGGCGCCACTCGGCGTCGCGACGCGCGTAAATAGTGCGCTGAAGTTCGGGGCAGATCATTAGAAAATTTTTATTCTCGCAAGAACATAAATTAACGGCAGTAATAAATATCGTTCTTATCAGGTCGTGTTTCGCCGCCTTGTTAACGCGTATTGATTTTCCCGACGCGGCGCACAATGGGCACGGATGGGGAGAGAGGGCTGCTTTTGATAAATTGCGTTATTTCGCCGTGATTAAAAAAGGCCGCTCGCTGCCAATCTGACGGAATAATTCAAGTGGACCTACATTCTTCATCCAGGCCGAGAATTACCGAGCCGACACCGAACTCGACGCTGACGTCGAGATTATTAATCTTGGAGAGCGTTTCGCCACAGTCCAAGCACACGTCTCTGCCCTTGCGATTAAATGCGCCCGCCGCCCCCAATGCGAACATACGAGACACCCTCGTGCGATTTTGGCTCCTCAAATTTTCCTTTCTCTTTAACCTTTACTTTTCGACTATACTTGCTTATAGCAAACCGCCTTCGGGCACTTTTTAACGATTATAAGATTATAACACAGGCGTCTACAGGGGGAGGAAATTGATGATGGATAAGCATAACTTTTCATACGAAAACTTCATTGACGCGGGCTACGTGATTGGAAGCAAAAATCGGTCCGACGCGAGTGGCAAGAGTCCTGTTTGTTATTGGGCAAAGGATGCAGCCTTTCTCGCGTCAAAGTACAGAAGGTGAAAGAGATAAAAGCAAAAGTCGTGAAAAAGTGAAAATATATTTCTTTGAAATTTCGGATCGCGTCGTGGAGGTCCAGTCGAGGTTTCTCTGGGATTTCGAGGGCGGCTGCCCAGACGGCAAAATACGTCGCGAGATGATTCCCTAGCCTTAGTACTTTTTTTTTCGAAAGAACCTCGCTGACGTACGATCTCTGGGAATCGTAAAAGGCTTCAAGGGAAGAAGTCAAGAAGAGGGGGCAAAAAGATTTCCCCTCCTGAAAAGAGTCTTGACAAATATCTGAAAGAAGGAAAGTTAAAATGAAACCAAAAGAAAAGGACGAAAGAAAGAGTGAAGAAACCACGTGTTCGGGTGATAAAAAACTTATGAAATTTTGCGTGAGACGTATAAAAAAATTCTATGTCATATATGAATATATACGTTTATACGTATTTCTAAAATATACAAAACACGAATCAAGGTATCTACTTCGTCTTAATTTTACTTTCCACGTGCGATGGATGCATCCCACAAAATTTATTCTTTCGTACTTTGATCCTGTGCGGTTTTACTGGCAATAGTAAAGTCCACCCGGTATAGGATTATTTTATGTCAATTCAGCTACCGAATATTTATTCGGCTGGAGTACGTTTCGGAAGGTCTGGTTTTCTCTTAATGCAGATTAAGGGTAAAAGTTTGATGTCGGTCATGTCGGAAATGAGGAAACAGAATGACTGTAGAATTTTCCAACAAAAAAAAAAGTAAAAGAGTCCTACTGGGCGTCGCCCATTTTAGGTGTGCTTACCGAGAAATCTATTCAAAAGTTAAATTCGCTGCAACGACGCTGGCAGTTTAAAAGTCGCGTGGACCAGCGCGACTAGGAGTTGTTGTTGAAGGGTGGGAGGATGTGCATTGGGGCA
Source organism: Trachelus stipa (assembly GCA_036026315.1). Taxonomy (NCBI): domain Eukaryota; kingdom Metazoa; phylum Arthropoda; class Insecta; order Hymenoptera; family Cephidae; genus Trachelus; species Trachelus stipa. The sequence continues at coordinate 867,525 of JAYRCB010000378.1, forward strand.
AAACGAGGGACCAGGTCTATACTTCTTCCGTCACGTGTACAAATGTCCCCAAGACTGAAATACTTAGTGAGCTTAACTGTGTTGCCATAGAAACTGACGCGAGTTGGCGCTGGGCGTCGCGACGCCTTCCTTAGCCTTCTACTAAGGGTAGTAGTCTTCTCATTCGTTTTGTTACTAACGCGACACGTCGCGCACTCAACTACCCAAAAGTAAGTGAGATTGAGACTTTCGCAGGTTGCATGCGTTGAATGAAATTGAAAAATTAAAATATTTTGAAATATTTTTTGAAAAATTGTAACGTCATATTTTGATATGATAATGATATATTACTGAAACAAAGGAGACCGAATTGCACTTGCGGATTATTCGCAGCGTCTAACAATTTGCACGATGTATCTATTTCATTTTGAAATCGGACCAATGTTTCCAGGTCGAGGAGTTTTTGGAAAAAAAAAAAGAAGAAAGTATCCGCTGTAGAAGTAGTTCGCAAAATGTAATCCAGACGAATGCGGAGCTTCCGAAAAATGGCTTAACGCTTTTTGGTTTTCAGTTTTCGGTCAATTCTTGTCCTGTCCTGGTTAAGAATTACGCCATACCGGGAGTGGGCTCGCATGTTCTGAATTATATAGATATACTTACAACGTTTACTACATTTCCTGCGTTTGTCACGCCTACAGTTGCCAGCGTCTATTTCTCCCCCGTGGTTTTCTGGTCGATTGAGACTTGGGGGACTGGGAACTGATGGGAATAAGAAACTCTAGAAACCCAAGAAGAAAGTTGAGAGAACATAAAGTTGAAAATGAGAAAAGCTCAGGAAATGACCAATGTATAATCAGTCTGGATTCGTGGGAAGTACGGTTAATCGATTCGAAGGAGGGTTGAGTTTCCAAGGACAAGGGCGAACCCTGTAGCCCTAAAAATGTTTAACGTGCGATTTTTAAATGTTTAAGAGTGCAGGTAACATACGAGAAGAGGGTGGCAGGGGAGAGCCGTGGAAGTCAGAATCACAGGGGTGCAGCAACAGGACCAAGAGGGGCGACGGGGGGGAGGGATGCTGAGAGGGTAAGAAAGCTGGCCACCTGATTGGTGCACTGGATTAATACATATTACATGGCCCTTCTCGAGAGAAAAGTCGACAGGGTGGTTAAACAAAAGATGAAGTTTTGAACCCTCGAGTCAGAGTGAAGCCCTCTTCACAGGCTGCAACCTTTTACCACAGCATCCGGCAGTGGCTGGCGACTGCCTTTTTTTCAAGTACACTTCAATGCATTTTCGCGTTTTTAACGCAGTTACGCTTTACTTTCCTTTCGTCTGCGCTTCTGAAGGTCAGTCGAACGAGTCCGCAATTCGCGAATCTGTATTTTAGTAGTACGAAAAGCCAATCAAATCACATGCAAAAAAAGCAACTAGACGAAAAAACTGGATGTGAAAAAAAAGTATAAAATTTTCAGAGGCCCAAGGCGAGTCTACAAGAGTCGTGAAAATAGGACGTGTTAGTCGAGAGCGTCGAGAGAGAATACGAGAGAAAAGTCTGGGCAGGTTGGAACGTCGTAAAATCGATAGGATTATTTGTAACGTGACTTTAAACGACGCCAGGCCGGCTGTGATATTCGAAAAACTAAATGCGAACGTCGCGGCTACGATTAAGGGAAATAACACAGCAGGCGGTCAAACGTTTGTTTCCCGGCAGGCGAATCGTTCTCGAAAAGCCTGGAGACGAATTTTTCAACCATCAAAGGAAGCAAAGGACGCAGGACAAAATCTTTAGTGTTACACGATGCAAGATTTTGCGTCTCTTCTCTGGTGTCGACCAATGACGGCGCAGAGAGACCAGTGACGTCACTGTTGAAATTGCAGCTTCTACCACATACAGGGATGATGGCCCCAATGTACCATCCTAGCATACCAGGAGGGTTGAGCAGTGGCGCGCGTGCACCCGTGTTATGTATGTATTTATAGATAGTGGCGTGTGTCCATAGTAAATGGCGGTAGAACTATAAGGGGGGGGGGGGGAGGGGGGGTTGGCAAGAGGGGATCAGAGAGGCTAGAGCTTGCACGCGATTTCGACTGGCTGGTAATCCGGTTGCGCCGGAAAAGCTACCTTTTTAATAGCCGCGCGTCGGATCGTTTTAATTCGGCAAAGCTCCCAGAGGCAAATTGTTCCACAAATCGGGTTTTCGTTTCGATGTTTTTCCTCGGTAGAGGGCAGATCGATATTGCCTGCAATAACGACGAATTTTCTCGAGAGTTCGACTTCTTCGGTTCAGGCTCGATCTGACCTATCGGAGGAGCCTGCTAGATGGGGGCAGCAGCAAAGAGAGAACTAGGTAGGAGATGATGCCGCTCTGAGGCAGGTCTCCCCCGAGTCTCCAAGATCCAGTCGCCCTCCGACCTTCATCGAAAATACGTCAGCCGCAGTCGTTTTAACCTAAATATTGGAAAACGTAGACGTTTCGTCGCGGTTCCCGGTTGCGCAACTACCCATCCTATCTGATAGTAACGGGAACCATCCCTCGTTCTCCGGAAGTAATGGCCTCCTTTGCCACGTGGACCAACCCGTCCGTGTACCATCGAAATTTCCTAGATCGTCGATCTACGTGAACAATTTTTAAGCTCGACGGACTAATTAATTTCATTATGACGTAATACCTTGCGTCCGGCCTTAGGAGTCTCGTTCGCGGTTGGTTAACGGGAAATACATGAAATTCAGTGGAACGTCTATTGTGCCTCGTTTCGTGTCAACTGGCATATACACGGGAATGTGTCCCAATTAATCGGAGTAGGTCGACAAAGTGAATCATTTTAATTAACTCTGATCTAATTGGCGCGACGCGAAATCGCACCGTTAAGATAGACGATTCAGAAAACCACCTAGACTCGCCAGTCGCCTCCCTCTCTTCGTTTCTACTCGCTCTGTATCACTCACACCGAAAGATACACGCGGCCACCCCTATACCTATCCAAGGGGTGTCCAGAAGGGAAAGAAGGGAACGCATAGCGGGCGCAAGCGCGCGCATCAACGCTCAGGGGGTTGCTTTGGATTCAGTTAAAGCCCCGTCGGCGAAGGGGTAGGTCGCGTTTCTAACCTCCAGCGACAACGTGTCTCGTGATTGAACCTTCAACGGAAGCTGCGTACTGCTTGAAGACGTACCTTTCATATGTGCTATTAAATTCTTGATAAATTTTATCAGTAGTGGGCCAACGAGGTGTATGCGAGTAAATAATTTATTTATTCGACTTTCGGCCAGATAGTTCATATGTATAGCGTTATACATGTAATATATACATATATCATCACGGTAGACACAATATATCAAAAGAAGGTACATATCAATTTCTGAAAGCTCGAGTGGGCCACGAACTTCTCCCCTGCTCATTAGTGTCCTCCGGTGACACGAATTAAAGTGTCGATAACGAGATCCGAGGGGGCGACCTCCTTGCGAAGCGAGGAGCAACGAGCAAGTTCGGAGTCCTGAGGGCAAGGAAGAAAAAAAAAAGAGACGTAGGAAGAAGGGTGGAAGAACGAAGAGGGAGAGCGTGGGAGAAAAAAAAATAAAAGGAGTTAGGTAATAAAAATAAAAATAAAAAAAATATACACGAATCCTCCGTAATATCGGTATCGTGGGAATTGGTTATTCTGTGTCTTCTCGACTTACGTCCCGGGTATCCGTATATCCGACGGTTCTCGATATCCTCGGTAAACGTAGTGAAAGCCGTGTCGTGGTGGTGGTGTCTTGAGAAAGGAAATTCCTCGGGGAAAAGTCCAAGGGAAGGGAAAGGAGATAGCGAAGAATCGTAGTAAAAATAAAACATGTGGTGATTTCATCGGATCTTGTACGGATCTTACGCCGTCGCCGAGAGATCGGTAAGTCACGCATTAAATATGCCTCTATAATATTTATTTCGCAAAAGACTTATGGGAATGCATTGTATTGTAATCTCCATTGCGTTTAAAGGAGTTTTATTTTTCATGCATTTTACGCTCGAGTGATTTCAAGGACGCAGCATTATTCCTTGAAAATTCCTATGAAAATGAGACTGAGTGACTGACTCCTATGTGTGTTAGTGGATTTATGGGTTAGTAGTTTCGTGAAGGAATTCTTGGTGAGTGACGACGGTAAAAAACGTTTATCGGGCTGTTAAACGGCGACGACTATGAGAACCGCGTATTAAATTAATTATGAGTGGACCGCGCGCACGAGTGGCGACATTTAAATCGGCCGTCTCTCTAATTAAACTAAAAATCCTGTACGCTCTCGTGGCCTTATTTCTCTCTCGGTGGGACTTAATTGTCGCACTTAAGTTCGTTAATTTTTCATGGAATGGCCTCTCCTGGGATTTTACTCTTTACTCGTTATCTCCTCCATTCTCTTCCTAGCGGGTCGCTTCGCGTCGCAGAAAGGTCTAAGCTCGCGCGAGTACACTGGCTGACCTACGAGATCCCAGCTTTGGACCCTAAAGTCCAATTAGTTAACTATAACCCCAACGCGGAACGCGAATACACTCGGAAGCCACATTCGAATCTCTCGAGTTAACTCAAGAGAATCCACAAAGATATTTTTCGTGAATTAAATCGAGCATTTTTACAAAAAATAATAAACTTGTTAACGGCAATCGTCGGACCAGCACAGCACAGGGGTAGGAGGTTAGGTCGCGTGACGCATCGTATCTCATTTCAAAACAAGACAGCTCAAAGATGAAAGGCCGAAGAAGAGAATGCAGAGCGATAGACTCGAAAAGAAATTGGGGAAAGAAGAGGAAGTTGAAAGAGAATAAAAACTGGAGCCGAAGGAAAACAAGAGTGTCAAACGGTTTGAAGGAGGGAGGAACGCAATTTTAAAAAGATCCTCCCCCGTCATCCCCCTTCATCCCCCCATCCTTGAAGACAACCTTCGCCTCGGCTCGTTTACCTTTCATAAAGCGGCGTCTGCAGCCGCGTTTCTAGCTCGTCTGCAGGTCTAAGCTGATCGCCCAGGTGCTCACGTCCTGGACGAGACTTCAAGACGGCTTCAAACAAAATTGTTCGGGTAACACGAGACGGATTTATCGAATTGGATGACGTGGACTCGATAAATTGGCCTCCCTCAACTATCTCCCATGGGAAGCTCCCTCCACGGGACGTTTAAAGGGACTTTTCCCAGGTCCACCAAGAAGCCCCAGATTCTCGAAGAATTCTCTGAGAAATGTACCTGGTCCAGGCTTCTCGCGAACGCTAGACGGAAGGGCCAGCTATCCCTCTATCTCTAGCCGATAGCCAATCCGAAGGTAGAGCGATAACAATCGAATCTCCAGAGAGACTGGACAGTCGAAAATTAAGCGGTTGGTTACAGCATAGCGAACCAATAGTTATTGGTTACACAGGTAGAGGTTAGCAAACTCGAAACTCGCTTTACGAGAAGCTTAATAAAAGCATGTTTCGCGAGATTCTCGCTAGTCGGCGCTGCTCACTCGCAACTCAACCCCCTTGCCACCCTCACGAGTTAATCGCTGATAACGGCTAAAACTAACTTTTTAAGCTCGCAATATCGTGCTTACCTATAACGTACTGCGAGGGCTCCTCTTACGCCTCCGGCTAGACCGACCTGCTGCTCCACCATCGCAACCTACGTCTACCACCCTCCGGTTCAACCTACCCCTCTGACACATTCACCCTTGCACGTAGCACGGGTTGTCAGCTCTCCCCCCCCCCCCCCGCACCCCTGTTTGGCTACTTCGCACGTCTCACCGGACGCCCAATTCGCTCGACTGTTTTCGAAAGAGCAAAATTTCAGCTTGAATCGTTCGCTGCTCTAATTTCGCAGCATCAGTGACACGAGTAGCCATGCATCACTCGGCACAGGCCTGTGGCAGAGCGCACTTGTTACGTATCGACGTACCTCGAAACAGCTGTTAGGACTTTACTTTTTTAATGGTCCACTAAGGCGACTTGGAACTTTGCTCCTCTCTTATTTTACGGGCCGCCGAGACTCCTCTAACAGGATCTCTGTCTTTAACTTTTATTGCTTCTACTTACAATCTTTTTCTTTTCACTTTGCAGAATGACTGATACGCGTGTAATTTTCATTGGTCGAACGCCTCGACGTGGTATTCTGACATAACTTGACAAATTTGAATTTTTGCTTTACTCGGAGTATACAACATTTCTCATATCGAACGTTATCCTAATTCACTTAAAAATGCATGAGTCTTTTCTGGACGAAAGAGGAAAGACTATTGATTACCTGATTACTCGTGCACGTAGAGATAGTACTAGACGTAATAAGTATTTCATTCAAGTTCTTATCATATAGTCCATGGCGAAAGTCAAATCAGCCAAGTTCAAAGGATATCAAATTCGAGCGTTCAAGGCCACAGGATATTATTATGAAATACTGGTAAACTTTTATTTCCTAAACTGTTTCTCTCCGTCACGACCAAATAAACGCACGTCACTCACAGTGTGAGTACAGCAAAGCTCGGTCCTCCCCGCTGTTCAATCTTTTCTCTGATTACTTTTTGAGCTGCAAATTTGAAATTCGTCAAGGCTCCCGCTGGGCCGGAAAGGCGGGTTCGAATGAACGCGAACGGCGAGCGACGTAGCGACCTCAAGCCGAGGCCATCTTTCGTCGTAATTTTCAAACGGTATTGCTTTCCTCGGGATGGTTGATGAATATGATGTAGGTCAAAGAAGGGAAAGGTAGAGCAATGAAAAGGGATACAAATGGTTTGGCAGGAAGAAAGTCTTTTCATGCAACTCGTTTGCCGATTGAAATTGCCCGTTTAATTAATGTCGGGCAGGCTAATTAATCATTCGCCAGTTAAAACAAGAATCGATCAAGGAAATCACGTAATTTTTAATAGTCCCTTCGGGACTCCAGTACCCTCCTTTTCTGCTTAGAGTTTTACGTTTCAGAGTTGGCATCCTTTTTCCCCACGAATATATTCGTACACTCTAACGCGGAATTACTCAGGTCGATAATTACTCCATGAAGGACCATCGAAATAATCCTCCCACTGGGCGATCTGTATGCTTTGAAAAAATATACCTGAAAAGCCGACCTGATCTCCTTCCTATCTTCTCCGTTATACCTTCGCTCACTTTAACTAGTCCCCGGATACTAGCTCACGGCTTTGGTTACTTGCTTCAGCTTTGCATACTTTAAGGTCCTTAGTAACCATCCCTTGTCAGACGCCATTATTCGCGACTTCCATGGCCACGTACGGAGGACTCGCAAATTCGAGCAGAGAATTAAATTCTCACGTACTTGGCCAATTTTCACATATTGGACAAGGGTGGACGTCGCGTGACGTCACATTGCGTTGCGTCCAGCATCCTCGACCAATTTTCGAACACGCTCGATGCGGATTCAAATCGTGCATCCCTGAAGGATTCTGAGGTTGCTGTACTAGCTTGATTCACTCGAGTAGAAACGGAGAGCAATCGATCGAGAACGTAGCAGGACGATCGGAGTTATAAAATCGAAATCCCTCCACCAATAATTAAATCGTGAGAACTCACCGGAGCTGGTTCAGCTGATCCGTGAAAGCCGAGATCCGCACTCAGGGGACACTCGTTCGGGCACTGCACTAAAGCACAACACTGCACCTACGAAAAACACGCAAAAAATCGGTATGATTTTCGGGATGTCGCGAGAACTTTCTGTACCGTATAGGAAACGCAGTTAGAAAAAATATGAAGAAACAGCCCGGGAGCGCGAGACAGCTCGAGGCATCCCGATCGGTGTCCCAAGACAGACTGCTTTGACTATAGTCAAATTTGGGAACTGATCGTTCTGATTGGTTTCGAGCGCCTCCATCTCGACTCAACAGTAACAAATCTTTCCCAGAGCATTGGCGTAAATGCACGAATTGACCCAAGAAGGGACCAAATAGCGAGAACGTTATCCGAATCGGTAGCTGGAATCGCCTTGTGATCGTGAATCGAGAAATCTCACAATATGTATAATCAAACCCATGTACGAGTTAAATATATATTTCATCTATAAGTCATATTTCAACTTGCACAGCTCTAAAGTCAAAAATGACGCGAGGCTCGGACGCGCGTTGAATCTGTTGAGAGGAATATCGTGTACGTTGTACGCAAAGGGAAACACACTGTACGCGAGCGACCATCGCGCAACATCGAGGCTGAAAACGTTGGATAAAATTAAAAAATTAGTGCCAGGCATTTCCCCGGAGAGGCATTAATCTCATCGACAGGGTGGTACAAGGTGATTATGAAAGGGGGTGGTATGGGATGCCTACTACCCTAGGTAGGGGGATGAGAGCGTTTTACCGCTGGAATATTCCAGGCGGGTTCAAGGGGATGTAAAGGGGATCGGGGGAGGCGGGGGAGGTTGAACAGGTTTAAAGGGTTGGCAGGACGGTCCATAGTGGAGCAGCAGCGACGGAGGGTTGCGGGGACGATGCTGCGAACAGTTTTGGGAATGCATGTGTTTCCGCGCGTTGATATGATTTAGAATCGCTTGCCAGCGTCGACGTCGCGACGGCATCGCAGCCGTGCCCCTACGGGCCATATACCGGTTCTCGTATTCGCGTATGTTTTGTCCACGCGATTCGCACACGACGCTAGCGCTATGTCCAAGATTTACTGGGGCTACGTGACCTTCCGTCCGCGAAATTAGGCCAATTCATCATGCTGCCTGAATACCGAGTCTACCTATTCAGCTCCGATTACCAATGGATGCTCTCACCAATGTGTACGGCCCTTAATATTGATAATATATGTTACCAGCTGGCCTTTTTATTCCATCGACTCGCGCGTGCGAATTGCTGGACATCCAGTGGGAGGAGGGCGCATCGCAGAATTTTAATAATCAGAAATTTTTCGCGATTTTTAACGTCTCCCACGAAATTCCTCATTTTCGATTTGACCGAATTCGCAACAATCATGCTTTGTCTCTTTTGTGTCCAATTCATTTTCACGTGTTTTCATACGTTTTTACTTACTTTTTTCTTCAGCTTTTTCATGACGAATGAATTTTTCAAAGCACACCTGCTTCGCACCGAACGTGTCAGCTAGATTGCCTTAGGGGGATGAAACCGCCTCTCACTCCTATTCATGCCTTCCTCTCCCTCATCCCTTCGCTCCTTTCCCCTTTTTGCTCTCCACGACATGCTCTGCCATATCTGCATAGAGATAGACACTTTTTGAACATGACTGCAAGTGAAAAATAAAGCTACTCTTCCCTCGCCATAGTACTTTCTGTGGCAAGGGGATCGCTTGATGTAGAAAAACGAAGCAGGGCAATATCGTCGCCATGCGTAATCGCACTAAGCACGCTGGTGCAGCCAACAGTTAAGCCGCGAACTATGCATGGCTATGCCAAATATTTAAATGGAGTTTCGGAGGAAGCTCGTGGCGATACACAAAATAGGACAGCGTCGGGACGTCCTCGAATTTATAGGGGTTGCCCTCTAAGGCCATAGCTGTCCACTAAGGGGATGACCAACCCGATTCCCCTTTTGCTAAGGTTTTGCACCGCGTCTGAACTCGAGACCAAACCTTAGTGCCTCGATGGGATTCCGATTGAATTTCTTTGCCGGGTAAAAAAAATTGTTTCACGTAAAACGTTTCTTGGAGCGAATGGCAAATCGGAAACGTGAAAGTGGCACTTTCGATCGGTTTCGAGTATAACAACTGAGTCGCTGCTCGTAAAAATACAGAAAAGAAGATAGAGAAAAGAATAACAGAAAATAGGAAGAGAAGGTAGAGAAGAAAAATGTTGAGAGAAGCTGTGAAAGTTTCCATGAGAGGATCAGTACCGGTACCACCACCACCATCGCCACCAGCAGTATAGCACCCCTGCTACCCCCTACGTCACCAGCATCATCTACCCTAGCAACCATCCCTATCGCACAGCTTGGGATATGATAAATTGCTCGCGTTTCCAATCTATCGAAACCCTCTCGAATCTCTGGTGGCTCGTCGAATCAGCCCTTCGATTTGCGAAATTATTCCCGAAATCAAAACTTCCTGTTTCCTCCGTTCTTTCGTTACAGCAGCTAGGCCCTCTGTCTGTCGTGAGGGTTTGACGTAAGCGAAGAGAGAGAGAGAGAGAGACAGAAGAGAGACGAAGGAACGAAGAGAAAGATAACGAGAGAGACAGCAGTGCCAGGTGTCGTGTAATAGACGAGCAAAAGTGAAGAAGGGTTGAAAGGGAGCAGGGAGGGTTAGAAGGGGTTCGTAGGGAGCAACACGCCCGGATCCGGTCGGTTTAGAATGTTTGTGCTGACAAAACAAGCACGATAGAAGCGACGTAACATTCGCGAAGTGTAAAGTCACGATAAAGGTGGCGACGGATAAGCGTTCGCGGGATCCTCGAGGTGGAAGGAGGGACGAAGGCTAAATATAGGCAGGGGAAACAAAGAGATAATGACGTAGCAGGAGGGTCAAGGTAGCCTCGAGATAGATGCTCGCGACTGATCGAGATTTCCTACACCGCATAAACCAACTCCTTGGCTCTGTGAGTTCTTCGGGCACGAAGATCAATATTTAAAAAAAAAATAATTTACTTACCTCCTACCCAATATTCTCCCCGGCATTAGCTCCTGTCCTTTTGGCTCGGTCACGCAAATGTATTCCAAAGTGGAGGAATTGTATTTCCCTAGCTGTTCTCGGGCCAAGTGAGAAACCTATTTGTTCTCCAGAATCGTATTCATAATGAGGCTTTTCAAACTCCCTCTGGCCCACCCATATTTCCCGTAGCGACTGACGGACGCACATCGCGAACCCTTATGTGCATATTCATACGAGACTGCTAAAGGCAACCCTCGGGCTGCGTAGAGCATGTACATTTTCGTGACGTGCACGCGGGGGCTGCGAGAGGACGAATCCCAAAGAACGTGTATGTGGGTAGGTATGTGCTTGGGTTGTGTCGAAGCCCAAATAGAGGAATCGAGGTGTGGAGAGATGAAAAGAGAGAGAGAGAGAGGGAGAGAGCGAGAGTAAAGAGGAGGACCACTAGAGAAACTCGGCCCTACGTTGCTTTCTATACGCGCACACCCAGTATACAGCCCGTATACTCCCCTTCGTGTATAGTGCCAGTCAGGGCTGTATTGTTTGAGTTATCACAATGGCGGAACAAAACCTCAACCAGGGGGGGAATCGAACTCCACTCCAGTCCCTGAGAGCAGCACCTCTTTCCCTCTTAACTTCACATACTCACCTCCTCCCTCCTCCTCCCCCCTCATTCACTGGAATTCTCTGCTGCTTCTTGGCAAAGTCGAAAATACGCTCTGATATCTTACACCTATGTCAGATCGCACGAAGCTGCGGACAGGCGCATGCGACAGGATATTACAGAGATCAAAAATGTGTTTAAGGACCACAGGATATATTGGGGATTGTTGATAATCTACTATAAACTTGATATATTCAATATTGAGAGCTGATTAAGATCAATTTACCCGATAATTTTGTGATTAAGTAGGAGCGCTGTTAGAACGGTTTTAATCGAGTTGACATGATCGATACTTGTCGGTTCTGGGATACGCGTTTCATAGAAATTATCTTAATGGAGGAAACGGGCGTTACGTAGCCGAAGAATTGATGAATAATTGATTAACATTACGCGGGAAGGACTAAGCCCAGGAATCTTGATTCATAACTAATCCGGCGTATAGGCGATAACCGGATTACGATAATGACTAGGCGTAGCAGCGTTACGAACTGCTGCTTCTCCTTCCTCTGTATACCCAAAGCCTTCACACCGAATACCCGTGACACGATGAGCCTCTCTGCTACCGGAAGCGGGAGATACCAACGTCACTGCAGTTTCGGATCTGCAGTTCCAGGGAAAAAAGGGGGGAACAAAAATTAGGAAATTCCAGCACGAATTCGCTGCATACGGCTGGGTAATTTTCATCGGTTTGGACACATTACACGGTTTAATATATATTTTTTCTTCTATTTCCTTTTGTTTCACTTTCTTTTGCCGGGCGAGAGAGGGACAGAGGGAGGGATGCTTCAGCGGTAGGATTTTACCTACACGTGTTATTCTCACATACCTACCTAGTGGCTACACGGGTATACTTTTTTGTCGCTTCCATTCTTTATCCTTGCTGCAGGACACGCTACTGCACTTTTATTGCAACAAATTCGACCATTGCCGCATCCCCGTACTTTCCCACGGACATTTTATCCTTATTTCCACTCGCATATTCACCCGCTTTCTCACCTATTCGCGCTGATCTCTCTCGTGTCTCTTTACGTCTCTGCGCATCCCGTACGACGTTTCCTACCAAACGACCCCCTTTCGCTACCCTGTGATGTCGTCCCTGCAACCACTCGTGCCTAGAAAAATATATGATAACACGTGGTGCCGGTATCGCGATGGGTCCTTGAGAGACGCCGATCGAAATTTTCTCATATCGATCTTCCGCAAAGTCCCCAGAGATTCTTCCATGCAAATTCGCCTTTAGGTGCTCCGTGTCGTCGCCGTTGAGTTCGAGTCCTGCCGAAACTTCGCGACAACTCGACACCTCGACAAACTGTTCTAACAACTTCTCCAGCAGGGACCAGGAGGTTCTGGGAGTTTGATGGGTCTCCGGTAACGCGTGTCTTCCCTGCGGTTCTGAAATCCTGTCCGAGGACCGCGCGGGATTCTGCAAGGACTCCTTGCGGCAAGACGCAACCTCAACGACTAACCTAAACCGATCCTAAAGGAGATCTTCAGATAAAAGGATCACGTCGGAAGCTGCTGGTCCAGTTAGATACTCCGGAGTCCGATCGAAACCGAAATGTCAGCCACGCAGAGTTTCGTGCGGTCGTGTCCCACCCGACCCCCCTCCCGACCCCTCCTAAGAATATATCCTTAAGCTAGATTCCAGATGCCGTCCTGTTTTATCCAAGGATTAAAGTGCCCTCTGGGAGAAATTTCATGGTGTACCGCCGATATCCTGATAACATACGAGCACGTAGCTACCAGGTCTCACAAGGGTGTCCTTTCTGCCTCCCCGTAAGGCCATTCGAGTTCTTTTCGATCTTTAAGAGAACCCGTGTAGAAGCATCGTTAATAACACTGTCCACTACTGGGCGGACAGAACACGGTGTCGCATTTCGAGTCTCGCGTTCCCAGAAACAACTTGGATATGGAAGATCAATTAGTAAGGAAATTCGCGAGCTGTCACGTGGGCCAATGAATTCGCATAATGATTAAATTTCGAGACTGGCTGAATGCCGGTTGCGTGTTTCCAATGAATTTCTGGGTAATTAAGCAAAATTGAGTAATCGATTATCATAATTGGATGCCTATAGCTTTTATTGTTTCTCTCGTGTAAATCGTGAAGTTTTAACTATTTATTTTTACAACGATCCATCGGTCATACTTTAAATGCCTTTAAAATTCAAAGTGACAGATACTCGATTGTTACCACTGCGAGTAGTTCGTAAAATCAGTAAAATCGATGTAAATACGGATTGCCGAGTTGAATCGTGTGTGCCGAATCGAGCTGCGTCAGGGAAACGGGAACCGCAAAGCAGCGGAGGTATGTGGAGCGCGTTACCGTAGTTCAAAGTTCACCGATCACCGTTCGGCGTTTTACGAACGCCTAAACAAACACACGAGCCTATTGCACATTCCGCCAGCGATTCGCTATTTCATTTTGATACGCGCGAACTAGAAGTCAATGTCAGGTAGCGAGCGCGTATACGCTGCACGATTAAAAATTTTTATATAATCGAAAAATTATCTGATCCTTCGGCAGATTATTGGAATAAATATTTCTATTCTCCTGTACCGTAGTTCGTTAACAGACTGTATGGGCATCGAGAAGAATTTCAGTGAAAAGTGCCGTGTTCAGGATGCCGAGAGAAGAAAAGTTTATCCTCTGTTATTCGCAAAAGCTCAAAAATGAAAAAGTTTAAAGGCGCAAAAACACTCTCCGCGATAAATTGCATGTCAAAAGTATAATTGCAACTTTCAGACGCGTCTGTCTCATCGACCACATGAAAACTCAAGCAGCATCTGCCATCCCAATCGATTGGTTGGCCTTAAAGATTTACGACAATATTTACGCTTATTAGCCGAATTCGAGGGTGAAACATGCATTGACCCCAACGTGGTGCAACCGTAAATCAGCGCTGATTGGCTACAATTTTTTTGCCTCGTTCTACCGAAGCGAAATTAAATTAACGTCGAAGTGGATATCGACTAGGGAGAATCGATATGGCCAAGACGTAGAAATGCGAAGAAACTACCGGAAAGCGAACGCGAGTAAAATTGTTCGCAAATATCGTAACTTCCTGTCACTCGAAGACTCCGACCCTATTCGGCTCCCAGCAAAAGTACACGTATGTAACGAATGTCCTCTGGCCGCCGTAGCAACTTCCCGACGCCGCAAGATATAGCCGTGAAAGGATCGTGCTCTGCTCCTTTTCTGATTCTTGGCAAGGAAGACGCGCGAGTGAGACAGAGACGTACGACAAGTATGACAGTCTGTCCCAAGATCCGGCATCGAGCTAGAGTGAGAAGGATGCAGGAAGAAGATGGCCCTGAGAACCGGAGAGAAATTGGTGCGCGGGGTCGAAAACTGCTGCTGCCTGAGAGATTAAAGATCGAAGATGAGGAGCAGGAAGAGGGAGAATGGGGATTCGAGTATTAGAAAGAGTGGAAGTTGGTCCAGCGCGAACGGAGTATGGAAGGATGCTGGGGCAGAAGGAGCAAAGAGCTAGGGTCAGGTCGCCGATAGAATAAAGTTGTCAAGGAAACGCAGAGACGTTCCGGCCCCATCGAGATGGTCTCGTAAATCTCTTAAAAGTTGGGTAGCGAGAACGAATTTTTTCCCCATCCACCCTGGTCCACACCGTGCCACTCGAGACAATACTTTCGCGCGATTATCGGAAAGCGAGAATCCACATCCGCTTAGCAGGGCCGCAACCGGAAGCCACGTACCCACGTTCCCACGTAGCCAACTTGGACAACTATTGGATTAATCGGCATTGATTTATCGACTCCGGTTAAGAAGAGCAGCAGGACTGGACCTTCTTTACTGTTATTTTCTCCCTAATTCGCTACCTTCCACTCTCGGACGGTCTCGGTGAAAAGAATCCCGAAGAAAGCAGCTGAGCTTTCGGTCTCCAGGTTGAAAAGGGATCGCACGTAATTCCTGTATAGAATTCTAATTATCCCCGGCGGGAATTAGGTGGCAGGTGCAGGGAACGTCTTTTTGACAAGACCTATTGGCATGTTTGCTAAAAGCGAGAGCGGCAGCTGCCGGCGCTGCCCTGAGTCGGGTCGCGCGAGCCTTAACGTCGGAGCTTCGAGCCTTGTTGAAACAGCATAACGAGCAGCCATCTTGAGGGCCAAGACGTCTCGGCGTGTGTGTAAGCCTGACTTATCTACGTATTAGATCTCGGGACTGTGCACGTTACGTTAGGCGTCTAAGGAGACTCGGGAAATCGAGGGTAAACGATCTATTATTTGCAGGGTCGCTATGCGGAGGCGCTAACGAGGGGTCGCGGGTGAGTCTCATGAGGAGGGTAGGAGGTAGGAACACGAATGTTCCATGCACGTAGTACGTGGCTAAACGTGTTCAGAACACGAGGAAATGTCACACTGGGTAGTATAGCAGAAGAGCATGTACGTAAGTGGGGTTTGATGTTAGGCACTGGCTGTTGCGAATCCCCTTGTAGCTTAGTAATACGTAGAAATGCTAACGCGTGACTCTGGGGTTACGGGGGATGCAAGCAAGTTCAACGTGGAAATTAATCTGGCTGAGGGCGAAATGGCTCTGAAATTCATGCTTTACATTCAAATCGTGAAGATTTCATAGAAGGGTAAGAGCGAGCTTACTGTAATAGGAAAATCAAAGACCTGGAAGTTTGGCCTGCCAGGACTTTATCGGTAAAGAAAAGATTTAGAAAGGCTTCGATGACGCGTCCAGTAAGATAGGATGTGCCTGGACAGAGAGTATAGTTCTCGCGTAACAGAATTATTTGACTCTAGAGAAGAGTATGGCATATACGCGTATACCAGTGGCAGGAGAATTTCTAGGTAGAAGGTGGAAAGTTCGTGGTGAGATGGTACGGGGACTGAGAGGGGTGGGCCCCCGTTCCATTACCATCCCCTAAATCACACCCGCAACGTTTTTAGGACGGTCGTAACTCCGCTCTGATGTTTTTGGTCTCATTAGTAGCTGTCTCTCGGTTCGGAGGCCCAGCCGAGGGGGGTGGTAAGGGGGGTTACAGTGGCTGCGATTAATATTCCCGGTCCCACTGCTGCAACCCTCCAGCCCTTTAGCTCCAAACCACCCTCCTCCTCCTCCTCCTCCTCCTCCTCCTCCTCCTCCTTGCGGGCAACGTGTCGTCGTGTCGTCGTGTCGTCGTGTCGCTGTGTGCTACCCCTCCCTCGTATGCACAGGAAACCAGCACCACCAGCACCATTACCCCACTGACGTTCAACCCTCGCGAATCCGCAGCCAGAGCCGACTCAGCCCCGACGGCCGATATTACCTCAGATCGGGAGTCGAGCTTCCTGAACCTTCGGCAAAAATGACGTCACGCCTATATGTTAGATAGCGCGGATGGAAATTAGCCGTGAGACCGAGGAGCCTCCACGAGAGCCGTTCCAGAGCTCGTGTGTGGAATCGCTAATGGAGCTCCGAATGCGCCCAAGATCCTCGATCGATTTATCCAAGAAAGCTACGTGCTTGCGAAACGCCGATTAGATACCCCAAAAGCTCGAGGCTTCCTGGCTCCGAGACTTTGGCTGAGGCTGGGGCGACTAACGCGATATCCTCATCGGATGAACCGCTCTCTGCTTCTTTCAGAGAACCTCCAATGAGAGACGAGTTGATATTCTCCAGAGGATAGGAAAGACCCTTTTGGAACGTTCAAAAGATACGTAAGAGACGAAGCAAAAGGAGGATATAAGAAGGAGGAGGGTCGAAAGGGAGGAATAATTTTACTCTGCCGCGTTCGCCGGTAACCAAGGAAATTACATTACGTTAAAAACGTCATTTTACGAATCTCCCACCCCCCCCCCCTGACTCATCCAGCGGCTCCGGGAGTTAATTAAGGATTGCATTTTAATTCTCGAAGTCCAAGTGACCCGCAGGTCACTCTGCCCCACTGACACTCTGACGCTCCATCGGCGCGCATCCCTGCGTCGCGACGCTCACGTGCACGAATGGTGACAGTGACGTAACGCGTGACGAGTAATTCCCAACCATAATAAGTTTCGGTGTACTTTGTGAAAACGTCTAGGAGTAATGGAAAGGTTAGAGGGTTGGCCCGTTTCACAAGACAAACATCAGAAGGCGAAATGTACTCGAGACATATTTACCCTGTTTCAGTATAATTAAAGCAACCAACCCTTACTCCCTTGTAACCCAGCAAAATTGCCAAATCCTATAGCACGTGCACCGACTATCTTAGGATCTGCTTCTAAGGAGGCGTGAATCATACGTAACATCATTACCTACTAGCTTCTTGGCTAATTCCCTTGAGCTAGCAGCCACCCTTCCACCCTTTGAGAATTTTCACTGCGAGTCACATGCCATAACGACGAGGGCTGCTTCTAGCATCTCTCCTACCCCTTGATAAAGGCGACGCCCACGATACTCAAACGCTGGGACGCTGTCCGGCTGTCCTCAGCAAAGACCATTTGCAACGAATTAGCCATTTACTCGTCTCAACTACGGAGACGCCAGCCCTTTTCCTTGGACGTTTCTTCGTCCCTCTGGTGGAACTTTTTACAAGCAATTTCTTCCAAGTCGAGTCGTACGTGCACGTGGCGAAGAAAGGACTTCGTCAAAGAGGATGAAACGACGCGGAGCCAAGAAAAGGAACTGCTGTCGGTACCTCGGTCGTGGTAACGGATAGAATTCATGCTAGTGATGGTACTGCGAGGGTGGCAACAGCTCGAGCGAGGAACGAAGCAGTGGAGTCCCCGAAGAAGGCGGAGGAGCTGGAAGGGATTGGTCGGCAGGGAGTTTTCAGCGAAGCACAAAACTCGAAAACCGAAGTAGCGGGCGCGCTCGGTCGCGCGGGAAGAACTTTGTAGAATGGCCGCGGGGTGGGGAGGCGCGGAGTAGGACGATGTAAGAGAGGGTGGGCAACCGTGGGGAATAACCTATATGGCCACATCAAAGCCGCGACGTGGCTAAGGGCTGGTCGGTGGCACAGCCTGGCATGGCACACACGCCCGCGCCATTCCGGCTCAGACCGAAGAGCTACACGCTTGGCTTTGCTGCGTCTCTCTCTCTCTCTCTCTCTCTCCCTTCCTCGCTATCTCTGCCGCACAGAACACATCGTATACGGGACGACGGCCTAGCTAACCTACATATCCACCACGCTCCAGTTGTACGGTTGTTGCACCCGTTGCCCGATAGCTAATTACTGCAGATATATATATTTTATATACCATACCTGTATAGATATATCGTACATATAAATTTATATCATATACTTGAGAAAGCAATAAGCAACGCGTGGCGAAAGTCAGCCAAGTGCACCGTGAATTTGGCCCGGAAGGGTCAGCAGGTCGACCTAGCGATTGGACTGCGCATGAAATCCCAGCCATTTGCTTTTAGTGTCCGTGTCAAATTTTTTTTTTTTGAAAAACCTTAACGAGGCTGGATATAGGGGTAGTGCGCGACAGGAAGAATCGTACCGATTTGAGGAGGACACGATCAATGTACACTGGCTGGATACGTGAAGTTTCCGGAAGCATGGGATTTTCGTAGCCAATGTGAACGTCTATAACAGTCGCTATCGACACGCTTGGGAATTGGAACTGGTAGGCCAGCTGCTACTAAAGTATGCATGAGCAGAGACTGTTTTGTATCAGTATACAACACACAGTGTACTAGGTATACCTAGATTGTTCTAGCATTGTTGCTAGTTCGCCAGTCTGCAGCGGCGTTTGATTACAGGGGAACTCAACGTTCCGAGTTCGGGATCTTGTTTAGACGAAGCGTATATCTGCTGCTACTCCTGGGGGGATCGCCGGATTCTGAGACGGTAGAGAAGGGCAGGAATCGTTCTACAGTTTCCGAAACGGAAGTTCCTCTGCGGCGAGAGAAGCCGTTTTAGAGAGAAAGAGATAGAAAGAGAGAGAGAGACTCTAAGAGAAGAGACACGCGACGATACTCGCTACTTTGAAAATTCATTTGGAAAGCTGAGGGCTAACGAAACTTTTATCCACGAAAGTGGCTCGACCCTCTTTTCTCGCACACATCCCCGATTCTCCAACAGTTCCCAGCAGTTCTCTGGCAGCGTCATCACCCTCGGTCCCCCCAACCGGGAAGTAACCAGCAAAGACTTTTCCCTTGGGGTTATCTCGTGGGCTCACGGAAGAGCTCGACATATTTATTATTTTTATAATTTTCTAACGGGAATTAAATTTGCAATTAAAAACTTTCCACCCTGGTGTTCGAGAGACACAGAGAGGGATGCGTCTTTCAGGAACGTTTCGCGGGGCAGGGGGAAGGGGTTAGGGGTAGAACTAAAAAAATTTTATTTACCAATTAAAAATCAGCAGTGCACATGCGGCAACAATATTTTCACTCCCTGATCCGGGAACGGCGATGCATTCCTTTTTTTTCCCTCATTATAATTTCTAACACATTGAGCACGAGGTCAAAGGACATCAGCATTCCGATTGTAATGAATTATGACCATAACGGCCAAGACCGAAGTGTCCTGTAAAGCTACTTTCAATGAGCTACCAGGCCAGAGTATCCAATATTAAACTTACACGCCGTTACGACATATACCTGCGGCCGTCCATTGAATTTTATATATATACCTTTCCCCGCAGCATTAACCCGACATTCTCATTCTCTTTCATCCCACAGGAAGAACTCTCCGTTCCCAAGAGCCTCTCCCGAGTCCTATCATACGAATAATCAGATACTCTTGCGCTTTAATTTTCTCTACTCTAACGATCCTATTGCCTCGGAGTCTGTGTAACGAACAACACGTGTCATTCGTGAACCGTTCGAAGCACTAGAGAAAAAAGCATCTCACATTTCAGCAGGTGATGCTGGCCAAAGTACTGTTTGTAAGATACTATAAAGACTACAAGAAATACAAGTGGAACTTGTTTCTGTTTAATCAATATAAAAATACGAAAATCTAGGTTAGCGCAGGACATCGCCTCATTCGCGTTATGTATTACCATATATCCAGCTAACAAGGAGCTGAGCTTTAATGCGTGAGCCATGTTTTGCCTTAAGCCTATTTAGAGAAGTTAACGAGGACGGGAGAAGTTTGCCGACATTCGCGCGCGAACTCTGGACCAAAGGGTTCACTTTTCAAGTAACCGTCCTCTATGGCTACAAATGTAATTACCTCGTAGACGAGGAGACCATCCCGAACATTGCTATACACGGTATCCTCCGTCCGGTCCATATCAGGACTTCACAGCTTCTTTTTGCCTCGACCAATCCCATCCTCTCGTTATTATCTCTCGACCGTTCGGATCTCACTGATAACCCAGGATCGTTACGTACCACGTGCTAAACTACAGTACCACGTAATGTCTCCACTCCTACCAGAGAGAAACCTGCGTGTGAACACAGCTGCGTCCAAGTGTTGAATCCTGTGTCCGGTTATATCGGTATCTAATGAGCTTCGCTGGCTGCAAGCTCTCCACGGAGAACGTTATTAACGGTCCAACTTTATCAGAGGCGTATTGCCCGTGTAAACAGCAACCAGATGAGGGATGATGCTTCGATGATAAACAGCAGCCGGCTGGGATGGCTGCAAGTGGGCAACCAGTGGGAGGCCCAGCGCTGCTCTCTGGTCCTTCAGGAGAAGTTCGTGACTCGGGATAGCTACAGTTATCGTCGCTGTGTGTTCGGGGAGAGGCGGAAGGGGGCAAAGGGAGAGAGGTTGCATACAAATCAGGAGTGGGTACGATCTCCATTACAATTTCAATACGTCCTACTCGCAGAACTCCCTCGTGCTTCCTGGTTACAATTACCGAATTCACCATGGACATGCTCGAAATCAGAAATGTCATTTCGGATCGTTCGCGCGATACCGATTAATTAGGAAATCAGTGAAATATTCTTGTACCACCTTCAAGCGCGAATACGACTTGGTCTTGCTCGGTCGTGAAATTAATAAATCTGGAGAGACTAAAAGTAAGAGTAATTTATTAGGAGACGAGGAGATTTTCATTGAGGTTATTCGTCGAATTTAAATCCTTCGGTGTAACGTCCGTCCATCCTGTATGGAGGCAGGTATTCTCGTTGTTATTCGTTATGGCTCGGTAATATTAATTAATTTTCATTAGGCTAAACAAGAGAGAGCGAGGTTTATGGGTTTCGAGAGAGACCCAGAACATTCTCCTCCCTTCTCGATCCCATGACACTCGCGTAACCTTAAAATCGAGGGGTTTAACGGCGCTTGGAAAACTACTGTCCGCTTCAGTCACCGGGTAGAGTGTCTTCTCACTGGCGAGGACAATTATATTCCTGATCTACGAGGAAACTACTTCTCGTTCCTGTTACGTCATCTTCAGGGCCAAACCACTGACGTTAGCCTGGAGTTACTGCCCAGAATTACCGACACTGTCCGACCCTACACCACCGTGGACTCTGAGCTATCCTCTTACGCTCTGCCATCTATCCGAACACGAGGACCTTTCCCAGCTGCTAATGGAAACTCTGTAAACTGTGAAAACTCCTGGGAAAACGTGGAGAACGAGAAAGGAATTAACCTCGAAAATTTCATTCCAAGAGATTTCCACACTTACTGCTCTTTGAGTATTGTCATCGCCCGCTGCACTTGGAAACTCAAAATTTATTCTTTGTGAATTTACGGCCGCGAATTTTTACAATTTTTTATACCAAGGGGTAGTTCCTCGCACTGGTCGCCGGAAGGCAACCCTTATTATGCGTACCCTTGTAGCATGGAGAAACGCGGTTAAGGGCTGCACACCAAGCGGAAGCTTCCTAATTTTCCTTTAAGATATTGAAGTTACTCGACTCGACGAAATCGGCCGAGATTCCCGTTGGATTTCCACGCAAGGCGCGAGTTGATGCAAATTGAGTTTGCGTTGCGAGTTTAGTCACAATCGATCGAGCTCCCTACGCTTCTAGACGCTCCCGAGACCATCTTGAGTGGAAGGCAGACGCGCGATGGACACCACGAGAATTCAGGACATATCAGAGTATCGAAATTCCAGGTCGCTCGAGCACGATAATCCTGATTTAAATTGATCCGGAGAATTTGACGCTGTGCTCCTGTACTCAAAGACCCAACAGGAATCCCTATGTCGATATCCTCGGTAACGTCTAAGACAAAGAGAGTAATTTTCTCAGTAGGTGTACTCAAAGGGTTAAGGAATTCCGTTAACAAGGGCACTATATAGAACAGAACCTGTAGCTCCAGGGACATTGGTCCTCCCAGCCGCTGCAGTCCAGGTGGAAAAATTTTATATGGATCATGTATGTACCACACACGGTTTTGGACATATACAAGCCATATATACTCCATATAATATTTTGTTCACCTGGACCAGGTAAGTCACTCGCTCGGTGGTGGCTTTTCTTGAGAATTTCAGTCTGCCCCTCACGTGCGGGTCAAGTCGAGGGATTGCCAAAAGGGGCCAGTAGCGCAGGTGCCCAGTAGCCAACTATCTGCACCAGCCACTACTACCGTTACCACCCCTAGTAGTAGCTACCAGTGGATGGTATCGGTGCGCGCCAGGTCGACCGAGGGTGAGTCTCTAATAAAAACAAGGCAAGGGCCCTCGCGAAAATTGCCCCGTGCCAAGACGCTTCCTCCTGCAGCACGTCGAGGGTCTCTTCTTCCTCTCAACTTCATCTCTCTCCTTCTTACGCTTTGCTCCCTTACCACCTTCCAGATAGGGTGCGAACACCTTTGCTTCCATTTCTCACAATTCACATTCGCGTCTCCTACCTACCATTCTTCATCGTATCCACTGATTCTTCCACCGAGAGAACGAGAAGCCTCGGACGTCATTGACTCCCGTGGAATAATATGGAATCTAGGAAATTAGTTGGAGTGGATTGATCTCCGTCCAGAGCCAGGATATTGCGGGTATCAAGGATATCATCAAGGATATCGAGAACTTCAGCGGTCGTACTAAACCGATTCCATCTACATCCGCAGCTCTGGCACTTTCATAAACTATGCATTCCCAGATGCAAACTCAGCCCCTCGTCCCGTCTCTTAGCCAGCCATCACCAGCTTTCACTGTCTTCCGCTATCCTTCCCTACCCCTCACTGTCCTTTATCACGAGTTCTGCTGCGACCGTCCGCATCCTTGTGGAACTCGGCGACGCGAATTCATCGTAGATTCGAGTGTATTTCGATGCTTTTCCCGCAGCACTCTATTCCATTTTATTTCATTCCCGTTCGGTCCGCCCGAGTCCTTGTTTTCCCAGGAGGCTCTTTCGCCAATTTCCATCGTTAGACTCGAAGACCATCGCGATCAAAGTTTCCTGCATTTAAATTCACGTTCAACTACAGAATTCGTTACTTCGTTATTTAATTGCTGGGTGATTCCTATAGGAATTTATACGTTTCTAAGCTCATCCACTGCTATTTCCAGGCGCTTCGCACTTCCGACCGTGTGCTTAAACGAAGGGAGACACACGAGCCGATATAAGTCGACGAAGGAAAAAGGAAAAAGGAAGAACGACGAAAGGCCAAATGGTTGGGAAATGAAAGTGGAAGGGTGGAGGTCCTGGACAAAGCCTCTAAAAATTTATTCCTAACCCCAGGCTCAACTTTCCTTTTCTAGGGCACGGCTATCGGGCTGCGAATCGGCATTTATACTTTTTCGAGAATCCTAAATTTCTAGACGTCCATTCGCAAGGTGGGCCCCTTCGCCGTCCTGCCGGCCCCTTTCGCTTTTTCTATGGGTTGGCCCCTGGCAGTGACCCGTATCCTGGTGAAACGTGCTGGGAATGGCTAGGTTCACGGGTATAAAAAATAGCTAGAAAGAGAGTCATTGCCGAGCGACTTTGGGTGCGACGGGGAAAATTCGCAAAGGACTTTGGAATTCGTGGGATGCCGGTAGGGGGACCAGTGGGAAGGGGGGGAAGGAGGGGGAAGGATCCGTGGCCCTTTTTTCGAATGTTTACCGATCCTCCATGGCGCCCGCTGCTCCAGCCAACCTTTCCCTGACGTGTTATGCCTATCGGGAATATTTAAGCGGCACTCCAAGCCCTCTTAGCCGCCATCAAGCCGAACACTCCTTCCATTATTATCTCCCTTCCTGCCGAGTTTCCCGATACTTTGCCTCTATATTAAATTATGATATTTTATGCAGTACCTCCCTCGCCCCTCTCTCCTAGGGACTCGGAAGATCCCACGCAGAAGAAATTGCGAGAACGGCAACCGCGCTCACACCCCACCAAAGGAGACTGTCTTAGCGAGACGATTGCCGTTTCACCCTAAGCTGACCCCAAAATTTCACCTTACGCAATTAATACAGACATCAAGCGCACGATATTCGCGAGGAGTTCGGATTTCCGTGACCCGGGGGAAATAATGTGAATTCTCGACAGGAGTCTGGAGTATTAAATTCCACGCGGTGGAGAGGCTCCCCCCTTCGGATATCTCCTGGCAATTTCCTTCCCGACGCGGCCCGTCGGCTGCGTCGATGGATTTTAGGACCTCGAGAGGCAACGGCGAAGAAAATATTTGTTCCGAAAGTGGTTACAACGTCATAATCACCGAGCCGGATTAACTGTTGACCCCTGTTGAGGCAATAATGCGGTGCGATTATCGGCCGCGCGGCCGGACAATAATTGAGCCGCCCCCGCAAAACCCCAGGCGGCCCTGGGGCTTTGTGAAGTGCTGCGGTTTTGCTTGCATGCTAACCTAAATTCATGAGATGTATTTACGCCGCCACCCACCGACGCTCCCACACACCCTGCCCTCGAGGGAGACAGAGACGAGGTGGGGTTGCAGGCAGTCAGGAATCCACTGAGAGAAGACGAGAGCCCTGTACGTAGAGTCCTGTGCTGCAAGACGCTCCCCGTCCAGAGCTCCGGAGCGTCGGGACGCTCTCCTTCCGTTTCGCCTAGCAGAATAGGCTCCTCGCTTGGAGCTTGACCTCCCACGAGAATCCCAGAGATCCAAGAAGCAGGTCTGCTACTTCGCGGCTAATAAACGATCTTTCGGCTCTGCCACGTAGCTCAGGGCTATGTGTACATACGTACATCTTACTATGTACAGTCTTATATAAGTATGGCTACAGTACATATGGCATTATAACAGAGAGTAACGCTAAATTAGAGGATTCGGAATATGCCCGGGAACTCTTTCACTCCAAAGTCCGCAGGAAGCAGGCCACTCTTT
>JAYRCB010000378.1:895573-938367 GCA_036026315.1 Trachelus stipa
TCTCTCTCTCTCTCTCTTTCTCCTCTCTCCTTGTGCTTCCGGCACTTCTCTGTGAACTGGAAGAACGAACTGCCGCGTTAAAGCCGCGTTTTCACGAGCTGCTCGGATTACCATCGATTCTACAAGTCCCAAAGCATAGCTGGACAGCTCCCAACCATCCCCGGATGTTGTCGTGTCGAGAACGAACCGAGCGACGATTCGTGGCCAATCAAAATGAATCGCGAAGCTACGCGATGCAAAAGAGAAGATCAAAAAATAAAACCCGATACGTACAGAGACGTATAGCCCTCTAAATCGATCAGACCCTCATAGCTATAGCTCGTACGTATATATATGTACATAGTATACGCACGGTGAGATTTGACAGCTGTCATGCTAACCGCTTTGCTCGATACCATTTGACAACAATTTTACAGCCAAGAGCGGGCAGGTTTTTCCGATTGCACTGGCAAATCGCACGAGCCGTTCCAATATAGGCGGCTTAGGTTTGCATACGGTGTCAAAATATCATTCGATTTCTCAAACAAGCAAGAAAAAACTTTTCGTTTGTCGAATGTTGCCGATTGTCGTTTAACCACAGTCATAGCATGACAGCCGTCAAATTTAACTGATGCATTCGAAGCGGATGACCGTATATACAAAAGCTTCGAAGCTTCGGGCAAATTTAGTGTAAACAGCTGGAAAACTGAATCTCTGTATACTGGTGGGAAAAGCGGAGCAGTAAAAGAAAAGAAAAAAAACATGTCACACGCATGGACCTATCGACACATCCTGGTGGACCCTTTGAAAAATGCATGTGGCGTCGATTGAACTCAGGGGCGGTTAAGACGAGGGACGCAGAGGGGGGCACTGCACAGTCCGTATAAAATTTTCGAGGCGCGCAAAGTCTTTGAGGATTTTTGCAATTGTTTACTAGCCACCCAATCCCAGGAACGAAGGACGCGCGCATGCGCGACCAGGAAGCGAATCGCAAATTACATATATAGAAATGCAGGAGTTGAATGCTGGGTCGACCGGGAGCTTTTCGATTCAATCAATTTGCCGGACACAGCAGCCGCTCTCGTGTTTGGCTCTGCTTGACACGGAGCGGCGAAAATTTATCAATTTCAGTAAACCACCCTCTTGCTCGATCAACCCCCATTTCCCACGTTCCCAAACACCTGAAGCTACACCTACCTACACTTCCATCCCAAACAGGGGTGGGCCCGGTGCTTTCTAATGAATCTTCCACGCTACAGGAATAACAACAACGTATTTCCTATGGCGCCAATTACTCGCGAGCAACGCTCTGTGCAGTTTCTTTCAATTAAAAAATAATATTCGTCAAACGATCCCTACTTGTTCCTACAGCTGATACTATTACCGGTACCTGATGACTGATATCCAGTATCATTGGCTGTACTATCACGACTGTAAGGCTAGGAATTTACAGGAAATAAAAAATGTAAGAACCAAGGGTGGTTTACGGGCAATCAGGAACAGCCGAGTAATAAGAGGGGTTAGGGGAGGGGGTAAAAAGTTGCAGGAGGCCAATGAAAAATGTAAGGTGAAACTGGGGGATGCTTAAGCTCCACCTTCTTCATCCGCTCCTCGCGTCGAGGATAACGCTAAATTATCATAGGCCAGGCATCATATATTTATGGCACGGAGTCGTGAATAAAGATCATCCCTGGATATCTGGGACTGTTAAAGGCTGTATAACAGCGAGTAGTATATGACTGAGTCAAAAGAGGGAGGCAGGTAGTATCGATCGACTTCGAGTCAAACTGACGGAGTAATTTGATTGCTACCTGGAAAAACATTGTTGTTCTTGTAAAGCTAAAGTGGCGCCGTGGAAAATTTTGCGGAGAAATCGGCCAACTAGAAGCCTTATCGACACAATGAACCGTATATTTTCCCTTCAGATTTTCCGACAGAAATTTCAAACGCCCGAACTAACCTCCTCCGTTCCTTCGTCCCTCCAGGGTTGCCTCCTGGGATTCCTCCTCTCACAGTCTGGATCCTTTCGTCTTTTACTTGTTTGCACGATTCGTTTGTACGTATAGGAGTACATTTGAAAATCAGCATCCAGTCTGCAACTCTACGTACGATACGATGCGTATCGATAAGCTAACGGCGTTACGCCTATGGAATATATCTATATACGCTCGAATCGATCGAGGTTCGATTCGACACAGAATCCGACCGGGACTTAGAATTACCGTAAATAATTAGCCTGTTAAAAATCCGGTATTGTGTGCAATATTATTTCTTATCAATTTCTATTATCAGCCAAGGTTTATCGAGTCGATCCATTAATTCTCTCCAAAGGACAGAAGACTATTCTTGGCATTACGGAAGCATATCGGATATATTTAATATATTCTCTGTCTGATAATTGGTAAAAATTAGTATTACGGGCTTCGCGAAAGAGCGATTTAAAGAGAGACGGAAAAAACGGTGGAACGATGAGAATCGATAAGGAAAGTGTTCTCTTTGGTTTCTCCATTCATTTATCTTTTCTTTTTTTTTTCATATTTTTACTTTTTCACGTTATAACGCCAGCAACGCGGGTCTCACAAATTGAACAGTTTCAAAGGTGAACCACCCTCTGCCTCCCCCCCACCTGCCTTCCTCCCAGCCAAGCGAATCTCGTCGGACGAAAATTGGCTTAGGCAATTAATTATGTAAGCCAACCTTGCGATTGGAAGTTTCAAATCGGCCACATCGACGAGTCACGTCAACGTGCGAACACAAATTTTACGGTTTACGAGTTATGCTATGTTGTGGCGGATAATTGAAGTTGACTACGTGCTGCAAGCAGCCGGTCATAAAGACTTACAATTTTACAGCCGTACGCGGCTTTGCTATTCGTTTCTCTCTCTCTCCCTTTATCTGCACAATCTTTTTCCTTGTCTCCTTTACAACGTATAGGTATATACTCTTCCTGTCTCTCTCTCTCTCTCTGTTTCCCTCCTCCATCATACTCTCACTCAGCTGTACTCGTTCAGCGTTCATCCAGGTTACTCCCTGTGCTTTCGAGTTACACGATTGCTATCCGCCATTTTATGGCGTGCCGTCCCGAAGTGGAAGGGTAAAAAGAAGAAAAAAAAATAAAAAGAGAAATACACTATCGGAGGCACACCTTTCTTGCCGTGCGGTACGACTGGTATTCCCTTCTTCGGTGAAGCCTTCCTCTCTCTTGCGCTACACTTTTTTTCCCCCGTCCCATCTATAGGGGATGGAGGTAGAAATCGAAAAATTCGTCGAGCAGAATGCAAAATTGCGGGGAGTGAAATTCCCTGGAGTTTTTCGATTTTCGTCAGCGAGTTGCGTCTCTCTCTCTCCCACTCCCGTTTCTAGAATCTCCCCTTTTTATTTCTCTCACGCTTCCTTCGACTTTCATCAAAGAAGATTTCGCTCGGTCGAGCGTCAAGCCAACCGTGGATACTTAAAGAGACCGTGAAAAGAAGGGAATAAGGGGAAAGGATGAAAGGAATTTAAGAAGAGACCAAATGCCAGGACAAGTCCCATCCCTATTTTACAATGGAATTCAAAATGATACTGAAATTCCTCGTGAAAAAGTGTTCAGGCTAAAATTTCTTGCTCTTGAAAGGAACGACGTAGTCGTGGTCGCGACCAACCGACTTCCACTAGTTTCCGATAACTGCGATGCTAATTCCGATAATAAGGCAGGAGCAAAGTGTCAGTGACAAGTGAGCTACTGTACGAGCCAATAAGCAGGATGCTAAGCGAAGCGCAGGAGTTGGAAGCAAAGTTTCATGGAGCAAGTGAGGGTGGCAGGACGAGAGTCGTTGAAATTAGAGAAGAGGGGGTGCGGAGGACAGAGAGAGAGAGAGAGACGAAACGAAAGAAGGGGAATCCCCGTGCGCGGGAGAACTTGGCCCATAAATTCGATATTCAAAACAGGCAGGGCACAATGCTGCCCAGTACTAAATTTCCTAGTAAATGAGTGCACGGAGGGTTCCTCGCACATACGTAAAGGATTAATTTAAAGAGAGAAAGAAGGGAAGAGTGGAGGGGCAGACAGAGAGAGAGAGAGAGAGAGAGAGAAAAGAGTAATATTATCGCAGAAAAAACAATCGCTTTGGAGAATCCTGGTTATGCCTTAATGGAAGATCTCTTAACTTTATGCCTGGCGATGCTGTCGAGAACGAAATAAAGAAATAAAAGTAAAGCAATGAGAAAGAGTCGGAGTAACGAAGTAAATGAGATAAACGAGAGATCTCGTCAATTTATCCCATAACAGACGTGCGTCTCTGTGTGAAGCGAGCGAGAAGCAAACACAAACTCTGTAAAGGGGTGAAATTAAATTTCACATTTCTGCCGAATTAAAATTCAAACGATTGTACGATTGACTTAATTTGCATGCTGCTGGTATTTATTAACCTGCGGGGTTCCGAGCAAGTACCGTTAATAAAAATGAAAATGGATTTTGACCTCGGCGCAAAATTGCCGTGCCCGTTTATTTTCGGCCAACCCGGATGATTTGCATTTCGTTCGCTCGACTGTCCAATCGATTCGCGATCGGCTTTCTGCTCGCGATTTTTCTGCAAAACGCCCCCCTCCCGCCATCCCGCCTCGCCCTCGTGCACTTTCACGCGGGAGTACGTACGCTGAATTTTTGTATCGCGCCAAATTTTATCCTCCCAGGACGCATCGTTTTCGCTCTGGTGAATCTTCATATCTATATGTCTATGTACCTGGTACAAAGTTCAGTTCTATCATCCCTTTTGAATGGGAAAAGAGGCGCAACGGAGGGTTGCTCACCGCTATAAAGTATTTAGGGTTTTCTCTGTGACTCGCAGCGAACCCTGCCCGCTTATTCCGCACTATAATAATCATAGAATACGGAAAAGAGTTTCGATCTCTTGTTCGCTTGGCAAGGAACGACCGTAGCGCCTCTAGTGGCAAAGGAAGTAATAGGAAAAATACTCTAGTAGAAAAGTCTCGTTCAAAGGAAACATTTGATCTGCAAATTCGAAATAGTCTCTTTTTGCCATTTCAGAGAGCTTTGCAAAAGAATCGACCGAGTAACAAGATGACTGAATCGCGTGGAAAAGCACAAAATAGAATATCATAATCCGAGAACGAGAATGTCCAAAACGGACGAGAAAATATAAATCTCCACGGAGACGAATCTTGTGCCGACTCCTCGAGCGAGCAGAACAAGAAGAAATAATGTAAAGAGAAACAAGTGTTACGAAATGAAGGGTGCGCAATTTTTTTTCTCCAAGAGAATTAAATTTATCAAGAGTATATATACAGGATCAAAGAGGAAGGAAGAATCGTTCAATTAGAAATAAGGGATGAATGCGAAGGGATGATTTCAAGGCGACAGTGGGAGGAAGGGTGGGAGGTCGCTCGAGTATGGGAATTCAATTTCCTTGGTCTTTCATCATTTGGCAGCCCTCCGTTGCAGCACCACCTTCTTATAACCTGAACAATTCAATTTTTCATTTTAACCTTTCCATTTTTTTTATGTGATTCCGAACTGAAATAATTCAAAAGTCTTCGATGCTCCTTCGTTAAGGATCCCGAGTCCTTGATACTCCCATAGAGTTTCAGCCCGAGAAAATTTTGAGTAAACGTCACAGCCAGTCGTTCGGTACCAGAGAGCAATTTCGAGTAAAGAAATTGCCGGACACTGAGAGACGTTGCCATTACGTAAACAGCTTCCTGAAAGACGTCCTCGAGGCAGCCACTGCCAGTACGCACGGAAGTACCCGAGGAAAGTTACTCGGTGCTTCTTCGTCGGATACTAACGTTAGCGGTACGTTAAAAAAATCTTTATTAAGGGAGAGCCAAGGGAACATTCGACGTCGACGTCGCTACCCGCTTGAGTTCTGACGGATGCATCGGACGCTCCTCTCGCTGGTCTTGCGACGGATCGTCCTTCCGATCACTCACGGTGAAAAGGACGGCAAACTGTTCTGGACTCTCCAGACTACGTAAAGGAAGACGAAAAAAAAAGAACAAAAATACATTTCAAGCCCAGATTCTTGGTTGCACGGGCCAAGTTTCAAGGGTACTCCTTTCGACTTAGGGTTGGTGACTGAATGTTGAATTATGGTTCCCAGTGTAAATACAGCATGTTCAAGAATGTTCAGAAATCGCAAGATAATAAGCATATCAGAATTTTATGTGAAGGAGAATCGATCGGGTTCGCCTAATATCCTTTTGATGGTTCGTCACGCGACACGGGGGTCGTATCGAATTTCCTCGCTGCCCTTATTCCTAGGACATATTCCACTGGTCTTCGGACTTCGCCCAGGGAGGGGAACCGGATACCATTGGAAGTCCTGGGGAATTGGGAAACTTGGCTTTTGTGTAGAGACTGTTGAGACAGAGAAAGAGGACCAGGGCAGGTAAAAAGAGATAGACGCTGCCAAATCGAGATGGTCTACCCACAATCGCAATCAGCTGGAACGAGAAAGGAGTCCCGGAGAAGGAAGTCATAGCGTCACAGCAAGCGGCAGACTATTTCGCGGATAGGGAGGCTCATCAATCATCGGAGTTTAGAGTCGGACACGTAATTTCCGGGGCGTGGATTCGTTCGGCAGACCCGTCCGCTCGAGCTAAGCTGTGATTGGTTGTTCGGGACTAACACCCAGCGGCGATTGGTTCGCGGTCATGATTTATGAGACTGCGAGCGTTCGTTAATGTGCTCTGATCGGCAGCATCGACCTCACCCGGGCGAAGGACACGAGCGAGCACAGGATCCACCAGACTGCACTTAGGCGAACACGTCACAGTGCAGGAGGCCAGTAGGATCCCTGATAGGCGACACACGCAATTATAACACCTGGTGGACCGGTATACCTATATCTGGGATTGGACCTCGATTATGCCCGGAGGAGATCGATCGGTCGAATGTATTTCCTACAATTGTCGTAGCCCTTAAATTCTACCGGAAGCTCTTTATGCTCCTTGATAGAATCGATGCCATTGACGTCATTGACAACGTTGACGCTGCTGATTCGACAAATAACTTGAATCGGAAGCTATGGAATAATTTTTTTATTAACACACGCGTACACGTGACATAAGGGTACGCGTGGATACCGTGTCGCGTGAAAATTATTTCAATAGATTAAAATCAATTGAATATAACATGAAACGAAGAAAATGGGAATTTTGAAAGAAAGTCAATATTGATCACTGCGCCAGCGTCATTCCTTTTTTCCATTATCCTCGAGTTTCCTATCGCGGTCCTTCCTTAGCTCCCCGACGGGCCTCGTCCCTGTCTGAACTTTCATCCCTGATCGATCCGGCTTCTCGAATTATTTATGGGGACTATGGCACTATCCCCTTGGTTTAGTCGAGTCTAGGTGACGAAGGGTGGGAGGAGGGAGGAAAGGGGCGGCAAGGGGATTCAAAGGGGAAAGTAAAAGGACACGCGTCGTCACGAGATTAAAATCGGGACCAGAGGGCGTCGCGACGTCTAATCGATTCGCCAGTCTCCCTTTCTCGGTAGCAGAGGGCGACAGGGTGGATTCGCTGAAACGACTAATTGTGTCCTCAGTGGTATAAAATCACGGTAAAGCCGTAATGGCTCTAATTCAGCAGAATCGGAGGCGTCATATTAGGGCGAAGGCGTGAGGTGACGGGGGGAGGGGGGGGGGAGAGGGGGAGTGCTTCTCTAGAGGGAGCCCTAGAGAAGCAGGACGGAAGGGGGGAGGACTCGAGGAAGCAGAGTGGGTCGAACGCGGAGGATCGAGGGCTAGGAGAGGCACCCCTAGGAGACCGGGTGTGAAATAGAGGCTTGGCCAGGGGTAGGCCCCGCTCACCCAAAGAGAGTTAGCACGCCATCAGCTTCATTTGTTTTTCTCTCGGCGCTTTCGTGAAGCTAGCGTGCCGCCTTCCGCGCGGCTCCCGGGGTTAAGATCGGAGCGTGCCGATACGAGCGGCTTTGTTAACAAATTGTTCGTAAAAATCTGTTGCAGCCCTTGCCAATTTATCGCCTCGAAGGAACGAGGGATTTTACGGGGATACCTCGTAAATGGTAGAAACTCGCCCCTCCTGTGGCCGGGACTTGCTCCCTGCCTCCGGGTCCCTCCAGTGGCTGCGAATTACTACGAGAACAAAATCGCAGTTAACGCTTCAGCCGCGTTAACCCACTTTCTTCTCTGGCGGAAGAAAATCCTTCCCGAGTCTATTCGCGGATCAACTTCTACACGATCATATCCGAGCCAACTTTGCAGCCCCCTCGCTTCCCCCGCGCCTCACAGTCAACCCTTATCTAACTGGAAAGCGTAACTGCACGGGCTAAAGAGGTAGCACCGGTAGCACCAGCATCGCCCTAACCGCGATAACCAGGTCTCCAACGGAGACTGTGAAACTGTCAGGTGATCCAACTCCACGTCCGACCATTTCGAGCTGCTACCACTTGCATCGTAGAGAAGCTTATGCGCGCTTTATTGTTGCAAGGGAGGATTTCCAGTTGCACCTATGTATGGGTAAACAGGCTTCAGAGTGGTACGTGGGGGAATTAGTCTGAGAGCCGTGAGAGGAAGAGAGAAAGAGAGCATCTACTGTGGTCTACTTTTGGCTAGTAATCTCGTCGCGAAGAATTCGAGAGCACGGACAAAGTACAAAAGTACTTGTGCAATTAATCTTTATTTAATTGCCAGCGAACTGGCCATGGTAACCCCCCCCCCCCGTCCCACCCCACCCCCAAGTAGGGAAGCAATGATACAAACTGGAAGCTTACCCAGTCGCGTTTTCCCGTACGGGGTCGGGGTCTCAGCTCTCGGAGTCCCGAGTTCATTATTTATAGTCGAGCCTTACGAGCAGCACAGAATTGTACTGCCTCTTCTCCTCTTCCTTCTCCTACGAGCAGCGCGTTTCGAAGCTGGATACTTCCAGCCTCGCCTTTGCTCCACCCGGGAGCCGGGCAGGGTCCGGACTCCCGGTGCAGCCCCATCCGCTGTCTCACTAGCATTATAAACTAGTTTGAACCGTTCGTAACTACATTACCGACCAAGTGTCTCGGCGGCGTTATAAACTATAGTTCGAAATGTCCCAAGTCTCCGTGAAGCAGTAGCTACAGTTACCGGTTACCCGCTATACTTGGAAAACCCATTTCACCTTGCCCGTCCACCTCATCTTCAACTCCCACGACACGTAACATCCCCACTGTTGCTCCTTCCCGCGACAGCCTGAATCTTTTATCGGCCGTTGCTCCCGGAAGAGACCTCGATTGCGTCCGTTAGAGGCCGATGCCTATTTCGAAACTCGACGCTGGTACCATGCACCGCTCCCACCTGCTATGGTCCATACCTGCATAAAGGATCCTGGCTGCGACTGACATTTGGCAAAGTGGTGCGCGCGTCTGTCGATGACAATGAGCCTAACTGGCGGAACAAGGGCATAGTTAGTGCTCGAGATATAAGCGCCGAGCATTGTCTGAACACAAGGCAACTAACCCCTTCCCCCCCCACCAACCCACACATCAGCACATCCCAAACTGGGCTTCCATGGAAAGATCGCTTCTTGCCTATCTTGGGTCCATGGATTCATCCAGAATCCCGGTCCACAATCTATAGAAGCGAAATGCAGAATCATGGAAACAGAGAGAAATGCGAAGATTGGATGGAAGTGTACCAAAGGTTATTCCCTGTCACGTAAATCCTGTCAAAGATCAGTCTGTACCGTGGATCGCAGTAAAGCTCATGCAGGAGGAAGGTAGCTGGCAAGAGGGTGGTTCCAGGAGAAAAGGGATTGGAAGTTGGAAGGTCATTGGTATCGGACCGAAGGTAGAGCAGAGTCTAGTGTCGTCTCGCAGTCGCGTAGCAGCCGCATCCGAACAAGGCAAGGTAATCCTTTGGATTGTGGAGCGTCAGCTCCCGTATCCGGTGACTGTGCTGTTTCTGCCAGACGGTGGACCGAGGACCGGAAACCCAGCGTTGTCCGACCCCCCCGGTGTGTGTGTGTGCGCGCCTTTGCCATGTATACCGGAGCCTGTACGGGAAGTGTCGCTGTATTCCAGAGAATGGCGCAAGCACGGATTGCGACGGGAGGATGTAGAAAGCTCGACTTCGAGTCGGGTAACGTAAGCCCCTTGGGATCGTTCATACGAGTGACTCGCCAAGCTACGTAGCTTCATCAGGATAGCTCCGCCGTGGCTGAGCAGACTCAGCGTATTCAATGTGGCAGTGGGTGTTTAAAAAGTCACTGAAACAGGCCCAGTCAGCCGGTGGAAAGGAATAAAACGATAGAACGAACTGGAGAAGATAAAGAGGCACGCTTAAGCACCGTTGCCGTGAAAGGGTGAATACACAGTGCGGGACACGTGTAGATAACTAGGCTGATCCTGGCGAAAGGACTAGAATCCTGGATTGCAGTTTGAGAGGACTGGGTGTCAGGAGATTCCTGACCAGGCCTCGGGATATACATGGAAGAAGGTATATACGCTTTGTAGATTTATGCAAACGTCATCCCACGGGATGGACCTGAGCTTAGTTTAATTGGAGACTTGAATTAGCGGAAATGCCCGGGCATGACACAGTTTCCGGTTTAAAGTTGGCGCACGGGGTCGCGTAAGGTGAACCTCCTATCTTCCTCCACTCTCGGTGTCGTTCGAGTTTTTAATGGCGCGCCTCCTCCGTCCTATCTTGAAATTATTGGACCAGAGGAAGAAGATTAAGCCAGTCGAGGCGTAAGAGGGGGCGCGCGGGGAAGACGGATCCTGCGCCGATGTTTGAGCTTCTCTCTATACACAGAGAAGGAAAATGGCATCATCCCCTTGAGAACGACAGAGTCATAAGGTTTTAAGAACGCCCGCAAGTGCCAGTGGAAAATCGCGTTACAGCCCAGACAACCTGAGGCGAGACACCATAGAAGTTGCGCGACACCCTCGATTACGCGGGACCGATAAACTGTCAAAATATGCTGCTCTATCGTTTCTTCTCTTTATAGGATGACAACCGAGACTCTGATTTTTCTATTCTATTATCTTCACTTGGCAACTGCTTAAGGAATTGTTCCACGCAATTTCCCAAGTCTCGTACAAAATATAGGAGTCTACCTGATATCCGCTGTCAGTTCGATTACCACCTTCGAAATCTTCCGAACCTTCGACGCTCCGCCCTACTCGACGCCTCTCGCCTTTCAACCTCTTCCAAAGCAGAGGAGACAGAATCCTTTGTAGCGCCTGAAAATCCATTGATATTTTATTCACGTGCCTCGACCAAAGAGGGATTATCCAGAAACCCTTTTATCCTCAAGTATATTTACATCTCACGCCAGAGTAAATGTGGCCTCCCGGAGGCAAAGCGCGCAATAGACATTCCGCGTCAAAGCGTAAAGAGGAGAGTTTGAATGGTCGTAAAAGTTTCTTAGGTCCAGGACGCACGAGGGTCCCATAGTCGCAGCATCATCAGGCCAAGTTGGGTCAGCGCTGGAAGACAAGGTGCAATATACATTTGGAAACGTTAGGGATTAGAAACGTCTGACCGAGTCTCCGAATAGATTAGGTGAAATAGATGGAAAACAGTGGCGTGCCGCAAGAGGGTTGCCGAAGAGGGACGAACGGAGGAGGAAGACGCGTCCGGTCGACCGTAAGTTCAGGCCCCGTATCGATTAGCTCTTGAGAAGCCAGAGAGGCACCGTTTGCACACGAAGGAGGGTGCGCGACTTCCAGGCTCTACCCTTCGACCTAAAGTCCCTTCGTGGGACCAGGAGATATATGCGACCTGGTCCGACCTTCCGACAAGAACGCCAAAGGATCCGCAGACCAAGTCGAGGCGAGCACGATGGCAGACCCCTAACTTCCGGGAGCTGGCATTACTGCTAGGTTGGAGAATGGCGAGGAATAGGGTGAAATAGTGAGCAAGGCAGCTGAGAGGGTTCGCCAAGTGGCACAGATTTAGATGCTCTAGACAAATAGAGTAGGTATCTACAAACAGACCAAGAAACTCTGCTAAACCTACTCCAGGCAAAACCCACCGTTCATCCCTAAACCCTGCAGCCCTCGGGGCCGAACGGTAATCTTCCATAAAGGAGAGTCTTCCCGAGGTTAGCTGAAAGGGTTTGTCTCGTGAAACGGAGAATATGAGAAGGGGCTGATTGCGAAAAAGTGACTTCCGTCCCGCGAAGACACCCCGGAGTCTTCGACGTCGTCTGACGCGTCCGCGGAGGATGCGAGACTGTCAAGGAAGGAATAAAAGGCTGGAACTTTAATCCATCCGCCCGATCGCCAATGCAAATGTGACCATGATATCGGGCGGCAATCTCAGCCCTGGGTCACGTACAAAAGCACCCTTACTTATACCATGACGCGTACTAATAAAGTGGGCCTGGGAAATAATGGCGTTTGCCACGGGGCAATTGTTTCTGACTTGGATTCCGTGGGGCCAACGTTATAGTCAGTGCCAAGTGGCGTGCTGCATGCTCCTGGCGTGACTTCCGCCAAAGGCGCTGAACACCGGAAACCAATCGTAGCCTCCTGCCACCCTGAATCATCTACGCAGTCCTTGCGGTCAACGCATTTAATACCCACGTCACGAGTGCAACCCTTAGCCCACGGATAATCGTTGCTGAATCTTCCCTTAAGCGCCCTTTGAAATCCTTGTGCCCTTCGATTCGTCGTGTCCCGCCCTCCCGACGTTCCCGGACACTATTATCATTTATTTACCCTAAAGACAATTCCAATATTATCCAATACACCGGCGCAAATAATCCCAAGGAAAATATCGAGCTGCTGGCCTAATGCAAAAATCAATGAACCAATAACCTCGAGGAACTTTTGTTCGAGCTTGTACCAGCCGAGTATCGTGTCAGTGTAGGCAACCAGGCAAGTTCGGAGGTAGCATGGTGGATGCTTCTGGGGAGGTCGGTGGGGGGGGGAGATGGCATCGAGGAGGGTTGCCAGCAATGGCCAGGAGGAAACCTTCAAATCTAAAGGCCGGCGCGGACCAGGCAGAGGCTCGGTAAAAACTGCTGACAAAAAAGTCACCGGCTGGTCGAAAAAAGCAGATTGCTTGAACACGGGGGTGGTGTTTCGCGATGTCATCGATCAAGAGGGTTACTTCTTCAGAGTGGAAAGATTCTCAGGGCAAGTTTTATCCGCGAGCAAATTCGCAATTCGCTGCCACGATTACCGGAGCTTGCGAATCGGAGTCGTCCTTCTTTCATCTATCAGCAATGTTCCCTGGGTTCCCTTGGCAACGGGTTCCTTGCTCCTGCGACCAACACGCGTTTTCAAATGCTGCTCCTCTTTTGATTTCTTTCTTTCTATTTGTCTCTCCTTCCCTTCTCTCTACGTTTTACAGCTACATTCTTCCTCGCGTTTCTTTAAACTGGCTGGAGCGGCGCTGCGATCGATACTGACACTGCGACGCGAAGAGCCTGAAGAATCGAAAGGCGAAAATTGCACGGCAGCCCCCTTTAAGTGGCTGAGGTCTGCGGTTACAAGTACCGCTAAGAGGTGGCTGGCTAGTTGGCAGGGGACTGACTGACTGGCTGGATGGCTGGCTGGTTGACTGATAGACTAACCGACTGACTGACTGATCCTATTCTCAGGAATCCTCTGGGACTGCCGAGCCGCTTATCCGCCAGCCACAGCGTTTAGCCCTGACGAAGCTTTCAGAAAATATCCTCGATATATCGAGGGTCGAACTCATAAAGGGAAACGTCGACCTTCATCAGGACCATAAAGCGTCGATACGAAACGACGTAAAACCATAAAAATGGAAGCCGGCTTTGTCTTCGACGAGTCCGTTTCCATTGGCATTGAGCGTCGCCACGTTAAGGGATCGAGATTTTGGGAAAGGCCTCCGGAAGTAGAAACGTCCAGGGCTGGGACGGACGGCTGTACATCGCGAATGCGAAATGGAGAGGAAATGGAGTCCCGGGAATTTTGGTACTTTCGGGAGAATTAAAAGGCGCGTTGCAGCATTCTGATCAAGCGGAACGGACTGCAATCGATCCCGGCGCATCGGAGTTATATCTTCGGTATTTCCCGGAAATTTGACGCGACGACTCGTCGTCCCTTTTGCATTCGCTCCTCCCAATTCCCTGTCCCTTCAGCCCCTTTGTCCCTGGGGAGATTAAAAGAGTGATTTAAAATTCAAAAGCGTCGGCCAATTAAGTTCACTTTAGATTTATGAAAATCGCTCCGTTGCAGTTGGCGAGTTATAGGAGCAGCTAAGCGACAGAGCGACGAGATAAGAGCGAGACAGAACTTCGAATCGAAGTTACAGAAACGAGCGAGCGTAATTGGCGAGAAAACTGGCAGGGAAATTGTCGAAAGAATTTCGACCGGCAAAGTTTAAAGATTAACTCGAGTTCCAAAGGCGTGCAACGGGTCCAGCAGCTATCTCGGAGATTGTCAGGCAGGAGGGTGCGAGAGAATAAGGGAAGTTGACTTTGTCTCCCAGGGTGACGTAGCTTTTTCGGTTTGTTCCTGAAAACGGCACCCCTATACGCCGCGAGGGGTATCTACCCACGTCGGGGTAGTACCTAACCGAGGTGTCCTCCGGCCACCCTTCCACTTCCTCTTTCCTTCCCTACTGTCCTCCTTCGCTGCTCAAGCAAAACGTTTCACCCTGACAAACTTTCATCCCTCTCTCCATCTTTTCGATTTAACTCATCGCCACGTGAAAACTCGGCGCTCCGGCAAACCAATTTCCTCTGAATTTCTATCAGCATCCTCAGCCGAATTAGCGCCTGGGTCGTCTGCATGGCCGAAATCTACATGGTCGGCATAGTAATCGTCGCCAGTGAAAAACTTTACGTCATCGTTTCCGTCGCGTCGCTCGAACCACGTTCCTGTAACTTATTAAGGAAGTTATCGCGGAAGCTTATTACACTTTTGTTAATTTATACGACGTCAGACCGACTTTGCTAATGGGACGAGAAACGCGTCGCGGAAGAACTTGGAAAATAAAGTGAGGAGTCCAGGATCGCATGCGTAGGACTACACCCTTAACGTTCTGTCCCTTCTTTATTGCCAAACTCTCTGGCACCGACCACCCAACCCCTTCGCCCCTCCATCCTTTGAAGCCATCAGGCCTCCAGTGGCTGAACCTCGAGGACCGCGAACAAGATGAAAAAAAAGCAAGAAGGAAGGAACCGCGTGACTTTCTCCGCTTTCTCCGGGCGTCGCTTTCGTTAAACGCTGTAAAATTTGAGTAGAAATATAGCGCTCGTAAAAAATGATTCGGACCCTTGTTTCCCTCGTGTCCCGTTGAGACGTTCAGGACCCTGCACCGAGAGCTGACGGAGACGCAGCGACTCTGTCGGATAAGTAGGAGATCGTAAGTATATAAGGAAAAAGAGGAATGGCCGGATAACGCCGAGTCCTGTAATAGGCGCAACACTTACGTGTTTTCCACTCGACGCCCCACGAGCTCAAGTCTCAGGAGTTTCCTAGGGGATGAAAGAAGCCTAAATTTAACATAGACGGCGTCGCCGCCATCTTAAAATCGTAAATCGCGATTCCAGTATCCTGGAGATGGGTTCAGATCTTCTATCGAGACGCTCCTGGCGACGCCAGGCGTCCTTTGTAATTTCCAAGACCTCCTCGCGGTACCGATCCCGTCACGTGACGACCCAGTAGAGGGGACTCGGGCTCACTCCGAAATTTGTTTTATTTACATACATACATGTTTAATGCCCGGGCTGGGTTACAGGTACTTAGTTAATTTCTGCCAACTCCAATAAAATCCCGCATGTATGAATTCATAATTATGCAAACACGCAGCAGCGGCTCGGGACACGCTTCCTCGAGGGGCCCGTCGCTTCATTTACAAATGAATCGAGGTCAGAAGTGCACAAAGCCGTCGGCTGACACTCCTGATAGCAACCTCATATTATATATGTATACGCGATATTTTATCTCTTTCTATATCATTCCAAGAGACTTTGATATCGGCTTTCGTGACGCTTCTGGTATTCCTGGGCCGCCTAAAAAAAAATCAACGAGGCTTGCCGGGAAAATACTGTCACGGGGTGTACAATAAAAAACCCGAGAGGGTAGCCCTGGCTATTGTTGTAGAAATGTCAATAATTGAGTAACGAAGAAACAATAGGGAGAAGCAAGGGTTGTTGTAGCAGCGTGAATGATGCTGCTGGCTAGGATGCCCACGGGAAGGCATCACCAACGGCCAGTGACCCATTTTTAAATCCGTCGAGCAATATCTGGCCCAGTAGATTCACGTTCCTTTTTTTTCCTTTTTTTTGGTGCCAATTAACCTCTACCAGTACTATCGAGACACTTCGCGAAAAGTTCACCATTTTCGAAATCATCGCTCAATCAACAGGATCCACGTAGCAATCGTCATCATCGTCAGCGTCGAAGTCGGTCTTTCCTAATGAGAGATAACGTCACTCGATACGCATCTCCGGGCGAGAAACGACCATGTTCAGGACCAGACGCATCCGCGCTCCCAATTTACATAATTTCTCCGGAGAGAAGTTCCCTCGCTTGTTACGAGCTGTTATTAATTAAGCGACGCTAGATGCGCAAATTGGCTACGTTATATCCGGCGCTGAGGTCGAGATTTAGTAGCACGCCCGATTTACGTGAAACCACGATACTAGCAAACTTTCCTTCGGTATCTGGCCCTACTTCCTAGACACGCCACACGCCCTCTATCCTACCCCTAAGCCAACCGGTACCTTATCCCCGCAGCATCCTCAGCTCGTCTACTCGTGCCCTCCGGTATCTCCCCTCGTCTTATCACCGTGCTTTAAATTCCTAAAATAGCTCGACAGACGACTTTATTGGATTTTTTTCTCAAAACCTTTTTTTCAACAAAAATTTACCTTCAGCCTTTCAGGACTGCCTGACACGAGTTACTCCGCGCCTGATGAATCAGTTAGGTTTATCAGCGTAGGAGCATGATCAGCGAGCCATAAATAAGTGATAGGGAGGAGACGCAATAACCGGGCACGTTAAACGATCATCATATCTTATTTTACGAGAGACAGAAGCAGCCAGTCTACACGTGTGGCGGGTTGGTGAGACACGAAGAGGGCAGGAGAAACGCGAACCCCGAGGGAATTCCATTAAACGCGGAAGACGTTCCAGTTCTCGTGGAAGATTTCTGCTTTCTAGTAGGTACATACCGTAAAAATTTAAGACTATTAGGAAAGCGTAGCTGCTAGCTAACAATGCTGACATCGGTATTTAGCCCGAGGCCGAATATTTCTTCGTGGGAATAGAGAGAACCCAAAGCCCAGAAATCGTTCCGAGAAAAATAAGAATTTCAAATCCAATTTTCCAGAGCATATTTAATAGGAGAGATGCCACCCACTCCCTCGGCTCCAGGATCCACCACCGGCAAGCACACCTTTCTATTTTTTTACTTTCTACTTTCTACTTTCTACCACTCCTTTCCTCGATCCGCTCCTTCGCCAACCCCCTGACCCCACGTCCCACCCCTCCACCCTCGTTGCACAGCACCGGCAACCCCGCAGTCCCACCGCCGCGTCCTTACTTCGCTCTGAAATCCCACCGGTACTTCTGCTTCACGTGGAAAATGAATTATTGAAGAATACGTTAAATTGGGTCGACAGGGTCTACGCGCACCTCGCAACGGCATCTCCGCAGCCTCTTTCTCGGCGCTCGACTCTAATGGACCAACTACAGTAACTGTACGCTTCTACTTATGCACGCTTTTCCTTTATTCACGACTCAGCACTCCGTGTGTGTGTGCGCGTGTGTGCACGTCGAGGATGTGTGCATGTATTTGCACGAAATGCATCCGCGATACTGATACCTGCTGAGAGTAGAGAGTGGCAAAGTGCAACGTGAGGATTTACCTTGTTTACCTAGTTTACCTGATTTGCCGTATTTTCCTGAATTATGGGTGACAATTAGGAAGCTACTTTCCTATGGGAATCTCCTCGGATTCGAATCGTTGTGCAATCGAGGAAATTAATTACAAGATACGGAAGAGATTCTTGCTTCTAATCGCATTGGATATAAAACTAAATTATAATACTCGATCGAGTATGTAATTCGAAAAAATTTTTTTTATAAGGCAGAATCTACCCTTCGTTTTCACGATTCGCACTTATGTATTATCGTTTGTAAAAATCGAAATTCCTTTAATTCGACACCTTCGATTAAACGATTTAATCGCGACCGTCAAGAGTCTCGGCTGCTTCCGGAAGTCCATCGATCTCTCGTAGGCCTGAAATTGGGATGCCGGCAGATTGCGCGTACTTCAATGTCTCCGGTGGCGAAAAATCTTGCCCCGCCGACAAAGGGACACGAAACTTATTTCTCCAAGCCGTAAATATACCGGGTGATAAATTTCCACAGTGGCCGGTCATTAGCCAGCGGCGAGGCGCAGCGTCAGCAAGCCTCAACCGTATATCACGAAATTAAAATGCTGCCAAATAAGCTGATTAAAGCCACCCCCTCGCCATGGCTTAGCCGAGCTCTGACCGTGCTCGCGAATCGAG
This sequence comes from Trachelus stipa, assembly GCA_036026315.1. NCBI lineage: Eukaryota > Metazoa > Arthropoda > Insecta > Hymenoptera > Cephidae > Trachelus > Trachelus stipa. Next base: position 913,991 of record JAYRCB010000378.1, read on the forward strand.
GCCGTATCCACCCACTCCCCGAAAAGGAGGAGAGCCTACGACCCCAGAGAATAAAAACCGCACATAAATTTTAGACCTATTCCCCGTGTTTTCTACCCTCTCCCTTACCCAGTGCCAAACTAACCCTCTCTCTCTCTCTCTCTCTCTCTCTCTCGGGCGCACGCCAATTCGTTCCATCCTCGTCTTCCCCCTTTCTCTCAATCTTTCCTCCTATCCCCCCCCGCAACACCCGGTCCCTCTTCTTCCCACTTGCGCCGCACTTTACCGTTTAGCCCCTCTCGCTCTCCTGTAAAAGTGCTTCTCTCCGTTCCGGCGAAAAAGGAACTTTCGAAGGTTCCCAGCAGATGCGGTTTGTCCCTGTCAGGCCTCGTGCGTTTCGCCAGGGATATTAGTTCCCCTTACGTTTTTACAGAGCGAATTCGTTGCGTACGGCTACAGCTAAGCCCATCCACGTTATTGGCTCGTATATTCACTGTACGCAATACCCTGAGCCGGCAGGTCGTCCGCGTGCAGACATTCGGTGAGACTCGTAGCCAATTTATATCACGGGATATTCGATCGCCTCGCTAAACTAAAAACTACCGAGAGACCGAAAGCAGAGTCAGGCTTTTGTTTTTGTATCGCCGAGAAGAATAGCGAAACTCCCTTTTTCGACGATTGTCTGGCATTTCGAAACGTGACACCTGAGGGCATAAAATACAGGAACGTGCGAGTTGATATAACAAAGCAAAGTATAACCGAGCACAATGCCAGAGTACGTACTGCGAAACATTTTGAAAAATTCCTATATATTTATGCATAGGATTCATACGCGAACCTCCAGGCGCGGTTCGGTTATTTCGTGATAAAAGAACGTGACTGCAGTTTGGCATGTCGAATGCATCGCCAGAGGACGTGAATAAAAATCTGATCCGTTCGCGATTTCAGCTCGTAACGAGAATTTCAATAATAATGTAGTAAAGTACGATGATAAAATATTTACAAATAAATGTTATTGCCGGGAGCGACTACCATAATCAGTAGACAGGCATTGGGCAATTCCGTGAACAAATACACGGCTGTGGTAAAATAGAGTCAAATGAGTTTAGTTCGGGAACAATACGCGTACCCGTACGCAACCCCTATTCAAACCGGCAATCCTCGATCCTAAACGCAGTCGCGTTAATTGCAGGATAGCGCTCGCGATTTAAAACACGGTTTCGAAACCTAAAGGCGAAGCTACGTCGAGCGACGCTATCGCTGTGCAACGCGACGACACTCTCGCGCGAATTTAGATAATCCGTGTGGCGAAGGGGTCGCTTTCGCGTAAGGGGGATGGACCACGGAGAAACAGCATTGAAAAGGGACGCGACTTGGACACGACCTACGTATGTATAGATATACCTATGTGAAATGAAAAAAATAGAAAGGATAATTTATGCGGTAGACCGGGTGGACCGTTGGGAAGGTAAATGCTGCTCTACACGGACATGTGGAACAGCCCGAAAAAAAGGCACGCAGTTTGGAAAGGTTAAGGGGTGGGTGGAGGACATCACCCAGTGGAAAAAGTCGAGTCGGTTGGATGGAAAAAATGTAAAATGATTTTCGCACTGTATTTCTGCTTCGATGTGCGCGTCGAGTAAAAGAATTTTTTTGATTGCCGAGTATTTTAGAAAGGAGGTGGCGAAGGAGGCGAAAGAAACGGACGAAGAATAGATACGATATGGATGAGCGGTAAATTGGAATGGAAGCAGGAGGAAAGTGAGAAAGAGTGCAGGGAACGAGAGACGATGCAGGAAGCCACGATATCCTGAGCGACGCGGGTCCATAAAGGGGAAGTTTGAATTTCACGTGAATTTTACGGTGTTTTTAGGGGCTCGTTAAACGGGACTTATCACGTTGCAGGTGACGGGAGGCGGAATACGAGGGGGGGAGTACGAACCAGCTGAAAAATATTCGGCTGGAAAAGCGTCCAACGTGTTGAATAAAATTCGTGGAGATGATTGGACGCTGGGTGCTAAATGAAAGAGGAGGGCTCCAAATAAAATCGAGTATCCATGATCGCGCACGACCAGTCGCCCGTTGCGAGACGGCTCGTTCTTGAGGGAGGGAGGGGTCCCCCCCCCTTAAGGGAGTTCATTCGGTCGCGCGTTGACGAAAAATGATGGAGAAAGGCAAAGTGGTGGGAGAGATAGAAATCGAGAGAGCGAGGGAAGAGGGTAGCTGCTCTGGACCAATGGGAGATCCTTGGCTCTCGTTGTTTCTCAAGCGAGCAGGACAAATCCTTACAACTGGGACCGAGGGAGAAAATTCGCCGAGCGTCCGGAGGGGCGAGACATAATTCATCAAAAGGTTTGACGGCTAACCACCCCCTTTCTGCCAACAACCCCCCAGGACTGGCGCTAGCGTGGATACCCCGTGGCGATCATCCCCCCGTACTTCTAATATTTCCTTTTCACTCTTCCTTATTCTGCTCTTCGTCATGTACCTTATCGCGCTCCTTTTCTAGCACCCTCCCCCCATGGTAGAACAGAAACCGTAAGTTGGCTCTCGTTTTATTCGTGCCGCACCCCTGGCAAAACTCAGGAAGAAGAAAGACGAAGAGATAAAGAGAGAAAGAGCCAAGGCTTGCCAGGCGATCCATGCGGAAGAGCTTAAGAAGAATGACCTCTTCCGCAACCCTTTGCCCCTGCACTCCCAACCCCCATTATCGCGTGATTCCTTTTCCTATCGGGCTCCAACTGTCCTTATTAATTAAGGAGGCTTCGTGACGTACGTTCGATAAGTAGGAAGAGGCGAGGTGCTCTGGCCTCAACGAATGGCTCGACCTAACCTTACGTGACGAGCATCTTAACCAACGTCTCAAAGAAAGGGATGATCTCGAGTTGCAGAGGAAAAGAAGAGGCTCTCGAGAAAATTGTGCTCCGTACACGGCAACTTTCTGTCCCGTTTTGGCGCACCGCTAAAGACTCCCGAGAAGAGATGCTGCTGCAAGAAAAATAAAAACTACCCCCTTCGAGGCGCCCCACCCCCAACCACCCTCCCACCCGTTCTCCGAGAGCCGTGGGAGCCGCGCGAATCCACACCCCTCCTGTAGCCTGTCTAGTCTTATATCCACTACCCTCCCTACAGTCGCGCTGAATTCTACATCGACCACAACCACCCATCACGCTCAGCCTGGTCTCTTCTGCTTCTTTCGGCCTCTTAGGAACTGCTAAAAGCAAAACACCGTTGAAATACGTTTTCGGTTGCTTACAGTGGTAATTCGCGAGGCGCCTCCTTTGCCTCGACAGTGCGAACAGACGACGGCGTCGCCGTCGTCTTCCTTAAAGAGACGGGTGGTAACGGCTGGTAGGAAAAAGAAGGTAAAAGGACTGACGGGGATGCGAAACATGACGTTGAATGAAATGATAGAAGATAAAGACATTCGAAAAAAAAGACAACGGAGCAATGGAGGTACTTGGTGGAAAATTCGAAACTATGCATTTGTCGTGAATGGATCAATATTGACTGTAAATAATGCTAAGAGGAAACTCAAACATTGCACGCTACCGGGAGCACGTGGTTATACTGCTCGTGATGTCCATTCGAAAAGAAAACGTGAACACTTAATGAGCAAACAAAAAAAAATTTATTTCGAACCGAGAATTTTTTTGAAAAAAAAAAGCACCCCGTTTCCCATGAGTGTAACTAGTGGCGCATCAAACGATTCCCGTTAAGAGCACACGGGACCAATTATCGCGAACGTTGCGTTTTCATCCCTCCACCAATTAGCGCTGCCAGACCTCTAAAATAACCCCTGCCATCCCTCATGCCTGGGACAACCCTCATAATCGAGGATTGAGTTCCCTCGTCTCCGTGTCGCGTCCTTCCTTCGCGCTCAGAGAATTTTGCACGAGCCAAGAGGGAACAGTAGCATTAGAATTGTGAGAAAGGATAAATATCCTGAAATTACGCTGAATCGGATTCGGAATTCTGGCTCCGTGCGTTAACTCGAGGCAAAAATAACGGAAACGTACTGTCAACTTGAAGGCAATAAAAAAAACGAAAAATTTATTGGCCCGACTGACACAGATCTGTCAGATTCCTGTTTACCGAAATCAGGTAGTAAAAGCGTAAGAGGGTAGACGACTATCAAGGGGATGAAACATGTAAAAGTAAACGGACGACGGGAAGACCAAGAAAAAAAGCAAGAACCGTTCCCGGAATCCAGGCACGAGGTGAGGACCAAGGCTGAAAGCAGCAGACAGGAAGGGCGGGGGGAGGTAAGGAGGAAAAAATAGAAGCAAAGGCGTCAAACGTTGAAAACAACTGCACGAAGTATTCCCATCGCGAAATATGAAAAATATGTCGCGAAATACCAGGACCACAGGATTCCCCTGACACCCTTCCCTCCGAAGCGCCGAGATCAATTTCTGTAACGGCGGAAACGGCAGCCAGTCCTGGCAGACGGTAATAAAATGCTGGGGAGCCGAGTGAGGGAGATATGGCAATAGAGGAGGATAGGAATAACTGCTAGAGGGATGAAGGACCGTGTTCACGGTACCCGGACTGCGAGTACGAGAGAATTCTGCAAAATTCCATGAAAAACCTATGGGCTTTGCCAGAGGAGGATTCGAAAGGGAGGATGAAGAGTAACTTTAGCCATCGGGGATAAGGTAAAATTTTCAAATTTAAGTGGTGAAAAAAAAACAGACGTCGCTGTTTTTCAAACGACAGAATAGAAGCGGAAACGTCGGTGGTTCTTAAGGGATGAGAAAAACGATGGAACGGAATTCCGTGATCCTGTCGATGACAAACGCCTACAGTCGTAGCGGAGTGAAAGGCAGCGCCGAGGACGATAAAAGTAGTAGCGGCTGTACCTCCATAGATAAAGGTGATCGAAGCGATAGAGGTGATCGCAATATAAAATCTTGGTGGGAGCTGAGCCATATGGCGCTCCAGTTCCGCCGTTCCGTCCTGCCGCAGTTTCTTCGCCCTGTACGTCCCTACGTCCGTCCGTGCATAGACCCATTCACTTCTGCAGCGATATTTTATCGAGCTTCTCTTATTCTACTCCACCATTCTTCCAGATACACACTATCTTTTCCTGGAACAAGAGGAGCACACGTTCCCACTATTCTCCCTAGACATATCCACCAAGATTCGTCACACAGTCGCAAAGGACGAGAGAGAGAGAGATACCCGCGAAATCGATAAATCCGTAACATTATTTTGAGAACGCCCCTTTTCCCTCCCAACAAGTACGTATAGCCACCCTTCGAAAAAGAAAATCATGGAGCCAGCATCATTTCCAGTCTCGCGCATCCTTCCGATAATCGATTTTCGCTTCGAGAAAAGTCGATCCGAAACTGAGTTCAGGAGCTACCCCCGTGCACCGTGCCCAGGGGAAGCCCCCCCCCCCCGCCCGCCGATCGGATCGCAAAAAGATAACCTAGGAAGAAGCTGAGGTCCATGTGCTCTGCATCCGTGGTTCGGTAATTCAGTAACCTTGGCCAAGTTCACTCCAGGCCTAAGGAGAACTCTCTAGATAAGGCTTTGTGATCAGTCGAGTTCATTTTGACGGCTAATCGCGCTCCAAAGGAACCCACCGTATTTAATATCAGGGATATGACGTATATCCCGGATATGACGGATCTGCTACCAGCAACGTCACTCGAAGCTGCCTGACTGACTGGTTCGCTGCCTGCTTGCTTACGTACTTGCCTACCAAGATAAGACCTAAGGGTTATAAGGTTACGTGAGGGGTGAGAACTTTATATATACCAGATTCAGACGTAGGCTAACGTCTGTATATGTATAGAGCTGCTGTACACAGAATCGTGGGACGTGTATGGGACTGGGGGCACGTCTCGTCATTACTGGTCTTGCTCATGGTACCGTTACGAGTTACGAGGGAGGACTTCTGAAGCTCCTTGCAATTTCCTACGAGATCCTCCCTACTAACTGGAGACAACACACGCTTCCTTCCCGAGCCTAGGAAGCCTGTTTCCTCAGAGTCCTCAGAGAATCACAGCAGGGGATGATATCTAAATCGTCTCGTCACTCGAAACCTGGACTCATTCCGTTCACGGTAGACGTGACTTTCTATATAAGGCGCATCCCTATCGCCGCAAAATTTCCACTCGACTACGATTCAAGTGTCCCCGTAAAGTCAGTTGCATCGGAGCGTAGAAACGCGAGGATCCAAAGTAAGGGACGTTAAAGCGTTTCCGCTCTGTCACCCACTGGTCCCTACTCGCTACTCCATCCATTTCCTCCCGTTTCCCTATTCCTGGCACCCTCCTCCTCTCGATTCCTCGAAGGAACAAAGGATCGAAGAAAACTTGCGAGACCGTGAGTTTAATTTGTCGGCGTTAAGGCTCAGCCGCAAAGGACGATTGAATTCGCCGTCGTTACGCGACGTCGTAACTTCCCGAGTTACCTTGAGGTCTCCGTGTGCTCCTCAGTGGCTCTGGCCTCTTTAACGAGTGGGGAGAGTCGCTGCTTCCAGGGGCGCAAAACGAACTTGGACGCTCGTAGCGACGTCCAAGACCACTTCGAGTACGATAATGTTCGTATCTTCGACTGTCAGCTTGGGGCTGATTCGCATCAGCGCGTTGAATGACTACGACGTCAGGGTGGACGAGTGCGTGCGAAGGGGTGCAGATATCCCTCGTTAAACGTTATTTATCAGACGTTTTGATACGAAATCGATAACTTACCGAGTGGCGCCGGAGGGGGATGGCCTCGGGAATACGGTCAGACTGTCAGGAACGAGCGAAACGAAGGATGCTAGAGGACTCTCTCCTTCCTCCCGCCGCTATCCTGACACAGCGAGACACTCAGAGTTTCCCAACTGCTGAAAAAGAAAAAAAAACGGAAAATTAAAAAAAAAGCATGGACACGTATTACCTCGTACATCGTGTAAAACGAATGGGGTGGCTATTTCGTAACTTATTTATCGAAGCGGTTCATAAGTTTTCGTCGAAACTTTTCGGAAACTGGAGAAAACTTTTGATAAAGAATGTCGCGTTAAGATAATCGCACGAAATTTATCGTAATTTCAGGAGCACAAAAAAATATTCTCTACGGAATAAAAAAAAGAATTTTCAAAGCAGCGTAACCCGCCCTCCCACCAACGTACGAGCTGATAGAATTTTCAGGCGAGAACCAAAAAATAACCCGCAGGTAAACGCAACATCTCTGAAGCACGAAATAAAAATTGCTACAGTTTGAGAATCCCTGAACGTATAATGGTAGACCAATACAGTCGATATTTGCCAGGCTATAGACTGTAGTGGATATGATGGCGCATTTTTCTTGCCATCCATTCATGCACGGGATGTCGAGCGCATGCGCCGAGCCAACCAAAGAGTAAACATCCCCTCGCTGAGTAGAGGAGGAAAGCAGAATGCACCCTTGGTATCCAATATTATTAGACATTGTTCATTATGACGTAGAAGCACTCGTCGTACGTTCAGACGTAAAGCAGACCAATCGGAGGGTTTGCTTTATTTCCAAATACCTAGAGAGACTCATGGCGATCCTCATGACGATCCTCATGGCGATTCTCACGGAAGAGCGTCCCGACGCGTAACCATTGCTGTACGAGAGTCTGATAAAGCGGTTCGTGATCTGAAAACCATGTTCCTCTGTGCATGCAGACATTCGAACCAGCACGTACCTATGCACACAGCTATAGATGTACCGTGCTTGTAATTTAATTTATTTCTTTTTGCACTGTCCTTTTCTTTTCATTTATTTATTTCACCGCGAAGCGACGCACCGTGCTGAAATAGGACAGTTCGTGCGAATCTCGAAGCTCTTGAGAATTCCAGTAATATTTCAATGCAAAATACATATACTCTCCAACTGGTAGAAAAAGTCCTGCCGTTTCTCCTCGACGCGTCTTTGAAATTGCCTCACGGTGCCTCTTTTTAACTTCCACGAAACTCGGGCTTTCCAATGATTACGAGTTAAAGGGTTTCCATGGGTCGGCGACCGCGACCAGAACGTCAAATTGCCCACTACCCTCGAGAAAATTGCGTTTCGTTGATAATATCTGGTTAGCCGATAGGACGGGCTGCCGCGAGGGTGTGTGTCTCGTAGACGCGTGTATCCTAAGGGTGCGGAACTACCCCGTCGTTCCTCGCCGCCCCTCTGGCGCACGATACTGCCGGCTTGATATATGCAGCACCGAGGCGACGTGGCTGCCCGTTTTGCATTTTTACGGTGTACGTAGAATGAAGCGGTAAAGAGTCTCCTCAAGGGAGTAAAGGAGAGAAGGGAACCGACCTCTCGTATTGCGGATTACGAGAAGATTGTACGTGTGGGTGGAGTTCGCGTGAGTCACGTCGTTTAAGCCGAGAGGATTTTCGAAGGAGGATAAAAAAAGGGAAAATTGACTAACGGCAAGGAGATTACTTTCTCGTAACTCGATTATGAAAATCAGCCGGGTCGAAAGTGTCAATTTATTTTTTTTTTCAAAAAATCTCAAGGCCACGGCCACGATTCACCGTGTCTTCGCGACAGCTGTATACCGGTAGGTTGATTTACACTCTGAGTACGTATATGGACTACGTTGGGACTCGAGAGGGGACCAAGCAGAAGGGTAGGACAGGTAGTGAGCTGGAGGGTAGAGAATAACTCCAAGAACGAAAGAGAATAAGGGAAAGTAAAAGTGAAGGAAAGAGTTACACCAGAGCTTTTAAGTGGCGCAGAAGCGAGACTGCGAAATATACCAATGACAATGGGCATCCTCTTCCGGCACTACACACAGATCTGTACCTATTCTCGTGGATGGCCTCTTACTGACTCGCTGACGGGTCTCGACGGCCTTCGCGCTATTCTATTATTCTGGGGAAATTGTGAGCCGTGGAAAGGCTCCGTTGTCTCGAGAATTACTGCCGTTAAGAGGCCGCAACGAAATTCTTTCGCAAACAGGACTCGGCCGTACCGACGATTAATTTGCGACGAATTTAACGCACGGGGTTGCGGGTTACGTAACGCGTACGTCAACGCACATGAATACGCATCAAATCAGCCTAACGCTGCTATTGGGTGGATGGCGGAATTGACGCCGACCCTCGAAGGCACAATCGACGAAAAAAAAAAGCGAAAATTCTTAATTCCCATTGCGCCGGCGAGGGAGAGATCCGAGGGTGAAATACAGGGAAAGAAGAACCTTGGGGGTTGGTTTCCTAGCAACGCCAAACCGCTTACCAGGGTAGATTTTGCAGACACAGCAAAATATCCCAAAGCCTTGTAACGAGATGCTATTATGATAAGTAGTGGCAAGTAACGTAGTAATAATGAGCACGTGCTTCAATTTGAGGAATCATTTCAATTGTCCAGGAAAATCGCACAGAAAATTTAGACTCTACAACCAAACGACCCGGGGCACATTTTTTTTTCTCTCTTTAACTTCACTCTCACCCAACCTCATCCCTTTATGCTTTTTCAAACTTGTCTCTGGGTTTTACGAGGAGTACGAGTTTCTCTTGAAATTAATGTGCACTGTAAAATACTCTAGAATTTTTTTTACCTTACTTCTCAAACTTTTAGTCCATGAACACCTGCGTATGAACAAAGTAACACCCCCTGGTGACAGATGCAACCTTTTTTCTTAACAAAAAGAACTTTCCTTATTTCAAGAAGTGAAGCAATCGAATCTCTGGTATCGATCGAATTGCAAATATTCAGCTGGAAAATTGTGAAAATTGGGAAAAAAGTGCACGGCAAGAGTGGTGGCGGGTGTGGCAGAAGGGGGATGGTGGGGGGAGGTAAATGCTCTCTGGAAATCGCCCTCTCCGCTCTCCAATTTCATAAGCGAAACAATTAAATCATAACGAAAAGTAGGACAGCGCCAGCAAGAGGCAAGAACGGTGGAAAAAGGGTAGTGTAGATAGTCAGAGGGCGAACGGCGAACGAGGGAGAGTGAAATAATGCGGCTGCGCTGTGATTAAATCGTTTGGCTTTAATTGCATCCTGGTCAAGAAGGTATCATCGTATCGCGATGCTATAAAGGATTGGTTGTTCCTGAAAAAAGGATTTTTTCAACGAAACAATATCCAAGCGTCTGTAAAAAAAACCTGCAACAGGGACAGCAATCCTCGTACCATTCTCTATAAATCTTCACGATCCTGCCATCGCATTGATATGACCTAAGAACATATTAAAATCTTGTCGAACCAGAGAGACTCCCACGGGAGTGACAGAGATACAGGAAACACAAGGTATTTTTATAACATAAAAAAAATGCTACTCTCAAATTTGTCCAAAATTTATTTTCACTTTGAAAACACTGTGCCATAGTATTGGCTCCACTTTGCATCGAAGCAACGATCAATGACGGGTTCTTTTATATTTTTTATTATCCTATTTATAAGACCCCAGCGAAAGCTCCGCCGTTCCAATCGTATCCCGATTTTCAAATCCGGGAAATAATGCTCGATCCGCAGCATTGGAATGCCATTGGAAAAAGGGAACAAGAGAGAGGAACGACGATTCTCGTTCAGAGGGAAACCCGCGGAACCGGAAACTTTGGACAGAGGTTTGTTTTCGTATTTGCGGTCCTCGGTTTCGGATTTCCGGTACCGTGCCACTTCCGGCCTCTTTTTTTATTTAATACCTTCCCTACCCGGGTCCCCCGCACTCTCGAGATGTCTCAACGTCTCAATGTCATCCTATCGTTATGCCATTTTACAATCCTACCCCAGTTCCAGTAGTTTGCAGAAAGCTTGAAAACGGAACCTTTGAGCTACGAATCCCATCCCGCCATCGAATTCTCTCGTCTCTCATTAACAAATCTAAGGATTACAGTCGAGTACAATTTAGAGGAGGACCAAGGCAAAGTATCATCGCCATAAGGGTAGATATTTCGCAGTGTCACCTTCACAAAATAATCAGGCGGGTCTCCACGACGACGCTCGACCGCAACGAGCGACGCGCGTCGTCTGCTAGATTCTCGAAAGCAATCCGTCGCTACGTCTATATTCCCTTGTAATGATCAAGCAGGCTGAGCTGGGATATCAAAAAAAGGGGAATCCCTATGCTGGCGTAGAGCTAGGTTCTCCTGAAAAGTAAACTGAACATAAACCGGCACGACTTAACCAGAAGCATTGTAACTTTTGTAGTTTCGCGTAATCTGCTTATCGTGCGCGCTCGCATTAAGACAATCGGCCTTTAACTAGTCGTGAATAAGAGCCGCTCGTTATTGCGTCTAGAAACGGCAGATTGGCCGACCGGCTTCCTCTGCGAAATGACTAAAAATAAATTTGGCCACCTCCAAACCGGAAATGACTATCCGTCCGATGTGTTGTTACTGAATCGAAAGAAAGAAAAAAAAATGTCATTCTCCTGCGCGTACTCTTATTTAAAAAATTTTTATCTTCAACCCGAAACTTGGTCGCACGGAAAATATCAGCCTGACGGAAGCTGCGCGTCAGTACGTAGTCACTATTGGACATTCCACTCCATTTGGCGACACTTTTAAAATTTTAATAAACGTCCCTTTGTTTTTCATCCCGCACCTACTTCCTTTCTCCAGCCATAGAGCTTGCTTCTTCTTTTTTTTTTTTTAATTAAAGTGCCCGAGGGACTCCAAGCTTTGAAAACGTAGTACGAATACCTGCTAGGCTACCGGCGCGTATCCGTCCGTCGATCCTTGCCAAATTAAACCCTTTTATTAGCATCAAAAATGGCGCCGTTTTTTCCAACTAAAAATATTCACGTATCGACTGAGACTTTTAATTGCACGATATACCATGTACTATCCGTTGAAAAAGTTTCGTCAATGTACTCGAGTCGATCGGAAGACCCGAATGTGACTCCCAGATGACACTCCGCGTTCCTTTCTCGATATCCTTTGTCAACGTGAATACACGGTACAAGGTTGACGACGCTGCATCTCGCGAAATATTGCAAACTATCGCTAAACGAGGTCAAACTGAAAATAACCAGAGGAGCAAAGCGCTCCGAGCGCTTTCAAGAAGCGACACTATAGCAAACAGGGCGACCGGCTATTCCAAGATCTTGACTCTCAATGGCGGAAGGAAGTCGACAGCGTACGAGGGGTTGAAAGGTAAGAAGAAATGATAAAAAAAAAGAGAACAAAAATTCATTTGACCCCGCAACCTCGAGGGATGGCGGTTGGGGAATCGGCCGATCGTCAAGTGGATCATCCTGCGTTCATCTTCGGCGACTCCTGCGCCAGCAGAGTCATCGCTCAATTTACCATCAGAGGGAGGAAAACGGTTGACGTATCGATTGACGCCACAATGAGTTTTAATTCGGAGTGAGGCACTTCATTCTGTACTTGGGCAAGTGAAGTGCGTCACCGAAGTACACTTCAGTCGAAACTCAAACGCGCTTGTATTTACTCACACGTAGGTGCGAGGGAGCCAAGCAAATTGCACGTGGGAAGCAGCGCGATTCAAATAAATTTACGACAAACAAAACTGAACGAATAAGACGACAGGAATAACATTTATTAAAAAAGTCAAATTTTCGTTTTCATAAATCTTGTAAATTCTAATATCGAATTCCAGCAGATCTAGCAGTTTCTGTTGAATCGTCCAAGAGTGCGCACCTTTGTGTCCCAGCGCCCAAGGATCCTACTCGCACTTACAGTTTCTCCGCAAACTTGGCATTATTACCGGGATGCTTTTTACTCGGCGAGAATTTCGCTCTGGCGTGCAACTTTCAAAAGCGGCCAGAAGCGATTGTGGGACTCGCAATCAGGCTCGGTCCTTCTCGTCAGTTCCTTGTCCGGAACAGGAGCCAGTTATCCTGCCGACCGTTGCTGCAGCCGGCCAGCCCATTTCAATATTTCACTCGATTCCCCCGTATTTCAAATTCTGTTTGACTTGGACAGAATTCTCTCGGTCTCTCTAAATCGCCATCAGGAGTTCAAACAGAGGTTCAGGCTTCTTTCTCTCTTGCGCAACGTAGTGGAAAAAAAATCTTACGAGTCCTTGTACCACGCCACTCCGACAGCTCCGAGACGATCGTCAATATCCGGGTATCCGACGAACGACAGAAAAAAGAAAAAAAAACACCTAAAATTCCAAAGACTCTCGTATGGCCCCAGCACAAGGCACAGGGCGCAATATCGTAGAAGCAACGATTTTCACCCCGAGGTGATACCCAGAGCAATCTTAAAGGCTACTTCAGCTGGGAAAAGCATTGGCGTCTGCTTGAGCGGCAGCAAAGGGCGGATACGAGGAGATTCGAGCCTCGTATTTGTGTGACCCACTAAGTGAACCACTAGAAATACGACTATGGCTGGAGGAGAGTCAACATCGCAGGAGGGCCTGCCAACTCAGGAAGTTACCCCCATCTTCTCTCTCTCTCACTCTCTGCCTCTAATCCCATTCCTTGCCTTTCATTCTCGTTTCCATACTCGTCTCCTCCTCGTGTCCCATTCCGATGATCCGTCCTCGTGTCCGCCCGCGTGCTCATCCGATGACCAGGTGGGTCGACGATTCTCAACGCGTCACGTAAAGCCAATTCATCCGAGTGCAGCAGACACGAAAATCCTTCAATTTCCAGGTTGCGACTTTTTCGCGACGCGTCGATCAGGAACGCGCCAAATAAAATTTCGCCCTGGGAAACTTTCGTCCCTTCCCACGCGAAAGGTTCCTTCCAACTTTGTCGGATTAGCAGCGTTCCAGACAGTGCGGAATCCCAGAGAATGGTCGGTCGAGAAATTACGTGAAAAATTATTTTTAAAACGAAGTTGATTCAGGGCTCTCTCGGCCCAGTCACCCTTTTTCGGTATATCCGCTCTTTCACCCCATCTCGTGGGGTCGGAAGGTTAACCGTAGGCAAATATCGTGCCGATCCCTGGGAAGTAAGTTGGTTGATGGGGATTTGAACAGTTTACAGAGAGGTACAGGGAGGGTTGGTGGTTCGAGCACCAGCCGTACATAGGGGTAGCCTGGACTTAGCCGTATGTGGATATGATCATAGAGAGTAACTGCCCGCCCCTTTCCAAAGAGAAGTGGCAGCATCCCCTCGATGAGAAAGAAAAGTCAGATCGAGTGGCTCATCCCACTGCCGAATAACTGGGCCAGTCGGCCGGCAGTCAGACAGACTCCCAAAGGCAGAGAGAAAAAGAGAGAGAGAGAGAGAGAGAGAGAGAGAGAATATGCCCCGAATCTTCAGGATGCAGATTGCATCATCCGGGTAAAATCCGGTAGTCATAATCGTAGCTTAGAATGCATGGAATAATTGTGCGCGCGTGCACTGCAGCCATCATCGGTCCCGGGAACTTAAATGCTACGGCAATCGTAAAATATAATTTTCACAGCAGCTTATTATGCCGTACTTTTTATTTATTTACTTTTTTCTTTTTCTCTTCCTTCGCCATTAGGTTAGCTGCCCTCGACGCTACGCCGAGAACTCTTACACACGCCTCTCTCGTTAAATAACCGAGTATCCCCTTCCCTCTCTTCCACCATTCTTCCTTCCTTCCTTCCTTCCTTCCTTCCTTCGACATCCACTCCTCACACTTTTTCCACGACCCTCGTTTTCACACTTCACCCTTCGCTTAATATCCCCTATGCAATTACCGAGTCCAACCGAACCTATAAAACAGATTTTCCAAAGTGATCGCCAGCTTCGGGCTCTGCTGAAGCTTCAAAGGACGAAACAAGCGATCAGGTCCACCTGGATCAACTGGATCAACTGGATAAAGCTACGTCACCCGAAAGTCTAGAAAACATCTCGTTACAGTCTTCCGGTTCTGCGGCTGAGTCAGATCACAGAATTTCGGATCCCAGTGGCGCGAGCAAGAAATATTTCTCGATCAGAAGTAAAAAAAAATCCTACCAAGGAAATAATAACGCAGCGATAACGCCCGGACACGGTGACAATTTGCCAATTGGCCCGACCAGTTTGTTGACCCAGCAGAAACTGCTATCTTACCCTGACGGAGTAACGCCAGTTCCACTTGGCAAATTTTATCAATTTCACTATTTCCTGGCACGCTTCCAGCCACCCACCCCCCGCTGCCGGAGGTTCTCGCCGTCCTGCCGAACGAGCGAGGGGATTTTACGCGGTGCAGAAAATTGCCGGAGGAACGAACGCAGAAAAGAAAGAATAAAAAGGAGCGAGAAGGAGGAAGAGTGGAAACACGTGGAAACTCTTCGCCGCTCATTGAACCAGCGAATCCTCAGGCGGAACGAGTGTTAATTTTTTTCCCTCTAGTTTCCTTGTCTCTCTCCGTTTCTTCTCCTGCTTTTTTTTCCTTAATTTGGAAATACGAAGCCTGTGGCGAGGGATCGCATGGTGAAAGCGGCGAGGAAAGGGGGGGCGTCAGAAACAGCTGCATTACAGAATATAGAATTTCACGTGCTAGGGATTACACCAGGGTATCGCGAATATCTCCAGAGAGGGCCAAAGTCGTCTTTCACACCCTTGATTAGCCGCCAGGTATGCACCGTGAAAAACAGACGAATTCAGCTTTAATTCGAAACTTTTTTTTTTTCGTCGCGGCTATCCGCTTTCTTCCCCTCGTGCAAAGAGAATCCTCAAAGCCGGAAGGAAGTGCAAACAGCCTCTAATCAGTTGCCCTGTCGTGCTCTACTTTCTAGGTGGCTCCGACGTTGGCGCTACGCTAGCAAACGCTAGCAAACGCCAGCGAGAGTGACGCAGCCCACGACGAGGGGTCGGAGGTCGCCCGTGGACAGCATTTCCCTCCTTTCACTTCGTTTCACCCTCCCCTCCATCGCTTCCACGTATTCCATGCAAATAAGATGTTTAAATAAAATCAAGAGACTCCGAGCGCCGACGGAATAAGAGCAAAGAGTGCAGGCAGGAAGGAAAGGAAAAAAAAAAGTAAAGTGGTCAAAGAAACGTAAAATTACATCAGTCATCGAAAATAGATGAAGTATTTACTCGGTATGTAGGGCATGTACAGCTCAAAGCACAAGTTCGACTTGTTCCGTCTTATTCCTGCTTGTCCTTTTCCGCCCCTTGTTCTTCCCTCTTCCCTCCTCCTCACCTTTGCCATATCAACTCAGTTCCAACTTTTAGCCGGCTTGTTAGTCCAGTTTAGTCCAGTCCAGTCTACCTCGGCTTCCGAACTCAAGCGAGAAAAAGATATTCCAAGGAAGTGCTGCTCTGCAGTCCTGAGAGCCAATAGACACGTGTTCGTTGTTATATTGGCAGCTGCCTACAAGCAGGCAGGCAGGCAGGCAGGCACGAGCATTGCGAGCGATAGGGTGGGTGGGGGGGTTGCCATTTCACTGCAAGGGAATCCCACTGGAGGGATTAAGGGGCCCCCGGGACGCGATGGTAACCTACGGAATGGCACACTATCCCGTCGCTCTGAAGTCTGGAAGGGCTGCTGAATTTTATTAACTAGATTCTAGATCCTCCCTTCACGAGGCGGACGCTCCTTTCAAAAAGAAGCCATACAAGGCTAAGCGAGGCTTCGCCAGCCAATATCTTGGAGTGCGACTTAGCCCTGATCCTTCCTTTATATCCGTTGAATTTAAATAATGGAAACCGTGTTAATTCGCTTTCAGTGACGACCAACCGGATGGAGCGAATCGGAATTTTGAGAAATTTCACCTGGCAAAAACGGAAACAAAATGATATCCACAGGCTGAGAGGCCGAAGCGAATTGCCGTAAAATCCTCTTGTTAGCTCGTTAACCGGAGAGTGAGTCCTGTTCAAATTCACAGCGGATGAGAACCACTGACTTCGTACAAAGTAATTATCTATAGAGTTCTTAGGGGACTTCGGGTACGAGTGCTGCTACCTTCTTCGTCTCATTCTCCCTCCTTCCCCCCCAACAAAGCCACCAGCTTCGTGGAGCATTGAATAAATTTTTCAAATTCTTCTTTTCCGGAAAACTAATAATATCTCTCTGGCGCGTCGCGACGACCTTTATACGGGTAGAGGGGTGGGGGGTGGGGACAGCGTCAATACTTCTTCATCCAGTGGCTAGAATTTTATTGGCTTTTCCTAGGGAGCCCGAGTGCAATTAATTGTCAGTGGATCAGAGGCGAGAGCGAGAAGGTTTTGTTCCCATCCAGAATTTTCGTACTTTGGGGTTCTTTGGCACTTTCTCAAGATCGATTCCTCTTATCGACTAGACGGCGGGAACACGTAGCCATTACGATCCATTTGTCATATATTTGTTTGCGTTTCACCAGCATTTAATCCGTTCTTTCGTACAATACAGTCACTCATATTTCACGTTGCTGATGTGACGGGGGATAAAACTACCCTCCTTAGAAAACCCTCAGAATTGCCAGCACCCTTTTTTTCACGCCGTCTGCCAATAGCTTACAGAGGCAACTCCGAGCCGATTACCTGCACGACTTGGACTTTGCTTTCTGATTACCGTTACCACACTTAACCCTGAGCTACGTAATCTGACCTTCGACGACCCCCAGATTGACTTGAACTGACCTAGTGCACCGTCGGAATCGTGCGGCCTGAATTCGCGACATCTCGTGACTCCGATATCCCCAGTCACGAGAGCGGTAAGAGGAGAAGCAGTGGTAAATGAATTTTTTCAAATTACCCTAAAAATTTGTTTTCACGAGAAATTCAAATACTCGAAAATATCGTTAGGATTATCGTAACAGTGAAATTTCATGGCTTTTAGGCGTACCCTTTGAAAATTCCATTCCTCTGCCCACCCGTTCGAAACTCGAAAATGTTTTTTCTATCGATTCATGGCGGACTCAATATCTATGCTAATCCGTAGTTGGCTCCTCGCGAAACGTCAACCACGTGTGCTTCGTTTTTTCCAAGTTTCGAAGCCGAGTATCGACCTCAGCTGAGACCTGGCACCCGGATACGAATGTCTGATCTCAGGCCTCCTGGCAGCTCCGGAGTATCGTTGGAATCGAAGAAATCCTGGGTGCCACTGGTTGTCTCCGGTGTCAGGACACGCGGCGAGCTTCCTAGCGCTCGGAAAGAAACACCCGACGAAAGGACTAAGAGAGGGATAGTAATTTATCGGAGGAATCGAAGGGTCTCGTAGAGACTGAACTTATAGGAAAAAGGCCGTGGCAGCGGTTGGCAACAGTGGAGCCTCTCTTATACGTAGGGTCGTCGGGTCGCGGTAATTGACTTTTACGTCGCAGTACGATTCACGAATGGCTGACGGTAATAGCCAGTCTCTTCTTTATTATATGTACAAAACTCGGTCCCGTTTTCATTTCCTTTACGTACAGGACTTTTATGCGAAAGCATAATTTATAGAGATGGCTGCGATTCTCAGGGAAGGGAGGGGGGCAATTTGCAAAATCGTCCAAATCACTCGCGAAAATGCTCAGCAGCCCTTACGAACACGCGCCACCCCCCTTAGCTAAAACCCAGAATGTCGTCGGCAGACGCGATCCCGACATTGCAACGGGGGGATGGAGGGGGGAGGGGAGGGTCGGTGTTACCGATGAACTTTTAAGTAAAAAGTTGCTGCCAATCGAGATCGAATTCGCGATTGGAAAGGAATGAGAGAGACTACCCTTCTCAAAGTGGTAGTCGTAGGGGGCATCATCGGGTCGCTCGACTTGGCGCCCTCGTGATTCGGAATTCAAATGTATTTACCCTTTGGTCGGGCACGGCTAGAACCCTCTTCCCAGTTCAGTCTGGCAACCCCATCAGACCGAATCTAATCTTCTATTCAGCATTTCCGTAATAGCTGTCAACGTTACAATGGAAAGTTGATTAAGCCAACCGTCGCTCACGGCATAATTATTCCGACACTTTCCTTTGCGAGAGCCACCCCCCCCCCTCCCCTCCTCAATCGTCAAAACTGCTACGAGTTAACACGAGTTATCTCAAAAATTGACTTATCTCCTCCTCAGCAGGTCCTTCGCCTCTAAACAAATCCGAGAATTCCAGAAGCTCCTTCCTGCAGCGACAGTCGGTAGATAAGCCGAATATTCCTACGGGCCAAGCGACTCTTAGCCGCGTCTACCTGTACGTAAGCGAATGGAGCGAACGGAGCGAAAGGTGAAAGACGGGAGACTGTGCAGCTAAACGATCCCTCCACATCCTTCCAAATGCGGGGAGTCGTCGAAATTTGCGTCAGAGAAGGGAGGCTTAACGAGTCTTACGTCGCCGAGTCGGCAGTCGTCTAAGTCGCCCCAATGAGGGTTACCAACTACGTGGCAGTTGAATACGCTCACCAATTTTTCATTCTTGTTTGTTTTTCTCTCTCTCTCTCACGCGCATCGCTCTCCACCTACCGAGTGCACTTTGTCAGATTGTTGTCAATGAAGGGGAAGAGCGAGTTAAAAAAAATGCGAGTAAATACTATAGAAAATCCGACAAGGGGATGGGAGCGACACTGGATTATCCTACAACACTAATTCATCCAGTGCAGATACATAGATATATGGTGGGACGGGGTTGGTATGTTGAACGGGAGGGAGGGTTGGGTAACGAGTCATTTTCGTAGCGCGGGAGGGGGTGGGAGGGGAGGGATGGCCTGGAAATATCCAGAATTATTGCCGTCCGGTATCGCGACTCGCGACTCGCGATTCGCAGCCGAGATCATTAGCGCAGATGCGCGCAAAATCGTTAATGCGATTATCCCAGGACAATTGCGCTGCTCCGAGCCGTTAGCGTATCGCGCCGTATTTGGTCATTTCCCATTTCCTACTTTCTGCTAATGAGGAGGGGCTCCATTTTCAATCCTACCTTCCGCGCCATTTCGTTTCTCATTTGAGAACCGACGAGCAGTCCATTTTTTTTCAAATATTCGCAAAACGCAATCGCTGTGCCTGTGCGCGGTCCCTTGGCCGCTGCAGGCAGTTTCGCAATGCGAAATCCAAAATCCGAATTTCACGAGGGACGCGCAGTGAGTCGGAGGCATATACGGTACACAGAGTGCGCCAGAGAGAGAGAGAGAGAGAGAGCGAGAGAGAGAGAGAGAGAGAGACGGCAAACAGTCTCGTTGCCGGAAGTAGTGAGACAGTCCAGAGAGTCGTAATTCGCACGATGCGAGAATACGAGCTGCGAGATGCAACTGTTCCTGCGGCTCTCGGACACGTTTCCGCCAAGTGTACCTATAGTAAATATGGTATACGGTGTGCCGGTATATGGTACGTAGTACATAGGGAGTATAGCGGGCTGCGCTGAGCGTGTAGTGGAAAGATAGAAACGGGTGGTAGCAGTGCGAGCCGGTGTGTTCGGTAGCAAAGCGTAGGACGAGGCTGGCCAAGTTGGCAGGTTGGGTTGCCGTGTGTCAGGGGTTCTCAGAGTGCGGTAGGGTCGTCGGTTTCCCGTCGAGCTGTGTGACGTCACTCTAAACCCACCCCACGCGGCATCGATCTGCCGGCCCGCGTTGCCAGGACGGAGGCGTCCCGAGGCGTCCCGAGGCGTCCTACGCGTCGCTACTATCTAGCCTAACAACGCGAGACGGCCATGTGCTCGGGAATCTGGTCCTCCAACTCCCCCCCCCCCCCCGGCGCCTTACACTCACTTCCGTTCTCTTGCGTCCACGGCCTCACCCTTCCTTCCACTTACTACCGTCGCCTCGCTGCACCCTTACAACTTCGAATCATCCCGATCCTCATCCCTTGCTCCATTGCATCCTTTTACACAGCTACCTCTGGAGGCTGCTGCTGCTATCTGTTCAACCTTTGCGGATGAAGGCCCAGCAGGAAGGCTAACACGTGGGGGGCAAAGCTCGAGGGCAAATTGTACCAATCGTTTCCACGGGCGACTCCTGGCTCTTCCTCTTCCTCGAACAGGCTGCTTACTTCTTCGGTGTGAACCAGTACGCGTATAAATACCCTGTGGTTTTTCCCGTAGATGCACAATGTGACTTTTCCCAGGCGAAACGGCGTTCATCCAACTTCCGAGAAAGAAGACACAAATCTTCCCGTAGGTAATGGGACGCCAGGACAGGCCACGTGTCACACGCGGTCGACTAGTTCGTGGAAGATAGAGTATAAAGGATAGATGGGAAGGCGGAAGTAGATGGCTATATAGTTATACCTGTGGCACAGGTAGTATATGTATACTTGACGGGTCGCTTGGAAATCGCTAAGAGACCGAAGGGGAAACTAGGCGTAAGAGCGTTCGTAGGTATATAGCCGGAGAATGAGAATGGAGTGTAGTAAGAAGATGGCGAGAGTAAAAGAGCAATCGATTCGAAGGGAGAATTTTGGCAGAGCCTAATGGCGAGCAGGAACGAACGTACCGCGATTTACCCCGTGGGAAATCAAACTTTATTTAATCCGAGAAAATTTGGAAGGTGCCGTGAGAGGTTAGGGTCAAAAAAGTAGTGGGGGTTAAGGAAAGAGAATGAGAGGCAAATGACGCGGACGAGGGAACGGAGGGAAATTTGGAGAAACGAAGTGGGGGGGCGCATGGATTGCCACACGGAGCTTCCGTGGTAGCAGCCCAAAGGCCAAAGCCCAACGAAGGACTTCGAAAGGCAACGGCACCCTCGTTACCAGGGAACCCGGCTGTGTATTAAATAATAGCTCTCCCGAGAAGAGGCAGATCCGAACGAACGACGCCCGGCGTTCCTACGTCGCCATAAACCAATCTTTACGTCTCGGGACATGCGTGCTTTTTTAATTAGCGCGCCGCGCGAAGCAGCTACAGAGTTGGCAGTAAAGCATAAGACGACCAGAGAGACGGCCCTCTTCGACATTTTACGAGACGACTAGACGAGAAGCCTCCATTTGTTTGAACGTTTTCTCCTAACTTCCTATCTTCTCACTACTTTTTTTTTACACCTTTTTTCTTCTTTTTCATTCTTCGCTACGTTATATGGCTGCCCGACTGCTACTTTCTCACTAATCGTTTCTTTCTTACGCTCCTTTCCTTAGTTTTACGTTTCCTACTTTTCTTGGCTGTTATCTGGCAAGCAAACACATTACAATGGAAGATAATTTAACGGCATCCCCTTTCAAAAGAACATTGCCCTCGACGGGTTTCTTTAATCTCGTGGGTAAAGGAGATAGGCACGAAGAGACGTGACGTTTCCTAATTTCGGACTTTGCACTCGAGCACATACGCGCATCTTATTTCGATACGAGGAGACTCTAGCTGCTGGGTGAAAAACGAGATTCGATGATATGGATATTTTATTCAACGGTCGCAGAAACAGACACGGACGGATCGTTGTGACGCACGACACGCATT
This sequence comes from Trachelus stipa, assembly GCA_036026315.1. Taxonomy (NCBI): domain Eukaryota; kingdom Metazoa; phylum Arthropoda; class Insecta; order Hymenoptera; family Cephidae; genus Trachelus; species Trachelus stipa. The sequence goes on from JAYRCB010000378.1 coordinate 936,080, forward strand.
TTCCCACAGTGGAACGAGCGACTTCCAGCGTGCAATTGCATATACATTTTAAATGCAGAAATATATGTATACGGGAGAACCCGAATACCGCTCGTGAAATTGCGAACGTTAATACATTCGCATCGACGCTGCGTACAGAAAAACTAGGCTTGAAAATTGATGGTTGCTCTCAAAAATAGAATCATGCCGGATATCGATCCTGAAAGGGGCAGACGGAAGCCGGGCGGAATAAATAAGGAATACCGAGCATTGTTTCCGAGTGTGCTCGTCACTACTCCACTCCGACAAACTGGACATTCTTACAATGGAAACATTTTCTCCCATGATGTTGCAATTTGTTGCACGCAACGCCTGACACGTGTCAACTGCGTGGACATGCAAGTGCTCTAATGTCTGACACCGCCATATTCGTTCACATTCACTTTTCACATCTCCACTTACCCCAGGCTGGGATTATATGATTCCTTAGTAATTTTCCTCTGATCCTGTCGGATAAACATGCAAGATTTCGTTGCTAGTTTGATTATCTATCGTCAAAGACTCAGCTTCCTTTTCACGAGCAGAACGGTGTAATAAAACGGCAGTTACATAGCACGTAGACAAACGAAAAACTGCACTGCGTCAGAATGTTATACGAAGTATTGTAGAAAGTAGTTGCAAAGGTAATAAACGCGGCGACCATGTAATTCGCGCGGTTGAATTATAAGAAAAGCGATGAATCCAAAGGATAACTTTCTACGTGCAAGAGAGTGTCATGTTCGACAATAATTGTAATTCTTGCTTCGCAAATGCAACGCGATCCAATGCAAGATGCCACGGCAAGTAGTACGGTTGACGCCACGAGTGGTGGCAGCACCGGTCAAAGGCTAGGTGCAGCGCTCTTTCTTTATGGAATCGTTGACTGAAGATAAATAGACCACCTAGACTAGACGTCTTACAGAAGTTCGTGTTACGTAAGGCTGAATGTTCCGGAAATCCGTTGATAGAGTTACCGACGGATACGTTAACGGTACGAATGTCCCGAAAGATTATGCTAACTAATGAACCAAATTATAACGTACAGTAATAAACATCGGATATTACAAAAATAATTTTGAGAATTACCAGTACGTATGTTCGCGACCTTAAGCATTTATACGTCTTTAAGAACCTTGTCGCAGTCCCGTAGTGGATGTACATTTCAGTTTCACTTAATATCTTGTCTCATACAATATGCATGTGTAACGTGAATAATGTGAATAAATATTGCATTTTCTCGTAAAATTCCACTTAAGTAATTTACAAATTCGACTTACGTAAAATGCAAGATAGATAAATTTTATGGAACACATTGCTCGCGTTACTCGGAGTATTACCGCACAGCGAAATTACGCATGTAAAACGCTAATTGCTTTTCAATTACATTAGTAGACTTTGAAAATTCGTTTTTGCACCATAACTTTACAGTTGCAAAGATATGAATAAAAAATGCGCGTGCATCAGGGGAGCGCTAACTGTTATGTACAAATAAAAAAAATTTAATATTGATTTTTTATCTGGAACTGCTCATTCCGAAAATCGATTTTTCGATGAAACTGTTTTCATCCTATCTACTTTCGTCTCTTTGCGAATACTTCAAAGGATACGTCTATGGTGAATAGAAAATAACGAGAAAAGAATAGGTTACTTACCGCAGGATGATTTTCTTCTTCTTCTTCATGTTCCTGTCTTCTTCTTGTCCTTGTAGTTGGTTCACAGATTCGTTCGAGAAGCGACTTAGCGATTTGGTTCTATCGATTATTTTAGCACTATGCACAGTTTCGGATGCGGACTCGTTAGTTACACATTATGACTAGATCAAGACGCGAACTTTTTGCGCGGATAACTGCGACGAAGTTTTGATGGTGAAGGGTGCAGGGATAGATGGTGTAAATCGGGCTGAAGACCCAAGGCAGGAAGCTTCAAGAAAAAGATGATGATGCAGATAGGGAACGATCCTTATAAACATTACAATTGACATAGGACAAATGCAAAGATCCGGATTAAGCAGTCTAGAGTGCGAAATGCACGCAATAGGGCTCAATCCCTACGGACAACGTTGGTCCAGCTGACAGCTATCGAAGTAATCGCGGACGGCTGTGACCAGAGCGAGAGACCAGAGTACAGACTTTGACAAAGAGAGAATCATGTGAAAAGGCCTGGACTAAGCAATTGGGCTGCTTGTGTCGCAAAGAATCGAAAGAATGAGAGATGCAGAGGGAGAGGGATGGGGAGGAAGCAAAAATAGTAAAACGCGACCGAGCAAGAGA
>JAYRCB010000378.1:938496-978809 GCA_036026315.1 Trachelus stipa
AATTACAACTTGTATAGTAAACATCAACAAAGTAACCTGGAGTGGGGATGCCGGCTGATCGGTTTCTGATAGTAGGTCCCCATTGCATCATTGACGATCATTGTATTACTCTAAGTTTTTCTTGTTGTCGTATTTATTCTGCAGATAAACCTGTGTCAACCTTTTACGCACCAAAGTCAATTTAGCCTGCCGAAATCTTCAGTTCTATTTTTTTCACTATAACGAAACTTTCATTTTGCAGCATCCGCTTGACCGCGTGCGACTGTAATTCTTTCAGTTCGTTAATTGTTGCTGAATGAAATTTATACGTGGCACGTATATCGCTCGTTTATATCGTTACCAGATGCCTATTGCACGAGCGAGGAACCAGCATCCTATATAAACGTTAAAAAAATATTGCATATCTTTATATTTTCAAAGTAATCCCCATCCGCCAAATTGATTGCATGCTATAAATTCGCACGTCAAGCGGCAAATTCACACGCATCGAACGACGATAGAGATCACTAATCGGTATAGCAAAAAGGGGTGACAGAATTTAAAAATATTTTCGATACGCGGTAAATTTGTCTTTTGTATAGATCGTGTACTAAAGGAATATTTTGAGGAATATTGGATAGCGAAGGGTGTTTATTAAAGTTACAAGGTTTTCAATATTCATAGATATTTATTTTTTATATCACATGATACATATAAGGCACACGAAGGTGTAATATTACTGAAATTCGAATATCCTACTGAAGCTTGAGCTCCCGGAGCAGAGAATGGAAGAGCAAATATCGCTTTTATTCCTAATATCGATCAGCTTGTACAAACCATGTGCTAATGTTTTCCTTTTCGTTAATCAATGAAGAGAAAGGTACGTTAACGAGAGTAGATAATATGTGCAAAAGGTACATAGGACAGATGTGGGAGCGATAGTGCGTATAGTTGGTACATCAGTCGGTTAGCTAGAGTGTTCAGGAGTATCTCGCTAGATGGCAGCAGCTCGGCGTGACATGACAACATGGCCGCCTAGTGTCTAGTCTGCCATGGCGATTTCTCGTCAGTTTCCTAACAATCCTTTTTTATACCTTTTTCACACAGATTTTCTACCTCCATGTAGTGCGTAAAACGATGTGCAAGTGCGTGCTTTTATAATGTGACGTGTGTGGCGAGCAAAGAATCTGGATTCGTGCAAGATACATTGAATGTGGTGAGTTCTACCTTGTGTACGCTACTTGTTTGACTCGCGACGGTCATCAGCTATTTGTTTACCCTCTTTTATTTATTCATTCCTTCACTGCTGGATGCTCAACATTTCTACGAAAATTAATTCCCCATTCCCTAAACGTACGATGCTCGGAGAGATCAATATTATTCAGGAATATCCTTATAAAAAGTCAAGTCCCAGTGCGTGAGTAGCCGTGCACTCTCTCTTCTCTCTCCTCATTTCTCCGATACTCTTTCTTTCCCTGTCACTCTCATTTATTCTCCTATCTCGTGCCCTTCGAAGTTTCCTCTCATCCGTCTCGTTTTGTCTGTGATCGTCGCGTGTCTCATTCCCACCTTGCACAGCACGCTCTCGCTCAGTGGAATCGAGTATACGGTATTTTCTGACGTTTAAGTAAATTCCCCGACCAGAATTCAACGTCGTTTAATTAATTAGCAATTAGACCATTGACTCCCATGATCCAACCATAAACGAAACGTGATTGACAATGAGTCACAGAGAGACGTTTGCGCGGTTAATTTTTTCGCGCGTCCCCGTACTTTCGCCTCCGAATGTCTGATAAACAAGCGGTACCATGGCAACCCACTTGTCAAGCTGTCGTGGCCGTTTATCGTTGAGACAGCTGGACAAATAAATCGGGGACTTTGCCTGAGCGAACTTCCTGCTGCGGAAGGAGACCGATTATTTTAGTTGGTCGCCCTAAGAACGATTCGTTCTGCTCTCCTCGCTCGTTGCAAATGCACCATATACTCCATAAGTATTTCGCAAGGGTGAAACATAGGTATGAGAAATGTAATATAGCAAAAATTAGAAACGCAGGATCTCCCCTTTGAATTTTAAAATACCCAGCGATCTATAGAATAAAACAGCGTCATTGAATCATATGGACGTAAAATACCCATAAGACCTACATGCTTCGTATTTGTATGCTAACGTGCTCTCTGATATTTACTTTTTTCTGTGCAGGGACAAGCGACAAGCGATCGATCGAATTTTCAAAGTAACAGCAGTTACGCAGGTACGTAGCTACGACAACTGTTACCCTGGTTGATGCACGAACGACATACGATTTCAAGAAAACGTCCATTGCATGGCTGCATTTATATTTTTAATTATCTTTCTTGGTTATTCTTATCTATAAGTTTCACAATGTTTAATCTATCGACGCATGTGTTGCCACTTCCGCATGCGTTGGCACATCTTCCTTCGTTCACTGCCTAATGTCCATCACGTGTATTCGGACTCTGTGATAATTTTTAATTAATGTCTCCGAAACGTCCAATCGGCGTTAATTAGTGCGCTGTGTAACGAAGTTTCGATGTCGTCCTCTGTGTGCAAGGCATATGTAATGGGAGCAGTCGCGCGATAATTGTAAACATATTTCATGGTTATCGGCGACCAGCCACGACCCAGCGAGGAATTCTCGCACACGATGGCTTTTGCGCGAACGGCACGTCTCCGCGTCTTCGCGTCTTCAGGGCAATTCTACGAGTTCCTTATGTGCATCCTGCGCGGAGAATGCCTCGCGAAGATTCGCTACTTACTTTGTAATTGCTGTTACGTTATGTAAGGTTGGTTCGTGTTGTGTCACCTGTGCCTTGCTAGCTCGTATACGAATGTAGCTCCGTGCGAATGTCACTTGACAAATATATTCCACTCGCAGCTAGACCGTCGTATGCACGTAGTATAAATAATTGCGCGGCCTTTTTGTAGCTGCTAGGCTAAAACGCATTAACACGCGGAACCCTTAATAAGACGGCGACACACTGCCTTAAGGTATTCCGGACCCACGTGTTCGCGACGGATGGTGACTGCATTGCAGCTCTAATTTAAATACGTTAACCCACCGAGATACGCCTTTTCGCAAATTCATCAATTCCCTTTTGAGCGGAAGAGGGGTGGCTGGAGGGAGGGAAAATAGGAAGCAGATCAGGAGAAAGAGTATCTGAGAAGATGATAATTTTTAAAGTGGAGAAAAGTGGAGAGAGAAAGTAACGTATGGAGGATGGAGTGGAAAGAAGAGGAAATCGAAAGAATGGTAGAGGGAAGAGAAATAGGAGAATGAGGGAAACCGAGAAGAAAACGAAAGAATTGAAAAGAGGGAAGAGGGAGCTGCGAAAAATTTGAAGAGGAACGAAGATGCGAAAAGAACGAAGAGGATAACAGGGTGAAAGAAAATTTACTGTAAAAAGGATCCTGCTCGATTATTTCCGTGAGGATATATTCGTAGTGACGTCACGAGCTGCATATCGACGCTCAATTTGTACGGGGAAACAGTGACGGCGATCGTTCAAGATTTTTTCATAATTCGCGATGTGACTTTATCGTGTGAAAAATGGACGTGGACCGTACAGCATGGCTTTGTTGTTACGTTGGTAGCAACGTGTAGCCACGCTCAACCCTGTGCTGTAATTCGTTTAATTATTAACGCACGAATGCTCCCGCTTGTTCTTCGGTCGCGGCCTCCTTTATTTTCTTGTAGTTTTTTTTTTTCATTTGCCGGCTTTACCCTTCCGCCATCGCTTCGTCCTTGCAAGCCGACAAGGGAGGAAGCAGGACATCCTCTGCGCCAAGGAAGACGTTATTTTTTTTTGCGCCACTACGGACCGTTTCAATTACAAGCTGGCTCTTGGGTGTTTTTCATTTTTCCTTTTTTTCTTCTTACTCTCGTTATCTCCTTTTTTCCAGCTTGGCTTTGTTTTTACTTTCTCCCCCATGCATTTCGATTGCACGTTGCACGCTGCACCCACTGCAGGGCCACTTGATTCCAGCGTAGCGCGCATTAGCCAGTCGCGGTGTACACGTGTATTATTTATATTAATGACTATTCCAACACAGAGCCGTGAAGTTCAAATGCGTCGGGCAGATTTGACAGATGTGCGGTCGCTTTTGCCGGCTGCCATTTGGCAGAGTTTGACAGGAAAAAGTCAAAGCCGGCTCTTTGATGGGAATTGTGCCCTGGGGGAGATATCGAGTCCGAAATTCAAAACTCCGTCGTCCTGCTATTCCACACCTGAAACACGTAATAAAGAATTTGGCATGTTTTATTTTTAAAGCTATGTGAATATATCTAGGTGTTATTTTATAATCTTTACGTAAGGACACATTTGCCGTATGGGATCGGTACGATGCACCTTTGTGCGCATGATTTTCATACAAATTATCTACATCGTAGATCACTGTCGCTAATTCTGGTGTATTTTGGAAATACGCATTACATGCCTAATAACGTGGACTAATGCCCATTGCAAATGGAGTCATATATACAGGAACGTTCATTCGATGATATATGACACTGAGGTACTTCGAGGTTCGGTGTGGCTGGATTTCATGTATTTTTATTTTTAAACGCACCCCGCAGAGTGCTAAAGGCAAAGTGAACGAGAAGGTAAATGGGAAGTTGGTGGCACCAGGTGAGATTGTTACGGCACTGAACGAGAATTCAATGGGATTTTAACGGGAGCTAATGCGCACCCTGTGGCTTCTCTTCGCATTTTCCTGCTACAAGCACGATAATCATTATTGACGCTCGTTAACGTGAAATTGCCAAACGTCTATTCGATTACTGTCCAATGTATTTGTGCTTCTCGAACTGGTTGAAAAATGAAATTTTATCGCGATACCCGTTATTTTTTAAATTATCGATAGGATGCTCGGGGCTGGATTTTAATTTGATTTATAATTTTATTTTATTTTATCTCATTCGTCTTATTCGACCGACGGAAACGTCGCTTGTGCTCGTTACCGTTGTCTCTGGAATGAGGTAATTTCTGTGTTACCGACGATTTCATCCCCTCTGCCTTACCGACACGTAACTTTGACCAAACAGACGTACCATCTGTTATCGTGTTATCTCCCGTCCACGTTGCTCTTACCGACCGATGTTCCATCGTATCTTTTGGGGGGGTGTGCACCTCTTTTTTAAGGTAACACTGATACCTACCCTATCGACTATCAATTTTCATCCCTTCTACCTTACCGACTGACGAACGATAATATCCAACCTCGGCACCTTCGGTGTGATACGACGCTTCGCGTGTCTTATCGTCCAAAAAGTAGCGGGTTATCGCTCGATGTGTGATAAGAAAAATTAACAAAACTGGGTATAACGAATGTGACCTCATTAAGGTACGCATATCTTCGTTGTATCATTGAAATGTTGGCATACAGATAGGGGTAATAGCCTTAAATAATAGTACACTACGTAACAAGAAATCGATAACGACATGAATTGCGGTAACATCAAAAGGAATAACGTATATGTAAAATAGAAACGCGTACTGCTGGTCATGACTGTACCTCTAATTGTCGTTACTTATTTTTAAAATTGAACGGAAGTAGGTACCAGTCATTTTCTGGTCGGACTTTCTCCCTAGTTAACTCGAAGGCGACTGTTTAGCACGCGTGACGTGACGATTTGAACGGGTAAAGCTCGGCTGGATGGAACGTAGGATAAACCTGCTATACTTTTCCTTTGATTAATTACATAACGTGCACATTGCAGTAAACCGACATAAAGTCAAAGAAGCGACGCTGACGGCGGTTGCTGCCTGCTGGTTCTTGGTTGCTGCTCGGTGGCGAAGAGGGTAAAGGAGGCGCAGCTGGAAAAGGGGCTTTCAAAGGAGGTTGAAACGAGAGTCGTAGGCGAGGGTGGCTCGTTCGTGCGGTTCCTTCGTGGGCTTGGACTGTGGGGAAGCAAGGGAGGGCCGGAGAACACGCGAACAAACTTCCGGTCGCGGCTGCTCGTGTATTATTTTTAATTATTTGATCCTTCACCCAAATACGAAGCCGACTCAGATCGAAGCCCTCGATTGTCCTTAATTGGATTGCGCTTCCTTTTTCCCCCCTCGTAGATTTCCAACCCCTAGCCCCATCCTTGACCATCGGGACAACCTGGCCGGAGCCTCCTACCCCTCGCCCCTCCCGACATCCTTCGCGAGCCGAGTCCTTCGCGCGCATGGGATCCGTCAAGGAGTCAAGAGGGAAAGGAGAAAGGAAAGAAAGAAAGTGGAAGAATAGAAAGTATTCTCTCGCAATATTGTCCTCTCCGAACGATTTGCTAAGCCAGCATCCCCTTTCGACGTTTCCAGAAGCTCCGCATCTCCGAAGCCAACCCCCGATTTAAACTGCTTTCACGCTGTGCGATAATCTCGAGAATCCCGCTTTAGCGATGCTCTCGCAAATCCTTTTCATAGAGCGAGCCTGTCTTGTCTTTTTCCTCTCGGTCCATTTCCTCCCTTATTTCGTCTTCCTAGTCGGCGGCCCGTGTAACGGGTCGCGCGCTTCCCAAGTGTCGCCTATGCAATCGGCGCAGGTAAACGGTTTGCTAGTTGGTACTGCACTGGGGAGCCTCGACTTCCTCTTTAAATTGACCGTGAATCCTCGTGACTCTCTTGATGCCGGATCTCCGGTCCAGCGCGGGGACGTCTTGCGCAATAACGAAAAATCGATAATCCATTACGCGACTCGCTGATTCCATTGACTAGCGGAAAGCGTCGGCACGAAGAGACTACACGGCGCAAAACCCGATGAGTTACTTCCGGCGCCCACGAGGACCGATTCTCAGCTGGTATATGCCAGCGACTCCCTAAACTTCTCGGAACTACCCTTGCAGTCCTCTGCTTCCTCCCTTCCGGTCTTCGCGGCTATTTTCTTCATTCTGCCTTCCCTTGTTTTACACCCCGCTATACTCCCCCCCCTGCTGTCACCCCCTACGTCACCCAAGCCTCCTCGCTGAACGTCCAAGAGCCATCGATTGTCCTGCGGTTAATTGAATCTGAAACCGACCCATCCCTATTGTGTCCAGTCACGCAGTTTCAACTTCCAAGTAAAGAGAATCGACCGGATATCGCCTCTTTCCCAATCGATTACATCAATTAACCCTTTTAATCTCGTACAACATCATTTTGAAGATGGGGCACAGCTTCCTTTCATTTTGATTTGCTTCCACTGTATCATTGCTTTTTCAATTAGTCATTCGTCACTGTAACATCGATATACGATACGGTTTTCCTTTCTAGAGCTATTTATAGGTATGTATGGGGGATGTGTTTTTCCTCGGGAGAAATCAATAGCTGCATCCCTCAGGGTTGAAGCCATTAAGGGATGATCTTGCGGGAGGAATAAAAAATAAATAAAGTCGTACTTTGTAAATTTCATCGAAAAGTATCTCTGTTTCAGTAGAGTAAGGGTCTTTCCAATTTTTATTGAGATTTTTTCGTTCTTTTTTTTCAGTTAAAAGATGGAATTGGGTCGTGGCCAAGAGGGGATACAAGAATGTGGGGAACTAAAAGGATAATTTTTCCCGACGGAACGAAAGGAGCGCGCTCGCTCGATCTCCGGAGTATAGGGGCTGCTTAGAAGACCAAGAGGGTGTAAAATTTCACTCTTATCGCGATACCGTCCCAATACTGTCGATCTTATCCCTTTCGTGTTTTTGTTCTTCTGAAAAGCGTGTGGTCGAACTAGAGTCGGCGCTCTATATGTCCTAGTGTCCGATGAAACGCAAGGCGGCAAAAGATCTACGGTAGAAAAAAAAAAAGAAAAAGAAAAACAGCGGAGTCGTATATAGAAATAAAGAAAAATCGACCAATCACCGTCCTCTTCTTTTCTTCTTCTCTGCAGAATAACATTTGCCGCAGCGTGTATCGTTTCTGCAAATATTGTGACTCCCTTACTTCCAGGGACTTTCCTCCCCAAGAGTAACAATGGGACTATTTGTGGTAACGTGTAACGGGAGTGCTCGGTCGGCCGTGTTTTCTCGAGAAATTCAGGGAAGTTTCGTTTCTCCTAAAACCGATAATCCCGTGAGATAAAAAGATGGAGATGAAAACAGTGCTTGTACGTGAAATCTTGACCAATCTTTAAAAATAGAAATCAATCCCTCCCCCCTCCTCTTCTAATTTACCAACATAGCCTCAGAGAAGGTGAACCTTTTATTTCTCTGTATTCCAATACGTATAATCCATTTTTATTTAACCCCATAATCATCCCCTTGAACCTGTTGTCCAACCGCGTCGTTCACTCACATGGATGTATATGGAGCTACGATTCGGTATCACATAGAAATTCCTCGATACGAGCTCAAGCTAAACGAGACTCACATCAGTGGACATACAGTGAAGTAATAGAGCAGCCAGTAGAGAGCATCGAGTATACAAACGCATATATCGAACGTAACTCGGCCGCGTCGTGGCCGACGGTGGACAGGGCCTCGAATAAGGGTTGATAGCTATATAGATATAGCGACAGCCAACCCGGTAGGTATACAGTCGACTAAAGGGGTTTGCACTATCAGGGGTAGAGCGCTGAACGCTTGGCTCTCTCGTCGCCTTTTAATGACGCCCGGCGTCGTCACACCGACTGCAAGCACCGACGGCTTAACGAGCGATAAATAAAGCCACGTTCACAATAACGCGCATTTTAATTTTTCAAACCGCCTCGACGTCCATTCGTATTCCGAGAAAGAGTTCGCATTTTTACAAAGACCCCAGCTCATCTAAGTACCTCACGCATCTGGATCCTGCAATTTGCATATGTAGACACACGTGCACATACGCGTTGTCGGATAACGGAATGCAGCTGCAGCTGCTACGCCGAGAAAACTTTCTCCTGCGCTATACGTATCATTGATCGAGTAGTTCTTTCGACCGACAATTTTCCAGGGATCGTTATTCGTCAGCGACGCTCGACGTCCCGACGGTTCGCGGTATTCTTGCTATCGCATTTGGCCATTACGTTTGTTTCGATACGGAAGATGGATGCGTTCTGCTTCCTTTATATTTTCTTCTTTATTTTCTTCCCCCCCATTTGGAGTATGGAAAGTGTATTGTTATGGCTGTACATTTAATTACGTCAGGTGCATGCTGTATCAAAATAAACAAGGAAACCAACTCCTCCGCACATCCCTTACTAACTGCCAACTATTCTCAGTGTATTTATATACCTATATGCATGTATAATATGTACATATATATTTACACACACGTATAGAAGATCGGTTCTATGTTGAACGTGTATTTTACCACCCTCACCCATCCTCCCCCCCCCTCTCTCTCTCTCTCTCTCTCTCGTCTATGTTTTCGTGTGTAGGTATCTTTGAGGGCCATATGTCTATATGCTAGCACCACGCCAGAGAATACTAAGGGAGTACACCCCCTTCTCTATAGACGCAGCACAGTGTAACTCAAATGCCTCCGGCTGGTGTTTCAGCACATTCAACCCCCTTTCCAGCCGCTGGCTGGTTGGTCGGCTGGCTGGCTGGCTGGGTGGCTAGATGGCTGGCTGGTGTTTCTCGCCCAACCACTGTACTATTCCTGAATGAGAAAGCCAGCCCCCTCCCCCCGGCCCCATCGTCGTCGACGTCGCTCTCTGCTTCTCTTCCATCTTCTATTCCTCCATCTATGCGCCTTCCACTCCCACGCACTCCTAGTCAAGTGCTTCTGCTCTGCGTTAATTAATTAAAGGATAGCCCGGAGACAGGGAGTGTTACGGCTCGGTGAAAAAAAAATATTTGTCAAACTTTGCCCATTTTTCAGATGGCCACCCTCCCGCGCCTCCTTGTGGCACCGATTATTTTAATATTAAGCGTCCCCCTCGCCCCACCCCTTTCGACGCTGCTCGTTTCGCTCTGCTTCTTCTTTCTTTTTTGCTTCGCTTCCCAGGGCTTCGAGCATCGGTCGAAGAGGCGAAATTCAAATCAATGGATGCTTCCGCGTGTTGGGCGTCGCGACGCCCTATGCGTTACTTGGAATCGGGACTTTCGATTTTTATTTCCACTACTCGATTGACGTGGGTAACGTGAAAATCTTGTGACTTCCGGACCAATGGACCAAAATGACGAAGCTTCCGGACCGTGCTACATTGCCCGTGATTCAGATAACAGTGATAATTACCGTAAGTAGAGACACTCGCGCGTTTCGTTAATGCGACGACTGGATGCTGTCAGGAATTTATTTTCCCGCTCGGTGATAATTAATCCTCGGTACAGTTTGAATCCTGAAAATCCCCAGGACCACGTCGCAGCATCCTTATTAATCCTTTGGCAAATCCGGCTTTGCCCACATCTCTCAATTTTCCCTCGTCCCGCGGTACTACAAGCCCTGCATTAGCATAGCGCCGTCGCCCGACTGAAACGACGAACGGAATGTGTGATATCTCAGGACCGTGAGGCAGGGGTGACATCTGGGAACGAGTCGGAAGTACGTCTTACTGTACCAAACGCGTCGCTTGCGACATCCGGCGTCGCTCGGGAAACCGCGACGGCCACCGAAACGACCCCCCAAAAATTAATTCCAGCGATACTTTGCCTTTGTCGTTAGCGCCGAGACGCGGCAAGTGCGCCAGGGTAAATCGTCCTGTTTCCACAGAAACTCCCAAATAATAATCTCCCAACACCTTCCGGCTACCCCCTACCCTCCCCAGCAGCACCGCACTCCAATATCCTCCCAGTTACCAGGAGACGGTCTCGTCCTAACAACCGAGAGCGTCTTCATAGAGAAGGGAAATGGTAAATAGAGTATTCCAACACCAGGCATAATTTTCAAATTAACCGCAGGTGTGTCGCGCACGTGGGTGGGTATCCATGTAGCTCGGGAATCAATTCCCCTTCTAACAAGTAAGAGAGCCGAGATAGTAGCTGGGTTAGTGGATGGTTCTGAGCTGTCCCCCCTCCCCATGACTCCCCAGCCCTCCTACCATGACGCTGCACCTCCCATTCCTAGCGTAGGGGTTGAACGCTGAATTCGTATTCCGCGAAACGTTTGCCTTTAGAGCCCACTCGATCTTACCCGGAGAAACGTACCGGCCATTGTAACCGCTTAAGCTTCGCTACTTACAAAGCTGTGAGTAAGACCTAAGGAGCAGCGAGCTTTGCACGTAGATACAGCAGGACTCCATTGACTGTGTGTACGTACAAGCGTATCTGCCTGTACGTACTATGTGCCACTTGTGTAATGTAGACACACGTATATCTCGGCATCTTCCTATGTAAACCCGGTAAGAGCTGGTCTAGTGGGTCTAGCGGGTCTAGTCAGCCGGTAAGTGCGAGCATCCATCTTAGTGGCGATCGTGGTCCAGCGCGGTCCAGCCTCCCCCTTGGTCGGCTACAACCCCCATGCTACCATTAGCAGTACTACTGGCTGTACTGCTGGTACCGGTAGAGCACTAGCGTTGCCGACACGACGAGTAATCCTTCGAAGGGATCATGGACCACGTTTTGGAAACTGGAGAACAGTCTCCGGACTCGAATCCTCGTGGCATGTTGATTCAATCTGACAAGCTGTGATGGTACCCTTTCGAATAAATGGTCCTTCTAAGCGAAGGTCCTGCTCAAACTGAATATGGACCAGGATCAATTCGTGTGTACGTGGTATAGGGGATAGAGATTTTTTGGTCAATGCTCTGTAGCCTGGCCACTCACGCTTATTTATTCCGCGGCCATCGATATTCGCGGATGCGCCCTAAGAGCATCCCAAACATTGGGCCGGCCGGTAGCATGGCTGCCGTCGTTGGCAAATATTAACGGAATATTAAAATGGCGATCGGTAATTTGAAATATTTTTTGGTGGGAATTCAGCGGGATATGCGAATCGATGCCCGTGCCCTATCGTATTCCCTGTTGCGAGAATTGAGGCTAAATTATGTTGGCCGCTCGGACGTTTCGCTGCGAGATTCGCGATACAGAGTGAATAATGCAGCGTTTACATTTGACGAACTCGACATTTTTGGGTGTCACGGTGCCAGGAGACATACGCGCGTGACTGATCGGTCGATATTGAGAAATTTTTTGAAAATTATTTCACGGTGGTATACGGCCTGCGGCCAATCGTCTACTGAAAAATGGATTAAAGTCGCGAAAGTATATTTAACGTACACATGACGTTGGCCAATTGGAAAATAATCAAACCCTATTAGTCATTCCTTTTGAAGGTGGATCTCCTCTCTCTCTCTCTCTCTCTTTTTTTACAAACGCTAAATTGTCCCCGTTCCGTTGGGGCTGTACGGGTCTGCGTTTCGGGCGCGTTCAAAGAGTGCGAGCTTTGCGACGCGGTGCGTCACGGTCGGTGCTTTGAGTCGAGGAAAAAGAGGCGGGCAGGCGAGCGTGAAAATAAAAAAAATTTAATAATAATAATGAAAAACGGATGAGGACAAACGAGCTGAAACATCGACGTAGACCGCGTCGGGACGCCGGAACGCCGGTAAATCCGAGCCAACTTCTGATATCGATTTATCACTGCGACGTATAGAGCGAGTCAAAGTGAAGCACGGCCAGGATCGAGACTTTATTCTGGCCGGATGGGGACCGAAAAATGAGAAAAGATTCTCTGGCTTTCGAATCTTTCCCGCCTTTACGTAGGCTGAGTGATAAGGAGTTCAAGAGCGCCGTAGGCCTACAACGTATGGTGAAAGCCATATATCTGCCAAATACATTTTAGAATATATGTGCCTGATGTAAAAAAAATATTTCAATTTGTATGAAATTGTATATGATACCATATAGTTTTTTCCAATATCTACGATATCTTGTACTTACAAACTTTGAAAAGATAGAAAATACAGTTATACGGAATCATCAACTCCTCATGTAACGTTTCCATGCATTTTACATTAACTCTTCTACTGCATCTTTATTTTCATTTTAGTCATTTTTCCCCGCCTATTTCAAGGAACGAGGCACCCCTCTCCAGGAACCCCTTATTGCGACGTCCCTGACTCGAAGGAACGAAGTCAAATGGAACTTGTTCGAAAAAGCGATAAAGTTTTGAATCTTCGAAATCTTACTCCCCGTCTACTCCACTAGTCCCATTCAGATTCGTCACGGCTATCCATTATGAATAAGCTCGATTTCTTCATCCCTTGGATTGACCTTACCTGTCTGATACGTATCTGTATCCCTGCTTAACATATCGGATACAAAGTATACACTGGTAGCTCAGGAACGGAGTACATGATGATCCGATGACGTGTCATGATAGGCCCAAGTGCCACTACGATAATAGGTGATCCCGCTATCACAGGCATTAGCCTGATAATCCTCTTGGCGAAGGATGGAACGATTTCTCATTGGTCGATCAGCAAAACATTAGTTTGACAAAGTGAAGAGGGTGGAAACGGATGAGAGAATTCGCAAAGGCAAGACCAGGTGACTTGGAAAAGTTTTCCCCTGACTGATGAGCGTGAGCTCGGTTGCTCAAGAGAAGCATCAAATTCTGGCCCGTGGACGCAAAACCAGCTGAATGGTCTGTTCTATACATCAGAGCCTAGTTGCTCTGAGTAGTCAAAGGTTTGCCCAGTACACTGTTGATCCTTGATTTTCGATTGGCAAGCTGCGACGTGGCCTCTCTTGGATCGACCGGTCGAGGAATCGATCGATCGGTAGCTGCTCCTAGAGAATCCTGACCGTTGTTCACGATCCGAGTGGAGATCAGACATTAGTGCTGATTAGGGCATGCGACTGATGCTATAGGCAGCTAATCCCCGTGGCAGTCCAGGGACTAGGTTCTACCACTGAGGTTAGCCCTAACCTCAGCTCCAAGGACCAGCAGTGCAATAGTATTAGTTCAGCTCGTGCTCACGGTAGAGCGGGTTCGAACCATGCAATCATTGGCACGCGAAGCAGCACCCTGTTACTGTCGCTGATAAGGGGTACAATTCACAAAGTAGCCTGACGCACTCTGTCTTCTGTCGAGCCCCAGCTACGTCGGTGACCCCTGACCCGGTGTAACCAGCGCGACGACGAGTTGCCCATTTCGCCCCTTTCGTTATCTCACTCGCTCTTGTTTACCGTTTATCCATATCGTTGTTTACCGCTTTTACCGCGATTGTCAACCTCAAATACACAGGCGTCCACGCGAAGTGCCTAATCGCGCCGAGGTAGATCAGTCGAGTCCTGGGCCTCGCGTGATAATGTCATATTTTCATCCCTTCGACCGATACGACCTGGTTCACCGCTTACGAACGTCATCATCGATTGTCAACCTTCGCCAATAAGCCAGTCATTCGATGACGCGATGGACGTTCGTCCGGATGACCTCACGAATGACTCGGGCGCGCCAGCGTCTATTGGGTCGTGTGTTGTATCGTGGACGCGAGGTGGTAGCGACTACCAGGGCCCACCCCATCGCTTACCCTATGGACGTGGCTTTAGCATTAGCTTCCTACAAGCCCGTTTATGCCGTTTATGTTGTTGACAGCCTCGAGACACACCCCCCGAACGTATTACCGAATATGATATTATAATACGCGTGAGCACGGAACGACGGTGACCCCTTTTTTTATCACTTCGTTACACGTAAAGTCGTAGACGTGTGCGGAATCAAGGGCGGTCGATGATGCGTTCCCGGGAATTTCAATACTCTGGAACACTTTAGGGCATTTAGGGCATTTAGAATATCCCGAGTTCGATGGTTCGAAGTAAGCGAGTACCTACTCTCGTGACGACGGACGGTCGCTACATGGACGGCAGGCGTCGCGGATTGTGTGTCGGTGATGCGTGCTCCTCTATTAGCTACTACACGGACCCGAGTGCAGACCGAGTATAACGACGTCCCAGAGAGGCGTCGGAGTGCATCGCGGTGCATACGTCATTGCGCAAATGAAATTTTATGAGATTCCAGCGAGGCGTGTCGCAGCCGTGAAAACCGCCGGGTCGCCCGGTGAGATGCTTTTCCTGATTAAATTTCTCGACACTTTGGGCCGCTTTAATAGCACAATAAGGGCTGCTCTAACGTGTCCCGTGTCCCGTGTCGCCTCTTGGCTATACCAGCTGACATAGGTAGATACGTGTACAGCCACACATGCACGCGCCCCCACACGTCCGTAGTTCCTGGTATATCAGCAGAGACAACCAACACGTACGTGTGTGGACACACAACGCCGGAGAGCGTTACGTAATTAGATAGGGGAATGTGGTCGGGGGGGTGTCAAAACAGCCCGTCTGCCGGAGCACCCTTGACGATCCTCACGGGAAAGCAAGCCTTTGTCCCTGCCGGTTTAAACGTCCAGCTAAGAGGACGTATAAATAAGTTTTTATCCAGAGTGCCCGGTAAACGCTCGAGAAGGTGGAAGGTTTAAAAAGTCCTAATGGTCGGTATAGTAGGCCACTTCTCCTCCTCCGACATCCTCTCCGTAACGGGCTGCGGACGCGTTACGACGCGGAATTGCGGCTGCACAGGACGCCGGCAACTAGTTCGGGTCGCGCAGCGTGGGGTATTAGCCTGCAGCCGCCGCTCGGAAAATGGCCAGTCGAGAAGCCGGATAAAAAAGGGAGAGAAAAACGCAGCAGGGGGTTGCGTTCTACCGGGACGCGAAGGACGCTACCACGGAGTGGGGAGTAGATGGCTGGGGGAACCAGCCACCCCCCGGTACACCATCGTCGTGGGGATTGGATATTTAATTTGGAATTTTCATATTATCTCGGGGTAGAAAACATTCTCGCTACCGGCACACTTGGAGGATCCTTTGCGCAAAGTCCTGCTCGCGCAGGGAAGTTTAGAGTCTCCCACGGGATATAATTTGTCTGTGTATACGTATACATTGAGAGTGCACACGGTATACGCGGTCGAGTACGGTTGTTAGGGAGAATCGTAAGCGCGGAAAACCAGTCCTTCCCCCATTCGGAGCCGTTAGCCACCATTGTACAGATAAAACGCAGAAACGGTCATCTGCCGCTTGGACCAAAGGGAAGAGGATGGACGGAGGTGCCCGAGGCTCCCAAAAGGTAACCATATAGGTGTTTCCAAGGGACCCGAGGAGGAGCCTATCGGCCATCTGGCCCTTCTGTCTACGCGGCTGATGTTGATGTCGTTGATGCCTCTGAGGCCGCTGATCTCGTTTCTATCCCCAAGGGTCTAATTACATAAAAACCAGCTTTATCTCTTCAACTCTCACCTTTTCCGACGCTTCGCTCTCACCCTGCGCGCTTTACGAGCTGTCGAATCTTCTCCATCCCTTCTGTCTTGTCGTCCTTCAGAATTTCATCCCTCCTCTCCTCCTTCTCGGCGGCTGAGCTCGTCCCTGCCTCACCCCCCTCTCTCTGACAAATACCAAAGCATCATCCATCCTTCTGCCTCATTCGCTATTTGCCTGCGCCATTGGAGCCCGAACCGACGCCGCCTAATGTGAACTAGGCTAGATCTCTGATATCACGTATGGACCTACACATACACTCTTCCCAGCTCCATCTAAATAATGTATGTATATAATCACTGCTATCCCACTATACTGTACGCGGAGCCATCAGTCTCCCCGAACACGTATCACTGTATATACGTTGTGTTGAAGAACGAAGCACCAGAAGTACCAATATAGCAATCTTCTTTATTACAGAAAGGTTAGACCTTCCTATATCACTCCTGGGGCTGCTTTGAAAATTCAGAGGCACGCTTTTATCTGTCCCGCTGCCCCTATAGACAGGTCAGGCGTCCCGACGCTCTTTGCCACGTGTCCCGTACGTCGTGTACTGTCTAAAAATTTAATCGATTAAATCGAATCGGTTTTTCGTGATGTCTAAGTTCAAGCTTGGACGTCGTTCGTTATATCGTTACGTCACAATTCCCTTCCTGCATTAGCTCACTCTCCCTGAGGCTCACTCGCAAATCGATTGCACAGCGTTCGATTTGATTAACGAGGACGGGGTAGCTACAGTGGCAGATGCTACTCGAAGCTCAGTGAATGGCGGTGAACGAGTCGCGCGCTGCGCTCTGATCTGGATCACCGGTGATCGTGCTTCGGCGAAAACACGAAAGGCCAGATATCTTAGGGGCAGATGCTTCTTGGAAGGATAGATCGAGATTAAAAGCTCCCTTTTGGAATTTCGTGTCAGTCAGGGTGAGAGTCAGGACCCGAAGGCTTGATAATCCATCTGGGGGAGTTATCGTGTTCGCCGTCTATAAAAATAAACATTAGGTGAGCTTAGACGGGGGAGCCCATTTAATAACATTTAATAACGCTTCGGCGTTACCACCCTCCTCGGAGCTTTCGCCTGAGCTTTTCTTGGCGCTCTAATCGTTCTGCTTTTCCAAGGTCGGCTCGGCTTTTTCCTTGGCGCTCATCGGGCCCCTCCCCTTCTTCGCCGGTACGTAGAGCTTTGGTTCTTCAAGGCGCTTCGGTGCCAGCGTACTGGGGTGTCCCAGGGGTAGCCACCCTTAACCCATCCTCGCTACACCATCACCAACCCTTACCACCCACCCGAGTTATACGAGCAATCAAACGGATTAAGCCTTTTAGTCGTGTTTGGCTCCCTCAGGCTCCTCACCCCCGTTTCTGGGCTTCTCGTGGCTTACCCCGACACGAATCAACCCCTATATCGCCACCACCGTCGCCTTCCCACTTACTAGTCTAGCTATCTTTAGATACCCGCGACCTTCCCAAGGTATCCTCGCTAGCGAAGGTTTGTGTCGTCCATTTGGAATTTCAGTTTCAATTCTTCGTACACAAAGATCTTGGAATCGTCATTTTTAAACGAAAAATGTATTTATCACTGATTCCGATACCCCGTCGGCGAGTTCATTCGTTTCGTGCTTTACTTGCCTGGATCGTTACCAATAAGGGTGCGGACCGAGAAAAAACCCGTTGATACAATTTTTATGCCCGGCCGCTTGACGCCGTTCGAACACAGAAAGGATAATGGAAAAGGTAAAGACTCTATAAATACACTGTACCCTACACGCCTTGATGTATCATTTCGCAAGACTATTTTTTCCAGACCATTATTCGCCGAGACTCGGGGCTGGCGAACGGGTGAGTGGCGGAGGGGAGGCGTTGCTCGTGTCAATCAGAGTCGGCATGACGTGCGCGAAATTACCTGTTCCACGGAATTTCTTTCCAGCGAGCTTCTCGGAGCCGCCTCGAGAGGGCGCGCGTGTAATTTATACAAACTTTCCATATACACGAATATATTATATAAGCAGCCGACGCCACTCGCGAGAAAGTATCGAATATATCCAGTTCGTGATAAGTAATTTCGAGTACTTTCGTTCCCGAGGTACAGCTGTACCCGCACCGTGCGCACCTATCAGGGATGAATATTTTACGGGTTCGGAGTTACTAATAATTTTAGCACCCGCTACTACTTGCAATTTCAATTAGCGACTGGGAATAGGGCGCTTGCTTTTTTATAATGTCGATAGCGGCGTCGGATCTATTAGAGTTGAGGGAAGCTACCCCTGTCTCTATCCCACCCTACGTCCATTGATTCGAATTGAATTTCAATTATTTAACAAGTGTCTTCGCATTCGCTACCATCACCCCTGCCCTCACCCTTTTGTTTGGGGACATCGGAAAATATTCGTGAATTTTTCTCGCTAATAAGGAATGACATTTTTTTATAAATTTTTGATATCGCGAATAACAAAGTATAATCAGTCGCTGTGACGTGTAAGGGTGTCCGGAGGCTGCAAGCGCATCCTCGACCTAAGCAGGATTACAGGAAAGGAGAATCAGGGTGGAATAAGGTCCGGCGGAGGGGATGGGCCGAGAAGAGCCAGAACCAAGCAACTAACCACCATGCTAAACTAACCGCAAGCCATCGACCAGCCAATTATACAACACCCTAATAATTTAGCCACATGGCGTGCCCTGCCCAGATTCAGCCCTGATAACAATGGCTTATGCCGCCATGCCGGTGGACTCTGGGCCGAAGGGCGAGGTGAAGTCCCGGTCAGTTCACTGTATGCGTATGTGGTGCAAGGATGTTTTATGGTAACGTTATGGCTTACTAATAACGGCTCGTGCCCTATTTTAGGCTAGATAATAACAGGCTGGCTGTAATGCACCTTCCTTCCTTTTGGCATTGGACTGGGCCTTAGTGTCCCTCTTCCGGTCCTCGTTGCTATTCGTTCTACAGGCTCCAGATGGTGTCTGGCGAATTAGCCGATCGTCTCGCTACAATCTACAGCATCTCTGCTGCCTGGTCCTGCACTTCGAGCAGTGCGAGTAAAGGAGGATTCTACCGGGTGGCCAAGAAATTTTAAGGCTGCCAGTCGTTGTGCCATGGAAGTACTGTTGCCCCACGGTGGGTATCGTTGTCCTTTGCGCCGGCGGGTAAATGCAACTTGCACCTGTTATCGATCCCGGCTAGTCGGAGAGCAGCGCGTTATCTCAGATAAATAGAATTCCGCGCTAATGGCTGACTTGCGGTTTATTAAACATACCGCGCGTGGAACATCTTTCCTCCCTCTCTCGTTCCTTTCTTCCCTTTTCATTCTCATTCAGTCCTTACCGAGTTTCCCCGTAGGCGCTGGAGCTCGGAAGGGCTCTGCCACTCAGGGATGCTGATCTTTTCATCGCCGGCATCACTTCATTTGCCAGGTATGTAGATCCCGCGATGCGACCCAGATATCGGAGATGATCATCCTCCCGTTAACCGAGCCTTTCTTGCGTTTTCCATTACATTTTATAGCTGAATCGATTGATTTTTTTTTTTGAATTTTTTGTAATTCCTGTTCGATTCATTGGGAGATGCTTCGTGTCTTTTTGCATGCAACTGGATTTCTTGATAAAATGATTTTGTGTTATCGCATTGTCTTGCGCGTGTGCATGCTCGATGGTAGTCCGGACGGAGCGGTAATCAAATAAAGTCAAAACGGCAAAAAATGGTTACGTCTAGGAATCTTTTTTCTTGCGTCCTCTCGGGGCAGCAGAAAAACAGCCAAATTCTGACGGGGTTACGAGGACATGAGTTTTTCTTCTTTTTTTTTTCTCTTCTTCTTTCCCTACTACGACAGCACTCACGGGACTCTTTTACAATGCCATAAGTATACGTACACAGTTCTTCGTCTGCTCCTGTTCCATACATTTTCATGTAGCTGCCGCAGGGCCGCACACTCCCACGCGACGGTGGGACATGGCTTCGGCTCATGGCGACTTTATATTTCGCACTCTTCACGCGTGACGTCATCACCGAAATACGTGAGTTGCGTGAAGGATCGGCTGCGAGTAAGATGTGGGTGCGCGACTACCAGGAGGACGTCGCTGAGATCCACGAGGGGAAGTTTTTTCCTACCCGGGGAAAAGTCCTCGAGGAGAGACGGGAATCGCTTAAGCTTAGGGTGTTTCGCGTAAATTTGACTGGAGTCGATGGTGCCGTGGGTCAAAGCGGAGGACACCCTGGCGCGCTGTCTGGAATTATGAGGTTGTCGAGTCAGCTGGGCGCAAAGGGCTACGTGGAAAATTGCGCTAGCGAGTCGCGGGAATAATTCTCAGAGCTCGACTACTGTGTCCGAACTGGCACGATAAAGTTTGGATTCGCCCGGTTGGAAAGAATAATGTAAAATGGGAAAACGGATGGGTTTTAATATCGGGAACCGAGCCGCTGCTACAAGCCGTGGACTTGCTAAGCCTTACAGATTGTGGGTTCGAGACTCGCTCGAGTAAATCATGGCGTCGGAGCCCGGGGTTTGTGTTTCCAAGCTAACGGGTCCTGGTGGCCTCGCACTTCCATTGGACTGGTCCTCTCGTTCTCTCGGTTAGGACCCAGCTGCCAGGAACGCCATGATCATCCGACGGGCTTAGCGACACGTTAATACACACCGATCTCGTGGGCTCGGATTCTACCCGAACCCTTTCGCCGATTTATAAATGGCTTCGTGTTGAAAAAGCGCACAACTCGTGGCAGCGAGACAACCAGACGAGTATGAAGTCGGATCAGTCAGGCTGGAGTCTGTGGCAGACAGCGGAAGCCTTGATTACGGGGGTGGCTCATTCGTTGAGCCAGGACGCGTGACACGTACCCACGCATTGGTTTTTCATATTTTTTTCCTCCGTTCTGTTTTCATTTTTGTCCCTTTTCACCATTCCGTCGACCGACTCGGGAATACCGATCGAACCCAAATAATTGCGCCTTCGACTGACCTAGGATAGCCGAACGGTGCTCGGTGCACGTCGTGAATGGATTGGGGCAGTGGATTCCATAAATTTATTGGCTCCCATAAATTCCTAGTAAATAACTTGTTGATCTTTTCTTAGTTTGCTCTTTATTCTCCACATCCATTTTCTTCTATGCATACTTTTACACTTTCACGTATGACCTACTGGTGATCCCATTTCAAGATTCTTCGGGGTCCGGGAAGTTGGTCTCGCATAATTCGAAAATTCCAATTCCGTTGTTTTTTCTGAGTTGTTCTAAGTTTGTTCTACAATGTTCCAGAAAAACAAGTTTGGAGCGGTGAGGCGGAAAAAATACTTTTTTACCGGAACCCTTCACTTATGGAAAATCAAACTTTTTTTTTGTTGTTCTAGGTTTTTCTAGATTATTCCATATTATTCTAGGTCGTTCCATATTGTTCTGTTTTTCTAGGTTTTTATAGGTTGTTCTAGGTTTTTATAGGTTGCTCTAGGTTTTTATAGGCTGTTCTACGTTTTCTAGGTTGATCCAAATTATTCTAGGTCGTTCCATGTTGTTCTGTATTTCTAGGTTTTTATAGAGTTTTCTAGGTTGTTCTAGGTTTTTATAGGTTTCTATAGGTTTTTCTAGGTTGTTCTAGGTTTTTATAGCTTTTATAGGCTGTTCTACATTTCTCTAGGTCGTTCCATATTGTTCTGTGTTTTTCTAGGTTTTTATAGGTTTCTATAGGTTTTCCTAGGTTATTCTCGGTCTATCGATGATTGTTCTAGATTTGTATAACGATCGGATAGTCGCGAGTCGGATAAAGGTAGAAAGAAACGATTTTATATGCATAAAACGTATTTTTGATCCATTCGAGTATTCTTTACTTAGCGGTATTAATATTCTGGAACAATACTTGGAACAACTAGAATAACCTGGAACAACAAAAAAAGTTTAATTTTCCATAAGTGGGGGGGTGTTTCAATAGAAAAGTGATTTTTTCGCTTCACCGCTACAAACTTCAGTTGAGAAACTTGTTTTTCTGTAACATTATAGAACAAACTTAGAACAGGCCAGAACAACAGGTAGAATCGGAAATTTCGAATTATGGGGGGCTAACTTGCCGCACCCGATTCTTCGTCCCTTTGGTCGTTGGCTCATGAAAAAAATTAAGAATTCTTGCGATGCCAAGAGCCGTGCGTCGTTCAAATGAAACTAGTATTCGTACTGGTGGCGAAGGAGAGGAGTTGCCTGACACCGGAAGCTCCGGGGACGCTGCCACCCTTCGTTCCTCGTTCAGTGGCGCACGCTGGGAAGGGACGAGAAGACGCTTTCTCTACACAGTCGCCTCTTTAGTTCGTAACTGCCCGAGGAGTTCAGTTTTTATGCAATAAACTCAAACTGATTCTGGCAGATCAGCGTTGTCGCTAAAATTCGCGGGGTGTAATCTATCCCTTAAAAAGAAAAGCCAACCTCCTGGGTATCCATGGATGCAGTCAGTTCGTCCTATTGCCACATGGCGCTGCTGGAAAACAACTCGCACTGCTTGTACGATGAGCGTGACGAGTCTCTCTCCTCCCTCCCAGCATCTTTGCTACAGATATGGGTACTATTATTTTAATGATGATAAAATAGCTCCTTCCATCGCATCTTGCTCAACCTAAATTATTCATTCTCATTTGACTTCCCTTGGAAATATCCCTTCTCATGCTCATGATCTTACGTGAACGTTTCCATCTTCACGCGTTAAGGTGCCAATCGACTGGTGCGCTTGCGCAAGGGATGATACCCCTTCGGCAGCAACCCCTTGGATGACCTTAACCCGAGGAAAGGATGAGCTCGTCTATCCGATACGGTTTTCTGGCCTATAGGTATTCGTCTTACAGGCTTAATTAAAATTTATATTTCCGCGGTAGATTTATTAACCAGCCACGCAGCGAGTTGACTGATGGTGCAGCTGCGTTCTCTCCTGCGAAATCCGCCATCCCGGATTTTCCCGGTGACTGACGGCCAGGATTAGTCGAACCAGCGATACATGCCCGGTAATCTTCCGCGGTCTGAAAAATCGCCAGAATTTAGTCCCATCGGACTGGTCAAGGCGCTTTTCCGTTTCACGTTTCCTTCAAGACGGGACCAGATTACATATAGCGTGTACCATCATATAGATTTAGTTACATTTTCTAATTTTTTTATTTATTTTTTTTCTTCTCCTCCCGAGGGACTCCCAACCCGTGTCTCGTCCCGAAGGAAGAATTTAATTGGCTTTAGGTCCTCAGTTTTCGCCCATGGAAATTGGACTCGCAGGATATCACAGGACTGTGCAGGGAGGCGCGGGCGAATTCTCAAAGCTCAGCGAGATGTTTGACCTGGCAGACACGATCAACACATTCGGTCTACGTGGGTGTAACATTAGCCCGTGCAAAGTAAACATGCAGGCTCGCATGCCAAGTTGCTCTCTCGCGTGACCACGACTGTAGACATGGCTGCGGCCGACCGAGTGAAACCGATTGTTATAAGATTTTATTAGGTAGGCTCGAACGTTCCTTCCTTCTTCCTTCTTTTGATTCTTCACGCGAACCAGGGGAATCCCCGTGCAATCGTCTCATCTGGTTCCACAGTGGGTAAACTGCACTGATATGGCAGACACGTAATTCTTTTAAATACCGAGTCTGGCTGCCTTCTCAAACTAACCGGAAGTCTCATAATCCCTGTGAACGCAGCCATGCGTAGTGCGTGTGCGTCTCTGCAAATACCAACCCCTCGCGTTAGGGGATGGTTTCCAAGACTACCACACTGACGGTAACCTCTGTCGTTTCTACCTGAGCTGTTTCTCCGTCAGACTGGCTGCCTGTGGCACCCACCCCATGAATCCAGCCACCCCCAATGGATCCATCCCCTTCTGGGAGATATCTTCCTCGACGTGTTTGTGCACCAGGCCGACAGTACCCTAATTATTCGAAGCTTCTAGTACCGACTGTACCGAACACTCCGTCCCGACATTATTTCCTCGCGTTTCTACTTTTATAACAATCTCGCTTCTCCGATCCTCTTATCGGTTCGGTGTAAGGCCTGTTACGTTCGATCTGCTTGATCTTCGTGCTTGTTTGTCGCTTGTATCGAATATCCATATGCCGAGCGTATCCTTTCTGTTTTTATTCCTTCATCCCCCGTAAGCCACGTCGTTCGCTAGATTCTTCTGTAAAAGATTCCTGTTCTTCCTTCCTTCTTTCCTCCTTACAGGAAGAACTAGGTGCAGACCCGCAATCGACCTGCACGAGCGTCTTCGTAACTGCCGGATATGAACATCGACGCTATTGGGTTTGACATTTTCTCTGGGTCCCAGCACCGAGACGCCTCTGAACCCAGACATATCCCAGAGCCGACAACGATCGGTAGCTCCCTTTAAACCACCCTTGCAACCATCCTACCGCACTATCATTCCCGTACCATCCCCTATATGGTTGTCCCTCGAGGTACATTTCTTAGTCTACCTTGCTAGATATGCCAGCTATATTTTTCACCCTTGTCTGTATCTTTACTTTTACTGGCTCCGCTATCAACCCTCTGTGCCTCACCCTTTCCTACCTCCTCTGTGTCCCCTTTAACTTTTCTAGTGTCGAGACTTTGCCATTTTTCGGCAAACACTGAAGATTTCTCGATTGGCTTATCGCTCTTGTAATTTTTAAAATTTACAAAAAAAATCAGATTCCTTGGATCCTCGTGCGAATAGCTAATTTGATTTGTCGCGATCGATACGGAGGCCCACGTTGATCCAGCCTTCATTCATTTACAATCCGAAGAGGGATGGTATCAGTCTCTATTGGCGCAGGGATGAGCGACAGCTGCCTCCCGCCCTTCCCGCTGCTATCTCTTTCCAAGAGAAATAATTCACGACATATCGGCCCGATAAGTCTGCTCCAGTTTCTACCGAAATAACTGAGGATCCGTCAGTCCTGCTTCTATACACATGTGAATTCACCTTTTGCCCTGTTGCACTTTAAGCGCACCCCTCTCGCCCGTTCTCTCCTTCCCCGCTTCATCCTCCTGTCGTTCCACTTTTCAAAGTTCCTCTACGTATAATCGAAAATCGTTCGTTTCCCGAGGTCGTCGCGGCAGGATGTGATTGAAAGTAAACACGTGCTTCTCGACGTTGCATAGGTAGACTCGGGGCTGGATAGTATTAACCCCCTTTTAGAATCTTGTTTCGCCTCGTAGCAACCCCCATTTGCCCGACGGGAAAACTCTCGACCATATATTACAGTGGTATCGTCCCTGGGCGACTGGACAGTAGATTCTCATTTTTTAAACGCGTATTGCAACTTTCCGGAGCTACACATTTGCTGCAGCCTGCGTATCTCGGATGCCATTACCACCCCTCACTCCCACCACCGTCACTACCACCCCTCAGCTCCTGTTCCCGCATCGGGTTTGCTATTTGCTTCTACCCGCCTACCACTTACTATACAGAGTGTATCGGCTAAGATGCACCTTCGCGGTTTACGATGCAGGAGTTTGGAAATCTGACGTGACGACCACTGAATAATTATTCATTGGATATCGATCGCGCATATAATTATTGTTTGTTTAATTTACGTTTGCAAATAAAATATCATCTTTGCCATTTAAAATTATATCGAATACTTTTACTCTCTTTTACGTCTCACTACAAATAGCTTATCTACCCTTATTTATAGTCTCGTCTCGATAAAACATTCTTTCCATCCGAATATTAATTCCTCATCGTATATCTGAAGGAAGGATGAATTTGGCAGTTTAACAAAAAAGGAACAACAGATTGCTTATTTTTATATAGATAAGAAGATCTGGACCACTATCTGTTGGAAATAAATTTTCACTCTAAAATGTCTATTTAAGTATTTCCTGCAGTGTAAAAGTAGTAACACTGCATTCAAGAAGAGTTCGTTACGACTAATTTGTTCGGTTTACAAAATTGGCTAAACACGGTTGGAAATAAATAAGCGAACTCTTGACCCAGTGCAGGAAAGTTGAACGATGATAACTACCAGATCAATATATTGACACGGTGCCTGACTAACTCGCCGTAGATCGATCGATGACTGCCGCGTGTATCTAAACGCTCCTACGAATAGGTTTTCGCAAGAAGATCGACTGCCGGATACGTAGAGAATCCCTGAGGTATCTTTTATTAATCGGCAAGTAAAACCCGCGACATCGCATCGTTAGGGTACGTGAGCTAATTACGCGAGTTAATTATACGCGGCTTGCCTAAATTCGCAGGTGCTACTATTTTCTCGGGGTCTATTATTCATCCGTAGTTTAACGAAACAATTGGGTTAACCTTCTAATTAATTATCTAACGCCAAGGCGATTAATCATTTTTACCGCGCGGTGCACTCGGAATTATTCATAGACGCTAATCGGTCCCTTAGCCAATTTTTTCTTCCGTCCCTTCACCGTCCGGAATGTCGCTTCGTTAACGTTCATTTACGACTCGTCTTGGGTTTCTATCCTTAGCGAGGAATATTCGGAAGACCGAGAACTGCCGTTAGGCTAAGATAAGCTCATTGCCCGTGCGCGTTATGCAGCATTGCTACGGGGGTTGGTATATCCAAGGGAGGCTTTTGGTCGGGGGGTGGCTCATGACGAAGAGGGGTTCAAGCCGTAAGCCACAGCAGTTTATTAGACGCCCCACGGTGGCCTTTATTAGCCGCACACGAGTCCGAATCGCACGTTGCGTATAAGTCTTTAACGATGTCCATGGGTTTTGCGGGTACCACCCTTAGCATCCGTCCGTGGGTTGGACCAGGATTTCTATTCCACCGGAAGCGCGCACGGATCAACCCGGCGGCAGGAAGTCGGCTTTTATAAACCCCTTGGCCGATGACCTTGGCCGTTCTAGTGAAACGGATTATCGGGGTGAAGGTGCAGAGCTTGCAATGGCGACGATGCTCTGTCGACTATAAAAATGCGCGTTGGGGTGCAGGTGCCAGTGTCTGCGCGCAATGTGGCAAGGTGGAAGCTCGGATTAAAAGCTTTTGTAAAACATGGGCTGAGGACCAAGTGCGATCCTTTGAGTGTCGATAAGTATTCTGGAACAGGGGGATGAATTAATTATCAGCCGAATGGGAAATACCGGTGCGCCAGTTGCGTTGCAGGGGGGAGACTCGTTGGTTTGCCAGGCGGCTGGACGAACGGTAGAGAGAAAAAATAATTAGCGCTGAATCTAGTCTGGATGAAACAGTCGGCGAATCGTTGGGCTATATATGGTGTAAACTGGATTGCGCCGTAGGGATATCTCTGGATGAGCTTGATTCTGGCCTGGGCAGGCGATGTACGTCTGGCCTTGGCTCTCCCTCTCTCTCTCTCTCTCTCTCTCTCGTATATGGGGTGGGAAAAGTAGCACGGTATAGGGGTGGCTTCATCACTAAGTCATGATGCTTTTATCCAACAGCCATGTCACCCTTATATCTTCAGCCACCGCGACACACCCCACGCCGCATTGTCGTTTTCCTACCTACGACCGAGAGTCACTCTATACACGCTGCTACTATATACCTAATATGGGTATATAGTGTAGTACATATATATAATACATACACAGTAGTGCAGACTGTGGCCGCGACTAGCGCTTCTACCATCTGTAGTATAGTGGCCATATTAGTAGCTCCTGGGAGTTTAGTTCAGCATCCATCCTTCCTATTTACGTTTAAGTATATACATGGATATAGGTATATTTATATATGCAGCGCATATATATATATATATATATATATATATGTACCAGCATTCTCTAAATCTATCGGACGAGCCAACCTTCGGAAAATCGGAAAATACCAAGAATAGTGGAAATATCTATGGTAGCAGTGCTCTCTCGCGATATCACGTAGGGTGACCTCAGTGAGGGAGGTCGGATGGCGCGCAAGAAGGAGTAGGATCGAAGGGGTTGAAATTTTAAAGACCCTAAATATTGTAGCAGTGGAGCTAAGTGGTCTAAAGATCTAAACGGCTGGGCGATGCTTCGAGAGCCAGATGATCCTCTCTTTCTCTTTGGCTTTCTTCCTCTCTTTCTGGCTCTGCCCACTCTTTATTTAATCGTCTCTTGTTCTGCGTCTCTCGCTTCGCCGCTTCTCTTTAAACTCGAATCTTCACGGTCGACCTAATTTGGTCACCCGTTTGCTAGCCAAATTTACCGAGACAGAAAATTTAACGGATGCATCTCCGTAGAATGGATCGGGAGGCCGATGGAGATCAAAAGTCCTCTGGCTCAATGAGATCAGTGCAGCTGCAGTGGGAATTATTCATCTTTTTGACATATTACTCTTGTAATATTTTGAAAAGTAAATATATATATATATATATAATCTCTGAAAGTCCTGAAAGCCTGAATGCGCTCGTAGCCTGTTTCATTTTTGACGGCAAACGATGAGGATTCAGCCGGATAACAGGCACGGACGTTCCAAAAGATAACTTAATAATCCGGATAAACCTCAGGGAAAACTTTATTTCCGGAGCGATATCAGGGTCGTAGGGTGGTTGGGTGGCGCCTGCCGAGCGTGAGGCGCGACGCATGACGTCTGCCAGTGAATATCCCGGTAACGTTGTGACTTCGTAATCGGGTTGTGTAAGAAACGCACACCAGGAAGCCAAGGACCCAGCTAAGCCCACCAACGACACAAAAAGTGAGATTCACCCTTATGAGAAGGGTGGAAGGGAAGAAGGACAGGGGTGGAAATGCGGCGTGTAGGGGATAGCGATTAAATTTTAACGGGAACCTGTCACACGTACGCTCTCGTATGGAGCATCAAGGTTCGCGCTAAAATTAACCTTCCGGTCCCGGAAAATCATCCCCTCGATCCTGAGACACGTAAACCATCCCCCGAAAAATGTCACTGGGAGATTTTACGAGCAGCACAGACACAGACGCGCGCACAGCATCCCCATCCCCTTCTGCAGCCGGCAAGGACATTGGCAACCACGGTCATTTCCACCCCCGTGCCTCATTCTCCCCTTCGTCTTCCTTTCTCCGTCCACAGACACCCTGCTGAATCCGTCCATCACCGTTTGAACGGCGACGTGCGGGAAAATTTCTGCGAAAGTATTTTCCCCAGGAAAGTTTCACGATCTATAGGGAAAAATATTTATCCCGGTTGTGGAAATTTCGCGAAAATGTCGTTTCAAAGAGTAATTCCGGTACCGAATACACGATAACGCAACTTTTGTATCTCTTTTTTTTCCCTTCCCCCCTTACGTCTCCGCTCCCTGCTTTCATCCACCTTTTATATTTACCCACGCAACTACGGTGCCTTCCTGCAGACTTTGACGGGCTGAATGGGACTTCGGCAAAGCGCTTATGAATTTTTGACTGGCAATGAGTCGGATTAAGGGCTTCTCGTGTAGAAAATAATTTTTGGCTTTAGCTGGGGCTTAACTGTGATGCCCTAAGTACACCGTTATTGTATAATTGTAACCAAATTAAAAAAAAAGAAAAGAATATGGGTATTTTACTCTTTAGCGGAAACTCACGTATTTATATGATGCCGCAAGCTGAATCGATGCAATTTTCAGGATGATCGAAATTAGGAGTGTGACACTACGCACTGCGTCGTCAACTAAAAAGCCAAGCGAAAACTAACTGGGAAGTCAAAGTTAAAAGCGCGATCGAAGGGTACCAATATTCTAAGGAACTTCCACGTGAGCTTTACTGAGGAAGTCCAGCAGAGATCCAAAAAGTTAATCTTCGTTAACGAAGCAACCCACGTAGGATCGATTCGAATGCCACGACAAGGCCCAGTTAGTCACCGAGAGGGAAAATTCTTATTCTGAAAATTTTGTTAATGCCTGTCAAGGACCTATATTTGATCTGAACTGCCTCGATAATTTTCTGCATGGGTTAGACCCTGTCGCGAATAAAGTTCAAATTGACATTCCCCTTCTGACCTGCTGGTTTACATTACTCATCCCCAAAGGCTTTTAGGTCATATAATTCGATTCGCATTACCCCGAATTATAATGTGATGGCGAAGGAGAATTCCCAGCGGAGGTTACGCGTTACAAATGGGACGACAGTCAAATTAACGATCCTTGTCAGGATCCGATTTCTATCTTATTTTCAGTTCCGACGTTATTAACTATGTAGCAGAGCCCTCACTTGCCACTTGGAAAGTCCCAAAGTTTGGGATGACATCGAAAACCTTTCTGGACGGAGATAAAAAAAAAAGTATTGTTATATTCTATATCGAATCGTCACGAGGCAATTCGAAAAGAATTAAACATTTAGGCAGGAAGAATCCAGGCCGCGCATCCTTGGACGTCACCGGATGCGCTAATTAAACCATACATCAATCGCACCAGGAAACAGCCCCTATTTGCAGAGGGAAACAATCGCACTGGATTCCGGGGATGGTGCCAGATACCTGCCACTAGTAATTGCTTGACGGGACTGTATCGAATTACATGTCGTCTCCTTGATCTTTGATCCACCCGTGTCCTTCGCCCACGTGCCAGTCACCGGCATCAAACGCGATGCCAAAGGGAAACTCAGGCCTCTTGTTTATCAGTCGCCAGCCATGCTGCAGCTCGCGCACATTTCTTTCCCCGATAACTCCACTTTCCTCCTGCTGCTTGCGGGACGCAAGTATTAAACGAGCGTGAAGCATCAGGCTGCCAAGAAGCGCCGGCAACTTTCCAGGCGTCCGCTCGCCTCTGCGGGCTTTATGGGAGCCGCACCGTAAAATGGATACAAAGAGGTCATATTACCTGAGTATAACGACGCGAAGCCAACGCGACGGGAGCGTCGCGGGGGGTGGCGACGTCGGAACGTAGAGACGTGGATCTGCATATGGAGCGTGCATAAAATTTCTTCGGCGCTTAATTCAATGCTGTGCTCGAGGAGAAGTTACGACGAGCTAGAGAGAAGGCTTTCTCGAGATTATAGTGAAGTGCCGCGAGACCCTGGGACCTGTAGGCTGCAGCCATTGGGAAAACGTTTAACACCTCGAGAGTGCCCTCCAGCCTCCCACACGACGTCAGCCTTGTGGGAGTCGGGACGAGAGGGACGGAGAGGACTGAAAAGAAATATATTATTACTTTTGCCCCGAGTATAAGAATTTTTTTTAAATATCCCCAATCTTTCGATTCTATATTTCTTCCTCTTCTCTTTATACGCGCACTTCGGCACTCGTCGAGTAAACTGATTTCTCGTTCTTTCCGTGTCTCTTTAAATTTTCTTTTCTCGTACTTCCGGTCCTCTCATCGTTCTAATCGTCAGTCCTGTCGGCAGTTGAGAACCTCCCCTCCCTTTTCTTCCATCAATGTTTTTATCGGTTTCTCAGTTCATTTCTCAGGACGGAACGAATTCAATTATTTTTATCATCTCCTTTTTAAATAGCTCTCATCCCTTAGTCTCTTCTCATCTCTAGGAATCCATCTACGCGTGTATCTCGCTTCTTCATCCGTCGCTGCGGTAGCGATACAATCGATAGGGACGCACGAGGGTCAAAGGGTATTGAAAGATGGAGGAGGTCGTGGATTCGAGTGCCGGTTGGAGATGGGACCAGGTGGGATGGACCGGGATGAGAGTGCACGAGCTTGCAGATGGAGTCAGGAGCGCGTCGAACAGCTTCCTCTTGGCGCAGCCACTTATTCGAGGAGTCGGCTCCGTGGATGAGACGTTCGCATGCATTACTGTCCTCCGCGATTTTATTAGATCCTGGCCTAGGGCGAAAGAAGGAAAAGCACCCTCTCCTCGAGTCGAGCTACTGCAGGGCATCTCGAGGGTGAGAAGATGGCGACCCCAGTGTGAGCTGCTGGCGGAGTGGGGGAGAATAGTGGGAAGAAGAGCAGGGTGGCTTCATTTCTTTGTAACTCGCGGCGACAGCCGAGAGAAAAATTGGTTCCATGCTCCTCTGGCACTACGGGAGGGTGGTGGTTCTCCCTCGAGAAAAGGTGCGAACCCTCGGGAACGAACACCCTCTAATATCACATGATTTAGTGGCTCGATGCAACGCCTTAAACACGCCTAGCAACAGTCCTCTTTCAATTTTACTACTCCCTGCTGGAAAACCCATAGCGGCTTCTTCGTTTGCTGCTTTCCAGGGTCTTTGAACATTTTTTTTTTCCTTCTCTTCTTTCAAAGCATCGACAAGTACGACATGCTCCACCCGCCCAGGGGAACGAAATATCTTGGCAAAAGTTATTTTGAATTTTGGATTAAACATAATTTCTTGAAACGGTTTTCACTCCTCAATTTGCAAACTGAGGTCTCTTCCTCGTGAAACGGTATCCAGTGATCGAATCAAGCTCAAGTATAAACGAGGCACTTTATTAATTAAGAAGAACTTTGATCTCCCTTTGCGACGGCGTCGCGGCGCCTTCGGAACGCACCGAAACTTTCTACCAGCTCTTCTCAACTCTGCCGCACTCTTCACGTAGCGGTAAAACATTTGGTGAAATTATTCAGACTACTCGAAAAGTGAGATTTAGGCACTAAAAGCATCCTAACTTTATCTTTCATCTTGGGGTCGATATAATGCACGTGTCTTATCATTCTCAGTATCCAAAAGAATGAACTTCTGGCCATGAGATGTTGGTAGCCGAGTGACGTGCTCAAGGAACGAAAGAGAGAGAGAGAGAGTGGATAGAAAGGAAAGCCAAGAAAAGGAAGAAGAAAATGGCGAAAGGACTTCTGTGTAATCCAATTGGCCTCCGGCTAATCCTGCCGACGTATTCTCCACAGTCTTTTAAATTTTACCACCTGGCTGGCCCGTTGGGAATTAAGTTGGCACCTATGTTTTTTAATGAAAAAGAAGTCAGGCAGCGCGTGTATAGCCCGAGTCTCCCTCGTGGTTTCAATGGTTATCAGATATTATAAACTTGATCCCCTCTCCCGCAATCCAAAGGAACCAGCCTGTCTATCGCCTGAGGTTGCTGCGGCCTGGTTCACGCTCTTCCGCATCAAGTTTTTTTTTTCCATTTCGCGCATATCTTTACGCGTGGATATATGCACGTGGAAACTTTCTAAGGAAAAATCATCCCTTAGTTCCCAGCTCCGTCTCTCTTCTTTCTCGTTTTTCCTTTTCAGATCAAATACGATAAGGGCGTACCTCTTGATACCATAGAACTCATAATAGATCATAGAGCACCCATTCGAACTGTGTTTCACTAGATCAGCGGCAAGAAAGCCGGCAGCTCGTTCCTACCCCCTAGGGGTAGTTTCGGGGAGAGAAGCTTTCGCCTACGTAGAAAATGTCCAAGTTTCACAGGGTCGGCTATTAGTCGCCCTTAGGAGTTTACGATCGAGACAGCACATTTTGCTGCTCTGCCAAGTTAACTGGAGGCTGCGTCGAGTCGAGAATACGGATGCCCGTGTAATATCAGGCGTCGCTCCAACCAGCCCCCTTCGCCCCTTGCACCCTTCCACTGTGCCGTAACGTTCATAAAATGTAAATCCTTTGGACTCGTAGCCGCTACCAGTCCTTCCCTGGGAATAGCGGGATACCGGAAAGCGAAGGCTGCGCGTGCTTCTCCATCCACCCAGCCGGTATAGGCAGTAGGTAGTGCCAACATGGTCGGCCGAAGACTATCATCCTCGAAGCCATGGAAAACGCATAAGCGCTCGTAAGTTGGTATCTATGAGAATCCACGGGAGTCCTTTGCAGGGCATCTCTCGGAGAAAGGGTCATCTTCGTCGGGTGACTGTTTGCTAGTGGCTTAAGGGAAGCGGGCCGCGTCTTTAAGACGGTCGTTTGTATGTCCTTAGGGAAGTTCCAGTTCGAAAGCTGGTTACGGCTCTCAGCGTTATGTACGTCTTTCATCCCCCTGGCCTGGACGACGATACCCTCAACCCCTGGCCACGCGGGGGATTACAATGTTTAGAAAGCACTTACGGAGTTTCGCAGGGAAATTAATGCCGGCCCTCGACAACTTTGAACCCTCTCTTGATCCATCTTGATTTCGCAAACGTGCAAGTGGAGAGTCGAGCGGGGCAGAGTGGCGAAGGGTGCGGCGACGGTGAGACACGAGGATGAGTGGCGGGAAGGGAGATGGACGTACAAATAAAGGTAGATTCCCGTAGGGGTGAGAGGCGTCGCGACGCACTTTACTCCGGCTAATAACTGCTATTCCAAGAGAAAGCAAAACTGTCAGGGATGTGTCGGACAGCAAGCTGTGTCTGAGAGAATTATTATGCCAGGGTGAAAGCGTATGGTTTTAGGGGTCTTGGGGCTTCTTGGACGGGTTTCGCGGTGAGGAGGATTCCTCGCGGAAAGTTCAGAGGTCGTCCGGAAATTTGCGGAAACGGCAAAGTACAGTTCGCGCCGCGGAGCCAAGTTCCTGCCGGCGAATTAGAAGCTACGGGCTGCAGCCGAGCGGCTGAGCGGCGGCGCTTCGGCTAAATGATAAAAGTTTGGCGGGAGCTTTTTTTTCCTAAGTGCTGATGGCGGCGAGATACCGAAGGAAGCCGCCGCCGTCGGTGCGACGCTGATGCTAAAGCCGCTGGCGTCGTGGTCGGGGGGGATATTTCGGCAGCCCGTCTTGAGAGGGTGTGCACCCCCCGTAAACTCCGTGCCGTTACGGGGTGCTCGCTTCCACGCCCTCCGTGCTAGAGCAGTATATTTATTGAGTCTTTTATATTAAAAGTGCCGCCCGAGACCCCCTGCGTCTTCAACCCCTAAATCACACTCCACCACCGCAACATTATTAACCATTTACATAGACCGGTTATTACGGATACCTTGTGCCTCGGGGGGGAAGGAGGAAAGAGAAATCCGGAAGTCGCGACGCTATTCTTTATTCTTCTTTCCTTCGTCAAAGGAAGAAGAGCCGCGTCTCTTGCGCAGAATTCCGGCACCGCATTCGCTTCTTCGTCCGCAGGCTGAGATCGAGAGGGGAGGAAGGTGAGGCTGAAGAGTCGAAGGAAGAGAAAAAAAAGCGAGGGGAAAAAAATGAAATAAAATACGAAGGAAGGCGCCTGGAAGTCGCTTCGCGTCGACGGAGGGTGGAGAGGAGTGGGGGAAATGGACGCGTCGCGTCCTTTTTCCTGTAGATGAAGAAATGAAAGAAATCGGAAGCTCACGAAAGGAAAGCTCCCCGTCAATCTCCCCGTGGGCTTTTATACGAATTACTCTCAACGGGGCCGTTACGGCGTCGGCGTCGCGACGCCACGCTTAAGTCGCGGCGTCGCGTGGCACGAAATCGCGCGGGTGATAGTGGGCGAAAATGATAAACAGGCCTGCGGGGTTGTGCGAATGGAGCGTCGGTAGGAGAGGGCGACGTCGACGGTGCCGGTATCAGTCTTCATTTGGGTAAAAACGCCACGACGTCTGAAAGCATATTGAAAACCCGGCTTATATCGGGCTGATTCTTATTTAAGCGAAGGGCCTACCCACTGGCAATCAAAAGGGATCATAACCTTCGCCGGAAGTCCCTTTCGATCTGCAGCCTCCGTGCAGACTTTAGGTAACGGCTTACATCTCATATTTATAATGCCAATGGATGCCGACCGTCCAGCATCTTTTTTCTTCATATCTTTATCTCTATCGTTATCTCGTGTTTCTTTTTTTCTCTCTCTCTTCCACTTTCATTAACACCGACATTTTCTAACGTACGTATACGCGGTGGCTCATTTGTCTTCTTCCTTTCTCTGTTTTCTCATCGGAGAACAAGGATGAGGATGCTCGGATATCATCGCGGATGGTCGCTCACAATCCTCTCAGGATGGTCCATTCCCTCTTAATTAACCGGGCGCCTTAAATCACCTTCCAATATTAAAAACTTTCTTCCCAGACTCTCGGGAAGGGAGGCAGCAGCAATTTTCCCAGAGTGCACAGTGCCCACTTCGTTTGGAAAGTACCGAGTTTGAAAAAAAAAGGCTCTTTGGGGAAATAGCTACCGCGCCAGCATATATCCCTAACCGTTCGGAAAAGCACTCGTGCGATAAACGAACTTATCGAAAAATGAGGTGAAAAAAGAAATAGCCGGGGTTGTCTGTCTTGACGCAGAATGTTTTTTTTTTTTCATATTAGATCGAACCTTCTATCGAGATTTATCAATGATAAGAGGGATGCTGGGTGATCATCGTGAATCTGCAGGTAATCCTGATTATTTTTTGCGGGTTCGCCAGAGCTACAATCAACTATTGACCTGCAAGATTAAGAGGTCGCAAAGCTACAAAGTCCAGAATTTTCGTCAAAATATAATCATCCAGCGTGTCAGTACTTTCTCGCATGGAGCGTTGTAACTTATATTTAATTACTGTGGGTAATATATTAGATTTAAAGACTTTCCTGTAAAATATCGCGGCATTAAGGAAACCTCCGACCATCGCAAAGCCGCTGAAGAAAATGATTTATTTTTCATGAATTCTTTACGGCTGGCCGCAGCTACGCTCAGCGGTCCGTTCTCGAGTTACCGTATCGCAGCGCTACTAGCGAGCGACGGGAGAACTTGTCAGTTTTCCTTTTTTTACCGAACGGTAATATTACTTTAATTTTTCCTCCAATCCCTGGTCCGGCGTCGCGGCGCTTCTCTTGGCTTCGACTAATTAATACAGTTTTAACTACCTAAGCGCCGACAACTGCTGAGTCTTCGTTCTTCATCCAGCATCCCTTCCCCGCCCCCTCCCCCAGCAAACATCCCTATCCTGGCCCATTTTCACCCTCGGTCGGAAAAGTAATGCCAAAGTGTTGCTGCGGTGGCATCGCAACGACGTCGTCGTCCCTTAGGCGGCCCGAAGAAAATCGAAGGTCGAAACGATTGACCCTAAGAAATTCCATGAAAAAAGTCCCAGGGGGTCAAGAGGCGGCTGAACGCTGAAGGGTGAGGAAGAGCTTTGAAAAGGCAGAGAGATGGCGGTGGGGAGGGTCGGACGTGATAAAAGCAAAGAAGAAGGTCCTCGTACCTTTGGAAGACAACGTGGTCGGGGAGGATTGCGGAAACATCCAGTGCAGGTTCGCGGTATGCTAGGGGCAGGTGGGAGGTGGATCACGGATCCACGGAACTCGCGAGTGGCGCACGGGGAATCTTTAGTTTTTTATAAATTATTCATTGTGCGCCGGAGCTTTCAGCAGTATGTTTTCAGGACCCGAAAAAACAACCTCAGCCGCCTTTTCACCGCTGACTAACCACGAATGTGTTTACAGTGTTGAAGGGTATGTGCGGTGCAGCCGAGTGCCGAGTGGTGGCTGGTTCAGCAGCGGAAGGGAGGAAGGGAGGCCTCCCAACGAACAACCCGACAACCCGGGCACAATGAATCTTTGTCCGTTAAGCGGTAGCATCTTCACAGGAGGGTGGCTGGGCTTGTGCAATTCGGTGTCCATTCAAAGGGTTCGTGTTCCCTCTTTTTATCGGACGCACAGCCACAACCACAGCCATTTCGTCCTCTAAACAGACCTCGCGGAGGCTGTCTATGGAGCTTTCTGGGATCCCAGTCACAGTGCCGCAAGCACTGCTACCCTTTCGCGAGCGAACTTTTATTAAACATCAATTCGCGTTTAAATGGGCCAACTGAATCGGGATGGGATTGAAAAAAAAAATTTATTCGACTGTGAATGACTTCCCTCCTGCCTTCTTCAAACCCTCGTTCAGTAGCCTCTTTCTCTTGGAGCTTTTACTACTGCTACTACTACCTACTAACTCTATTCTGTACGAATCAACACGGCCCGCTCCTGGGTCAATGCTTATGTGGGTTAAGTGATTCGGTCGCCCGCGAGTGGGAACGAAGAACTTAATAAAAAGCTCTTTCCTTCCTCAGCCATGAAGCCTCCACGCAAGCATCGGTTCTTCGCGATTTTTCACTCACCTTCCTTTCGTTCGGCATCCCTAAAGCTTTGCCGTTACGCAAAATATTTTTCATTCTCAAGTGCGGCAAAAATGTAGAACAAAGTCGTAAACGCTTTGTGCAAAGAAAATGCGAAAATGGAAAATTGAAGAAAGAAGAAGAGAACCCGTGGGAAATTCGGAATTTTCCAGCACGTAAGCCGCCAAAGAGAAAATTCAGGAGGATCGTGGACAAAGGATCAGGAACCTGACTCGAGTCTTCTGGTCCCTTCGGAACTTCAAATTTTCACCCCTTTTCCATCCCCCCTCTTGCGCGACCCTACGAATAAGAAGGAAAGGGAGCGCCTGACCTGTTTCACTATCGGATGAACTTTCTTCCCCTAAAATACGCGCACGCTTCGCCTTCCCGCCTGGGTCACTCCTTTCTCTCACTCTGAGATCTCTAGTTCGACTTCATCCCTCCTTTGCAGGAATTCCGTGAGAAGATTCGCGGGAAACTGCTGTCCCAATGTTGCCGCGTTAAGTTGCCTGCTTCGTGTCTCCCGGGTCCCACAGTGGGCTTACGATTTGATTTGGGTGAAGCTTTGCGTCAATTAGGAAGCGCACAAGAGAGAAGGGCCACGCGTTGGCTCCATTTTGGAAGCTTTAGTCCGGCATCGAATACCTACGTTCCGGGGCTACTTCGTATGCAGGGTTCAATTAGTTTTTCGATTCCTTGACTTTTTTTTGACTAAGGGCATCAGCATTTCGCAAGAGTACGCGAAAGGGTCGACGAATGCGAATGAAAATTTCCGAAATTAATGAAAAAATGAAATATAGATAAGACTAAAGTTAAAATCTGGAGCCATTCCTCTAATGCCTGACGGACGATTTCAATGTAAAAAAGTCAATAGGTCGCGAGCATATGTGCTCATGGCTTTCAGTTAATCAAAAACATTTGCATAAATCATGTCGTTTGAAAGCTCGTTGTCGAGGCTTTTTGCCCGCAAATGTATAGCAATAATGGACGAATTGACCAAATGAAAAGCCCTCCCTGTACTCGTGCGAGCTTTTCCCTGCCGGCAAATTGCACGAGGGCAAACAGACTTTTCGCGATTGAATATTGCATAATCAACCGGACGCCATTGCACCTCCCGGCTGGGATCGAATTACACAGGAATACACCCACTTTCTCCTCTACCACCCTCCACCCCACCCACTCACACATGCGTTTACACCTACTCGTTGTTGTATATTTAAGCGTATGTACAATCGTATCCACGTATCCGCGGATACGTGTAATTTTCGATTAATAAAATTCAAAATCCTCTGGGCTGCTTTTAGTTTCTCTAAATTTCGGTAAATGATTTCGACACAAATGACCATTACGCTAATGACCGTTACTTCGGGCAAAGAGGCAAAGAAACAAAGTAAAATATCACCACAGTAATTACTCACTGATTGCCCGTTTCCCAGAAAACACGTGGCAGAGCCTGGTTATTATTATCACACATGTGTACTCTAGTACAGGAAACCATAGTGGAACTTTTATATCCTTAGGTCATTTAGACGTACCAGTTAACGACGTGTGGTTAAATTTCATCCAACCTACATGATATCAAAAGTCTCAACTTCATGCGTGTTTTAGTGTTTTTATAGCAATGACGGTGACCTGCCATGTTACGTAATTCGCTGATGAAAAATCAATTGAAAAGATAGAGCAAGTCGAGGGCGGAGGTCGATAGGCGTCCTTGTCACGAGGCTAAATTTAGCCGGAAGTATTTTCGTCTGGCGGTCTCGAAGAATGAATAGAATGAAAATCGCTTGAAAGTAAAAAGGACTCCAGTCTCAATCGAATCCTTAATATTTCACAGGATGCGGATGACCCCGTCAAGCTGCGAAAGCTTCGACTCAGGACTCGGTCAGTGTTAATGTCATATGCCGTACATATCGATCAACGTATAATTTATCCGAAGCCTAGCCTAATAGCACCGCACGTGTACGCGAGTTTGCGCAATGTGCCAGCTTCACACCTGATCCGTGTGTAATTTGAAAAAGCTTTTAGAATTGGCAACTTTATAATTTTTTTTCGGCTAATCCCAGCCTGCTACGTCTATCGGATGAAGATGACTCAGGACCGACACGATCTATTCGCCCCGGTTTACCGTCTTCTCAAATTCTCAAGAAAATATCGAACTTGACGTATCAGAGTCACGTCAACTAACAGTCTAGAAGAGTTTTGCGACCACGATGTCCGTCGCGAACTTTTAATTAATATAGATGACGCGCAAACAAAAGCTCCCAAGCGCAAAGAATTTTCGGGACAAAGGCGACCCAGGAGCATTGTTGTCCAGT
The DNA here is from genome assembly GCA_036026315.1 of Trachelus stipa. Classification (NCBI taxonomy): domain Eukaryota; kingdom Metazoa; phylum Arthropoda; class Insecta; order Hymenoptera; family Cephidae; genus Trachelus; species Trachelus stipa. The sequence goes on from JAYRCB010000378.1 coordinate 978,624, forward strand.
CTTGTTACGAGTGACGTGACGGCGCAGAAGGAAAAGGGGAAAGGGGGGGCCGGGAGAGTAGAGTGGCTGTCGGCTGAGGTCTTACCGAGGGGGAATATCAGAGAGGAGAAGAGAGAGACAGAGAGAGAGAGAGAGAGAGAGAGAGAGAGAGAGAGAGAGAGAGAGAGAGAGAGAGAGAGAGAGAGA
>JAYRCB010000378.1:978909-1180230 GCA_036026315.1 Trachelus stipa
AGAGAGAGAGAGAGAGAGAGAGAGAGAGAGAGAGAGAGAGAGAGAGAGAGAGAGAGAGAGAGAGAGAGAGAGAGAATTTTGACCCCTGACAAAAACAAATAGACAACAAGCTTTTTAATGAACTTTTTACATTTCCGTGCTTCCCGTCCGTCTAGTCACTGTAACATTTCCTCCCTGCTTCCTTCATCCCCCCCTCTTCGCTTTCGACTGCCATTTTTACTTTCCCTCTCACGTTTACCAACCCCCAGGAAAATAATACCTGATTATCCTTCTCCTGCTCCTTTCGTACATTTCGGGTTCTGCGCTTGCCAAGCGTGCTTTTTTAGCGCTGCGAACGGACGAAAAGATCGAGACCCGGTGCTCTGCATCTATTGGGATTTCGGGATGCTGCATATACTGGGACGATCGCGACGAGGGCAACGACGCCAGCGACGCCGATTATTTAGTTGGCGTCGTTATATCGCTGGCGCCCTCGTACTCTTGCGTCAGTCTCTTCCCGTAAACTGGCAAACGGAAATCTAAATGAAGGGAGGCAGCTCTGCATCTCGATCCATCGCGTACTAACTCCAACGTTTGCACGGTCTGGCTCTTGTATCGTTCCTTTACTCTCCTGTATCCTTGATTCGTTAACGCGCGATAGTGTTTTCTGCAGAGGCCGAGAATGCTGATCGTAGCTATTTTTATCCCTGATCGACGATCGTCCTGCTAGGGTACCGAGGATAGCAAGAGATTCAGTATCGGTGACGAAGGGACCAAGTCTCGCAGGAACAAACTCCAGATTTAAAGGACTTGGGAGACTCGCTCGTTAAAGGACAAACTAATTCGGGAAAACGAGAGGCAACCGACCACTCGAAAGTAGAAACGTGGACTGCTTTTTATTTGGCTCTTTATTATAATTTAATTATCCATTTTTATTCTTGCCCCCGCCCCTATCTTTAAACTTTTGTTACAACTTTAGCTTTCTCGTTCTCCTCCTCCACCTCTATAAATTTCCCCTCTAAAACGTCGACCCTTTCAACCTCCGTACTGGATCCGAGTAATCCACGAAATATGGATTTACATGCTTCTCTCTCTCTCTCTCTCTCTCTCTTTCGGGGCTCTTGGCTCTCCTGACAGCATCAGCACCGCCGTAGCTATTCCTACTCATCCTCCGTCTAAGCCCACATATACACACGTAATATTCGGTTTACGTGACGGAGCCAACATGTCACGTCACGGAGTGAGCCAAGGACTATACTTTGTCGGCATAACGAAAGAGCGAGTTGCAGAGCCTCCGGGCTCCGACCTCCACCCGTCGGCGTCGACGTCGGCGTCGCCGTCTCTACCTCTCACAATTGAATTCCCAGTACTACTCCTGGCAACTTTCAGATTTTATCCTCTCACGTTCCACTACCCTCCCTCGTCCTGTAAGCTTTTTTGCTTCTTCGGTAACACCTTTGTCCTCCCCTCCCTAGTCGACCCATATAAAAGGCCTCGAAAAAATCGGCAACTTGGAAAAAAAATTATCAAAAAATTCTACCGACTATATTTTGACATTCTTCAGTTCCCACTTTGTCCCGTTAGGTCTCTGCGAATTTCAGAGAGAACGAAACCTGCAGGCGATGCCTCCAGTGAATTTGCTTAGCGCTACAGAAATAGCCTCTCGTATTTCGCCAATATTAATCGGTAAGAAGAGACTCGTCTCTCGTTACAGGACATTACCTCTAGCTACGTATACATAGGTAGAGTCACTTCCGAGAGGTAAGACAGGCGCCACGTTACACCAGAGATAGAATCGACACGACGAGAGAGAAAATGACTTCCTCCACAGACTTTTCCTACGATTCTCTGGGCAAAGAGATATCGAAGAATTATTATTGCAGCTAACTAAATGTGTAATAAAAAAAATACGTACAAACTTATCGTTACGTAATTTTTAATTTTTTCCCTACTCCTATGCCGTTCCCTGTCGTCACTCGTTCAGAGGGATGGAAGCATCCACGCACACGAGGTCCTCTCGGGTAATGTGACTGGCAGTATAGTAAGCGTCCATTTTAAACTGCATTCGTGTTCAAGACCATTAGAGATCCTGAATCAGGCAGTAGGGGTGGCCTGACTACAAGGGTTGACAGCCCAGCCTTAAAAGTACCGACAGTTGGAGTCAGCGTCTTAATAGCGACCGAAGCACAAGGGAAGAACAAGAAGATTTTTATAATATCGCAATTCGATCTGCTTTCAGAATATCCCGTTTCCTCTTGGCAAATTTTTTCAAAGCTCACGTCGTTCCTTCTCGATAAAGTAAATACGAAAATAAAGAGTTTGAGCTCCGTAAAATAAAATCGACTTGCAAAGTCTCTGAATTGATTTGACTGTTTTCGTCGTCTGATCTCATTCGAATCCGCAGTGCCTTTGTTCTCGCAACCGAAGCTCCGGTACGGCAATCGAGGATACGACGCATTCGTTTAGCCATTCGGGAATAAGAAGCGGCAGTATAGGTAATCGCGTTTAATAAGGAGCGAAGGGCCGCTGCTCTTACCGTGGCACGCGGAACACTCGGAATTCCGTGAAACGCCGGAAAAGACGGCGAAAGAGCCGGGTATTATATTCCGCGAGTAATTTTCCAGTGGGATTCTCCCAAGAAATGTTTATTCATAACTTGTTTATATGCGCGAAGTATGATTGTCCCCCATGGCATTTCCAACTTACCCCGCGTCCCGCCCTCCTCGCACTGCATCCCACTTTGCTCCCACCAATTCCACTTTGGCCGCCTTTTCTACGTCCTGCGTCACTGTGTTAATCTTACAATAATAGTCTACATTTTATCTCGCATCCTGATTCTACATTGTTTTTTCTTTTTTTTTTTTCTTCACTACGCGCGACTCTCCAAGCGCGCATCTCTCGCCCGTCCGACTTATGTTTTTTTCCCTCCTCCTCCTCACCCCCTTTGCGCCATTCCGTCTCGATGCTTGTTTTTCAAAAGCTCTTCTCTCTAATGGACCCCGTCGCCCGAGCAAACTCATTGGCGTCGCTCCATAGAAAAGTTTCGATTTTTCGAACGCTCGCGGGCATTTCGAATTTCATAAATTCAAACCGCTACGGGCCGTCGCTGCAGCCACTGGCAGCCAGACTGCTGCTCTATCGGATAGAGACACGGCCGACAGCCTCGTATGCACTGCACGCAGTGCCTGCAGTAACCGTAACCGCAAAGTCGCCCGGTAAAATCTTCTTCTCTCTCTCTCTCTCTCTCTCGCTCTCTCTCCCGTACCCCTTTCCCTTCTTTCTCTCTAGCCTCTGGCCTCTCCTCTATTTCTCGCGAGAGCCACTCCACTTTTATTTAAGGGTTTCGCATAGTCGAGGACTTTCTTTTCTCTCGTTTTACTCGTTCCTCTTGTTTCCTCTATTCCGTTTCTCCATTGCCTTTCTTCGCTCTTATTTTTTCCCTTACTTCTCTACCAGGACCCCGCGTTACGTACCGGTTATCTTTTGTTCGGTAGAAAAGAATACATTAGCAAGAATGTATGCGCTTATACGTACGCGTGCACGTGGGCAGTCGGACTCGTGACGATTTATCATTTAGCGTTTGGTGGTTGGGGGTGGCTAAGGGGTTACACAGTTGCAACAGAAATTTAAGGCTGGGTTCGGCAGCAAATTAATTTAACGAATGATAGAAAGTAACGCGTCCTTTCGAAAATCCACGGGGTTGTTAAAACTATCTTTGAATCATGTGCTTTAAAGCACATAATTACTTCTGTTGGGGGGGGGGGGGCAAATGTGTTTCCGGGAGGGGTGGCTGACTAAGGGTGGTTCTCGTAACACGTTACCGCGAGTGACGTCGTGACTCGAAGGACATGTGCTCGGAAGGTGGTCTTATCGTTATACACGGATAAGATAAATGTAAATTATTTTTCTGATTACATCATAAATATTGATTAGACGACTTGGACAATTAATAAATATACTACTACGAATTCATCCCTAAAACGTTCCGATACGTGCCTCTCCATTGCCTTATATATATATATATATATATATATGTAATGGCTTAGCCACGCTATCCCCTTGTGAATCTATCCCCAACCCCATTCCGTCCATTATGTGACAATATATATACTAGCTATATGGCCACGTAACATTAATCAAGTAGTCGATCGCATTTTATTGAAAAAAAAAAAAGAATTTAATCGGACCGAAATAAAGTGGACGACACTGAGGCTCTCTACGTGGCGGCTGTTTTTAACGATAAGGGATGCGGAAATGAGTGTGACATAACGGAGGAGAAAGTGAAAGTATAAATATGCGATAATCAAGATTAAAAACGAAAGGTGGCAGTGGGCTGGGTGGAAATTTAATAATAAAATTTGCAGTCTCTACGCAACTTAATCAACATGCCCCTTTTTTGGGGGGTGGGACAAGCAGACATCGACGCAGCCTCGCACAGACACATAAACAATTGAACTCACCTTTTGAAAAGTTTCCCACGACAGTCGGAGTGAGAGAGGGAGGCAGATATATAAAGTGAGAGGGAGGACGCGTGCGAGAGAGAATCTGAGCAATGAGTGATTTAAAGGGCGAAATGTCGCGAACAACCCTCGAGCGTCTCTTTCCATGACGTCGGCGTATGGAAACGGGCAGCCTCGGCGCCCACGGGAAAGGCGTCGCTGGGAGTACCACGCGGACAAACATCAAGCCAGAAACTGCGATACGTCGCCCGCCCGTGGCTCACCCCAGACATCCACTTTTGCGGGGACGCATGCGTCGCTTTTAAGCGCCGAAACCACCCCTACGATTCGAGTCTGCAGGTGCAGGTTTCTCGTACTCAGAGAAGGGTAGGTTTTTTCCTTTTTTCGAAAAACCTCCACCACATGCTTCGTTTTCCTTGGTCCACTTGCTGGTTCAAGATTTTTGAAAAAAAAAATATATAAAAAGGGTCGATGAAGGTACAGCGTGAAATCGAACGATTCGCCGGCAGTGAGGGATGGTGCACGGAGGGGATGTTTTCATGAAAGTTTTAAAACGCTCCAGTCAAAGGAAACGCAGGGTGGCTTTACGTGTTACGCATCGCAGAAGAAATGGGAAAGGGTCTTTTTGAAGCTGACGCTAGTCCGGAATCGACGAATACTCCAAGAGTCCAGGCTGTCGCTCTGGAGCTCTGGAGAAAAGGAAGACATCAACCCGTTGTTGGGCCAGTTTATTTTTAAAGAGGACGCCGCGTCGTTTCGCGCTTTACGTGTCTATCTCTCGTTTCTTTCACGCTGGAAAACTGGAAAAAGCCCCCGGAGAGCCCTTTCCGTCACAGGACTCTTTTTGCTCGTGATTCGACTCGCGAGAGCCTGGACTCAAAATTCTTTTGTTCCTGTACTCGAACGAGAGAGAGATACGAGGATGATCGAAGAAGTGCAACACATTGGTCTTTTTTGTATTTTTTTTTTTTTTTTTTTCTATTGACAAGAGAAGATAGGGAAGTAGAAAGGAGAGAAGGATGGAATCGGAGAACGTCGCCAAGAAAGAGGACATCATCCCTGGCGCGAATTCAGGTGGTGGTCCGAAGGAGACGGCGCATGCGTCGGCGTCCCGACGTCCTGGGAGTGTGAGGTTGAGGGCAGCCGGCGGGGGTATGGGGGTGAGTCAGTCAGGCCGCAGCGCGCGCTCTGAAAACTACCCTTACGCGGGCTCACATCCCCGGCGGCCGCTTTCTAATTCCTTCGCGACACCCGGTATGCGATGTCGCCAAGAAACACCCCGTCGCCAATATTTTCCCTCGGAGGACTTTCGAATTATCTCGATTGAATAAGGCGAGACGCTTTCCACGTGCGTCCTTACTACAGGGTGTGCGAATAATGCGAAGGGGGATGTGCTCAGTGAAAAAATAAGTGAATCGTTATGATACGCCGGGAAATGGACACGAGGCTCGCCAGGGAGTTTCCGTGAACGGTCGGACCTGAGTTATGGCGAACGTGGTATGACTCGAACTTGGCCGACGTGGTATGACTCGAACTTGGCCGACTCGTAGACGATACTTGGGAAATTCCAGGGTCGAAGCCTCCTCGCCGGAAGAGAGACTCTTTTTTCTTCTTATTTCTCAGTGTGGCTTTTTCGAGACTCGCGAGAGTCTCTTCTCGAGAAAAATCAAGCGACAGAAGCGTGAAAGTCAGAAAGCAAAGCGAGCTGGAGAGAAAATACACGGGACGATGAATCCGGAATTTTATGGACCGGAACGCTTTTACGAGACTACGAGGACGATACGTGTAAAAGTGTAAACGAAGCTGGTAAAATCACTGTCGGCGATAAAACGTTAAAATTCACTGTGAATCTAGTGTCTCTCCTTGAGAAATCCTCTTATCCTACCGGCTCTCCCGTTTACGAGGAGCTGCGAGAATTTTTCAAAATTTCAACCAAGTTGCGCAGCCAACAAGCTCAAAGACTCTTAACATATCATATAAGTCTGTGTACTTACAGTTCCTCTCCTTTAATGACGTGGACTTCCCTTCCTTAGCCCCCTGCGTCCATCCATGTATATGAATGCTGCTGATGATGCTGCTCGTCCTCTCGAATAAAAACTCTGGCCGAGATTGAACCATTTTTCCGCGAGGCCAACAAAACTGGAAAAAGTCAAAGTAACGAGCGTCAGTGTGAGTTTTGAAAAAACGTAACGGAAGGAGGACGTCGCCAGAAGAATTCGCGAAAAAAGCTTCCACTCTATCCGGCAGCTCCCTCGAGCTTTTATCGAGGCATTATACCACTGTATAGCCATTAGCCGAATAAAAACGTTGAAGCTAAACGTAAAGTGAAAAGTCCTTTCTTCACTCGAATCCAGGAGAAATGCGCCGAGACTTCGTTGCGAGTGTAAATTGAAAATGTAAAAAGTGCCGCCCGGCTGGATTAGGAAGGAAAACAAAATTGAAAGCTTCGATGACAGAAGCTCGTAGGAAAATATCCTAGAGCCATTTGGGCTACTCGGGAAGCTACTGAAAAATACTCGAATATGGAATGGTCGTGGAATCACAGGAAGAAAGAATCGAGATAATCGCGTTATCATTCGCGCCAAGATGAAGCTTCTTTAAAAGCGCGACGCTGAAGCGCAGGAACAGGACTCGAGGAGGAACTATTGAATTGAAAGGGAAAAAAGGAAAAAAAAAATATCTTTTGCAAAAATATTGACACCAATTTCAATATCAACATAGTGTTTATCCCGTAATAGACTAGAGAAGAGATGGTAACACTTTGAACTACGATTACGTTATCAAGTTGAAGATGCATAGATAGTTTTAAAGCATATCCAAAGGAATCACTGTGTTTACCAATAATAATCTAAGTATAAGGAAGCACAGTCAAGCGTCAAGTTGAAGTTGAGCCAAGTGAATGTATAACTTCGTTTTACTTTGGAGAACAAGAAGAAAAAAAGAGTAAAAACTTTTCATCCCATCGACTTCAGTGTTGAAACCCAATAAAAAAAAAGTGTTAAAAGTGATAATCGTTACTATCGGCTTTACCAATATTTTACGTACCTTCGACAGGACCCACGTATACCCCTTAATCGAATACACAGAAATTTGGAAAGCGCACGTGTCAGTGTACAATAAGCTCTATTTTATTAAGAAACCCTCGAGATGGCACTAGCGTCGAACATTCCGCTATAGGAATACAAAAAAAATTGCGCGAATCTCGTCAAGTGTCTCGTGTGTAAAGATAAAGTATTTTTTTACGTGTAGCATGAAATCCACATACAGTGTTGACTCATTCTGAAAATAATAAGGGAACCGTTTCCTTGCTTCAAGAGTTATATAATCCTTGGATATCTTTTACGTGTACCATATTCAGAACCTTAAAAAAAAAAGAAACACGTGTTTTCTACTTCCCTTCTATATTTCATCCGTGTCGTGTCTTCGCTTTCACTTCTACTACACTTCCACTTGGTCGACGATATCCACGCGTCGACGTCTCATCGTTACATCATTCAATCAAGTCCAACGTGGTGGTATGTTCTGACAAGGGTGATTTGTTTTTCGTAGGTGGCTACTACGGGGTTATTAAGTGCAGTGACGGGTGACGGAAGGAAGGCGAGGAAGCGAGTCAATATGACTCCTATTTTCCTCGTCCTGTTGATGGCGATCAACCTTACTTTTGCGCAGACTGGTGAGTAATTAGTTAATTAAAAAAAAATTAATCGCGTTCGGAATGGACTTTATAACATTGTGAAAAAGACACTTACGTGCTGGCTGGGACTTTTCTTGGTGCTATTCATCGGACGACTGATGGACACTGATCAATTGTTACGGACAAATGCATTACGAAAGTCTAAACCAGGAATGAAACCTGAAACGTGGGACTAACGGGAGAAGTGCCTCTCGATTGACATTAGTGAAAATGTCGGGTGGAAAAACAGTGCAAAACAATCCTGGACGTGTGTTACGTGTATATATGTATATCGAGAGGCTCAAAATTCTGGTTGACGTAAATGCGCATTCGATCGATAGACGCTTTCAAAGTATTTTAGAGCTTTTTTTTATTTTGTCGATTAATTTGTTTCCATATATCTTCACGTTACTTTTATTATACCCAATCAAACGATCTGCACTTGTACCTGTTTCCTCCTGCCGGTCGCCCTTGATCTTTTAAGTTGTCTGCAAAGTTTCGAGCTTTTCAAGTCCGCGCACCGACAATAAGAAAACTGGTAGAAGCTGTCGGGGATTCGGAGCGCTTTCGTAAAGCTTGCTTTGCGGTTTATCGCCAGGACGACTCAAAGCTGCACGAAAGCATCGCGGGCGACAAGTCTTTTCAAGAAAGTCTTTTCGTGACCTTGGGGCGCAGGAGGAAAAAGAGCACGAGGGTAGCAAACGATGGGAATTAAGCTCAGACTATTACTATATTTATTATTTTTTAAAAATTTGAAAGCTCTCGCAACGACGCGAATAAATGGTAACAAGCGAATTTGTGAACTAACGCTGCGTGAACAGCGATAGCGTTGTTCGCGTATCAGTGCTTAAAAAGCTCGTATACACTCGCCGGGCAATAATGTGCTTTAAGCTCGTCGACCATAAACGTGAAGCGGCGGCCATACGGCCTGAAAAGCATAGCGCTCGTCGCGGTCATGAAAACTGCCTGAAAAGCACTGCCCGAATGCCAGGCTGGTCAGCTTTATAGCGAGCCAATCGCGCGTCATTATTTCATTTGGATTCGTAAAGCTTCGGCGTCGTTGGATTTCGGACAATGGCATCAAAGGCGTCCGTGAACGAGCTTTCGGTGTTCGTTAAATAATAAGGTGCGACGTTTCTGTACTTGTGCAAGCTCGTCTCTCTCCGTGTCACTGACATCAACTTAAACAACGAGGACAAGGAGAGGAGCGAAGGGACGGTCGCTTGTTGGACCGCATGGAGCTACGCGTGAAAGCTCCCGCTGAAAAAACGTTTTGCGACTATCGTGTTCATTCGCTTAAAGCACGAACAAGCGGACCGAGCTTTATGGACTTGGAACGTGACGCTCGAGCATGACAGGCCTAAGAGTGTCTATTCCGACCATTGTGACTCTTACGGATCCCGCGACTTGTGTACTCGCACGTGACAGTGCTTTATGGACTTTAGGACGTTTGACGCGCGCGCGTTACGTGTCTTTGACTTACTTGACGTATTTGACACGTGGGACGCAGCGCCGACTCGACGGTCACTCTGGCGAGACAGGAAGACTTATCGACTGAAGTCTTATAGCTTTGATGTATATGGTATTGCCATTCTTTCAGGGCCAATGATCTAGTTGGGATCAGTAGCGTTATTAGTTTCTTAACTAAAAAGATCTAATAATCCTCGTGATGGGGCGGATGATGACCTAACCTAACCAGAACGAACTGACAGCCGGGACATTGATGTCCCCGAACTTCGTTGAGCTGTCTGGGGAAAATTGAGCGCCTATCTGTCAGGGTGAATTTCGGAAAAATCTCAAGGGAGTGAAAGTACTCGCAAGCTCCATTCGCAAACGGGAGGGTCGCGCCTGGAGTCGCCTCGGCAATTTCAATTGCCAGGATTGAGTTTCCTTTGGATGACGAGGAGGAACGAAGCGACGAATAGGGACGGTGGAAGAGTTCCGGTACCGGTCGCGCCAATCATTCCGTGAATTTTCTTTAAGGGGGGTACCAAGAGGGGCTTACTTTTTAATTAATATCTAATCGCTAACCGATTTTCCTTTTGAAATACATGCGAGAATTGCCAATTGAGAAACTGCGAGACAATTCATAGTTAATAGGATATTTCTACGATCGTTCGAGGGGGAAGGTGCCTGGAACTCCAGCTTGAGATTTCCTCGGAGGCTTCTAAATCTCCCGTTCACGCTAAACGAAGAAAATACAAGGGAAAGGAAGAATCGAATGAACGCGATACTTGCACTGTTCCTCAGGCTGAGCTAACTTTAGTATGTCCATCCGATCAATTGATTTTTCTACTTGGGAAATACCTGCTTCTTCAGGTGACACGGATGTCTTGTCTTCCTCGAACACCTGGGTGTAGAAAACTTTTACGTAAGTAAAAAAAAAAGACTTACCCCAAACTAGGACGAAGGAGGATACTCATGAATTGTATTTCAAAATTGTTCATGATGATCGGTGTTCTTTGAGTTTATTAGCATACACTATAGACTCGGTCTCGTTCGAGTAACCCAAGGGACGTTCGACAGTAGGGTAGACCGAGCCGTAGGCCTAGTACTCTCGAAGAGGGTGGTTGTAAAATAAAAAAAGTTAGTTTCATTTTATGGGATCTCTTAGATGGCAGGTGGTGGAAGTCTGGAATCCCTCTCTTTGGTGAAGGAGGGTTAGGTACAGGAATCGTAGTCTATGAGCACCGCAGTGTTGCCACAGAGGGCAGCTAAGGGTTGCAGGGCATTGCGCCTAAGGGTGGGCAGTATCGAAATTTAGTTTAGCTGCAGTGTTCGCGGCTTTACAAACCACCCTCCTCCCTCCGCTCCTTAGCACCCCTTTGGATTATCCCTACCGGGTACCAGCTCAAACGAACCAAACACATTTCCGCAGTGATTTCCTCATCCCCTCTTAGGCTCCTGTCACGACCCACAGCCGGCTATGATTTTTGCGACCCCTAATTGTCAGAGGGTGGTTCCCCACCAAATGGAAGTTCCCCTTACGTCCGATTACACGCGGAGACTCGATTGCCGAAGCAATCGCCTGATTAACCTTCCGACCGCTAATAGTTTACTCAATTCAAACAAAAAGCTTGAATATCGGCCTTCTCCGCTACGGGGTTGGCTGAAGTTGTAAATCGATCGGCAAAAGTCAACTTTTCACTTATTTTCGTAAACCACATCGACATTAGCGGCTAATATGCACACAAATTTCAACCCGCTCCCTCTCGTTACTACGTTCGCTCCTAATACACGTGACCTTTTATTCCGTGTTGGTTCGCCTCGTAGGAACACCAACCCCTTTCTCGGAGGGTGAAACCGAATTCGTTCGCGCTTCATCCACCTGCCTCATATCCTCTCGCTCGGTTATTTCATTTCACTCCGGGAACCAGGGTGGGATTGTCATTGAGGATTAAGGGAGTACCTAGCAACCTCATCGGAGACCCGGAGAAAGTTGGTTAATGTAATAACTATTTCCTACGGAGCCGAAATGTACTTTTAACCCAGCTGCGCTTTCTACTCTCCACTTGCCACTTTTGCGTCACGTCCCACTTACACGTGCGGCATGTAGCACGAGCGAGAGAGCCAACGTTCGGCTTCGCCGATAAGCTTCTACCTTTGTCTCCATACCCGGTGACCTCTGAATTCTCGACGATCCAGTGATTTTACACATTTAATTGCTTGGACACAAGGGCTAATGCTTGGACGTCGTGCGTCCAATTTATATGGTCTCAGTGCTCAGTTATAGGGAGGCAAAGTGCAGTTCGTTGTTCCACAGATAGTTTGAGTCATCAGACATGCACCGCCCCCTGCGTCACAACCTCCCTTGCCGCATGACGGTAGTTCACCCTGGGAAATGCTCGTATTTTACAATAATTGATATATATAGATCGACATTTTAAAATGACTGAAGGGAAAGCCGAGACCTCGTGAAAAATTCTTTCTCTACTATTTTTTTTTCGTCTTCTAGCCTTTTTTTCTTCAAAATCGAACGAGCTCCCAGGACGCGAGAGCGCTATACCTAATTTATGGAAAGTATGCTTCCGAGTTCTCATATTTTTACGAGGGCGTTTTACGAGCTACCTCGTCCTCCTTCCTCCACCTCCATCTCTGCCATCGCCTCGCCACCTCCAGGAACCATCCACCACCCCTCTATGTCGGTCCACGTTCTTTCGATCCCCTTCCCCACCTCTCAAGTTTCGTTAGTCACATAAGAAATGACTAATGAACTGAGGAGTCTATGTAGTAATTCTAAAATTTTTGAGAGAAATGTACTTAATGTCGGTTAATGGTGCTTTCGAGTAAAACGGTTGCGTCGTGCATTTACAGTTCGAACTAATGTCAAAATTGACAAATTTGAAAAATTTTCCCTGATAATAAGCACCTTACGGAAGAAAACGCCTGGGTGACTGGCCGTTAGTGTTTTCGTGGCTAAATAATTAAGGGTCCCCGTAACGAACAACGTACGAGCCTAACTTTACTCTCCTGTTGTGTCTGATTTCTTCCGTACCCGAATGGTTGGGTTTTCAATCAAAACTCGAGGGCAAATAATTTCGTCTGGCTCTGCATTGAATAATTGCAACGCGGGTAAGTGATAATTTTAATGCATCCTCTCGAAAATGCATTTCCGCGTTGCTGCCTGCACCAATGGCGGAACGACGGCATCGGTGGAAATGGTGATGGTTGCCACCGAACATTCGCAGTGTTCCTGTCGCGTTTGTTATTGCGATTATCGAATCGACTGGAACTCCATTATTTTCCGTTGGCTTTCCGAAATGCGTGAGCATAAAGGCAGATCGGCAAATGGACGAATCGGCCCCACGTCACAATGGGTATCGCTCGTAAAAGGGAATCGGTCGAAGAAACTAAATGCCGATATTCAATGTTCTTTGGTATCCGGCTGTGGGAGTGGGTTGTCGGTGCGCGAGGGTTAATATTGTCTAGAGAAATAAATGACTCCCTAAAACGTTCGGAACATTTGCAAAATTTCAGGTATTAAATTTATGATGGATCATCCCGCGTTGCGGCGAAGGGGTAGGTTGGGCAGAACAGAGCAGAACAGAGCAGAACAGCTCGGGATAGGGGAGGATCGTTGCAGGCTCAACCTCTGGCTCGTTCGATGCTTAGAACCATATCGGGTATATCTGAGAGGGCTGGAAAGTCGATGTAAAAAGTAAGGGTACTGTGGAAATTGCTTGATCAGGGAATAAGGGATGAAACGGTACCTTCCCAGCCAGAAGCTACGTAGCCCAGAGGGCAGAGGCGGCTACGGATCGCGAGGAGAAAGCTCAGGAAGGTTAAATAATGCTGCGTCAAATGAAACGGTGGCGTCTCGACGCCCTAAGCGTTATTCGAGCGACTAACAGGCTAATTAAGAGGCAACGGACAGCCGAGTTTGGGGAACGATTAGCTTTCTATTAGCCGTAACGCGCGGATTGTTCGGTGCGCGCACGACTGGCCATATTTTAAATCGGATCATTAGCCAGGCGTACGATTACGGCAGATTACTTATCGATTACTATTATAATGGGCAACGAGCGAGAGTAGTAGGTGTACGTGTCGCTGTTCCACATGGTACCACCATCATTTGCAATAACCGCGGTAATAACCGTACCTCCTTACAGGCAGGAATAATATCGTGGTAATTTTCACGATAAAAATGCCATAGTTCGTTTTTCCAATCCACCCCCAACTGCCCCGTGCCAGCCGCCCCTGGCCGTACGTCGCCGTGCTGCGGCCTTACGCTTCTTCCTGCCTACGCACACGTTCCTTGATGACTGGGAGCTCAATACTTGGATAATGGGAAGCGAATGAGGCTCCTGAGATATTCAAGGCGTTAAGGTTCGACTGGCTGGGAATTGGCGTAACGCGTGTGCAAGTTGGTCTTTGAAAAATCGACGACTTTAAACGGGAGGTATCGCTTGGGTTTGCATAAAATGAAAGTTCCTCGCCTGTTACGAGCAACACTTTCCCCGGTGTTGGTTACGGTTCGAACAGTGGCGCCCTCCTCTTCGGTAGCCTCGTAGCAGCGTGCGTGTTCGAGCTACATTTTCAATTTTACTTCTACTATTTTTCAAGTTTTTTTTTTTTTCCAAACGACTCACCACCCCGCGCCCACCTCCCACGGCACCTTACCCGAGAGAAGTGCCCGAGCCAACGAGCTTCCTTTCTCTCTCTCTCTTTCTCCTTCTACCACGTAGACCCTCTCAACCTTATCTAGTGGCAGGTAGGTCGTAGGTCGCAGGTATTGCGAGAAAAGGCACTCTGTCGTTCTTTTCCTTGGGATATTTCTTAGGTGCGTCTGGATCGAGCTGGCTGAAACCCGACTCGGAAAGCTACCCCTTTGTAATCCAAGCTGCACTCTCCATTATTCGCCTTAGGCGGGTATATATGTGCTCCATCCTCCACCCTCCACCCTCTACCGTCGTGCATCTTGCAGCTATAGTTCCCAACTGGCACAGAATCGACTTCTCTACATTTTTTACGTGCTGCTGAATTTTTGCCCGTAAAGGAAATGAAGGATGCATACCTATTCAGAGAGCACGTCGATGGAATGGAACATTTTTCGCAATAGTCAATAGTCCAGAGCGAAATCGAACACCTCGTAGATTAGATCAAAGATCACCTAATGGATCTAGAACGAGAAGGTAAAAGCGGTTACCACGGAATAGAGTTCAGCGGGTAATTGTGGGGGAAAAAAAAAGAAATTGAACAAAGAAAGATGGGTTGGCGTATTAAAGCAAGCGGTACCCTGGTCCGCGTTCGCACCTGGTGCCCGGAACGGCGATATCCACCATTCGGTGGTTTCATTCTTTTTTTTTTTTACTTGATCCCTTCGCTTCGTAAGTATCAACCAACCCCCTATAGACCTATGGAACTTACAAAGTTTTGGGTTACACGTTCTTACCTATCGTTTCCGTGTGCCTGCATATTGATATTCGTCCAAGAGGAATAAGTCAAGTGCCACAAAAGGGAGGATAAATAACAAAAAAAAGGGTGGAGGTGTGCAGTATATTCGAAATGGCCACGAGTCCCAGTATACGAAGGGTCGGAGGGTGGCTGGGATTATTTATCCGTTTAATCTCGCTTGATCGGCCATGAAGGAGATGATCCCGGGTTTTGGTTCAGCTTGGACTAGCGAATCCGGACGTTTTAACGCAGCCGGGAGGCCGACTCAGTGCGTTATGAAAAAAACATGTTGTAAAAGTAAGGACGCTACGGCACTCGAGTCCCTTTTACAAGCAGTCCGCTTTATTATAACCAGCGGACATAAAGAGTACATCGGGAGCCGTTTAAGTGGACCGTTACTCCCCGAAATTCCGAGCATGTCCGCCAGCACCTGCCCCACATGCTGCTGCTGCGAGTAGAAAGTATAAAAGTCTATATGACCAGTCACGGGTTCTAGGGACGCTCGTAGAGTTAAACTTGCTCGACCCCAGTCAAGTCAGGTCATGCGGCCTCCGAGTATACTTTGCGCTTCCTGGCCAAAAGACTCGACCGACTCGCTGCCCAGCGATCTATCGCGCTGCTCTGCGCGACACAAAGAAAATAATAATTACCGGTGTGTGTACCTACGCTAATTGCGAGTACTGCTTCGCTCACACGTTCTTACCCTTTTTTCCCACTCTTCACCGCTTTTTTAAAATTACCCTTATTCGGTGTCTCTGCGTATGGAGCTCTCTCTTTATCTTCGACCCCTTTCACCGTTTTCATCCCTCTAACAGATTATGAGCAAAGTGACTGTTTTTAATCGGTCTCAAGCGCCGGGGAAGCAGTAGTTCGGTGACGTTGAGAAATGGTACCAAACAGGCTATTTTTTTTTTAATGGTTTGTAGCGAAAGGGAAAAAGTCTTTATTACCATCCATTATGGCTACTTATGTGCATAGTAAAGCGTGCAGAAAAGGGGACAAAAAGTTTTCGGTAAAATTGGTGGCGATACGATGGCTTATAAAGCGCGAAGCTATTGTGGAGCAAGTGGCACGCACTGAGAATTTTCAGCGTGGCTTTCTTCCTTCTTCCCACCCACCCCGCCCCTCTCTCTGTCTCTCTCTCTCTTTCCCCGAACATTCCGCACAACCCCTTGCTTTCGTTCCCTATCTTAACAGTCCATCTACATTGTCTCAAGCGCGTTCCCTCCCCCTTACCAAGGAGGAAGCCACGAGTTTATCGGAGACTTAAACAATGTGAATGTATATAGGTATATTCCTCATTCCACGTACCTACAACTTTTCTTTTCTTTTTCTCCGTCGGATCTCACCCCCTGCGAAGGGTTGCCAGCCAAAAGGAGATTAGAGACCAATATCGCCCGGTCGCTTTTCTTTGTCGAATTGCCCGATACGGCGTCGCGACGCTCGACGCCATTATTATTGTCATTGCTCCAGTCATTATCCCACCCTTATGGTTATCGCCGGCTATTCTCTCCCTCCTCCAACCCTCCCCCTCGTCCTTATAAGGGTCTTTAAAACTCGTCCCGGACGACGAAACAATTCCTCTCGTCCAAAGCTTCCAGCTCGATTCAGCAACCTTCAACATTTCAGAAGGGAGGCGCCACCCCTATTCCTCCAACCCACCCCTAAGATGGCTAGTACCACCCCGACAACCGCAAACTCGAGCAAACTAAGTTTAAATGCGTTGCCTGCTTTCGGCGAAACTTCGTTAGGTTTTCCAAGTGCGAGGACGCCCGGCGTCGTCCAGGACTGGTCCTAGAAAAGTCGCACGCGGTTCGTTCTAATCGGTTCTTCATTGACGTCACGAGTCTCTCGCGGTGCGCGTGAACTTGTTACAATTAAATTCGAGCTCACGGCGTTCATACGTCACGTGATGCCGTTTAAGTAGTTCGACTCGTTACGCGATCGGCCTTGTCCTACCTGTACGAGTAGAGGCAGCCTGAACATGGTCAGACGTACGTCTAGTAGGAAAGTTTTTAACGGCACTTAATTCGAGTGGAATAATTCCCTTGTTGATCGTCGGTATTATCGTTGGGATCTTTTAGCTATTAAGTTGGCCCGACTTCTAGATCGATCTGCATTCTCTGCTCGCATACCCACGTCCGACAGTGTGTAATAAGTATAGTAACAGACGGCTCGAAAGGTTAGTCGGCTCGTTCGGTGTAATGATAACAGATTATATCTAGGCCGACGTTTGCCTTTTCTCTGGGCAAAACCACGCGACGCGACGCCTCGGCTCAAGTTGGCAATCGAAAAATTCATTAGGACTCCAAGGAAATTGCTTGGACATTCGTAACCGGAGTTAAACACGGGTAAGGCCGACCCGTGGAGATTTCATTATCTGATTCAGTTAATTCGAATCGTGAACTAATAACCTAATGAGATATTACCTTGAAACTCACGTGTCGCATGTGTGTACACATACGGCTGGATATTGGCAAGGGGTGGGTATAACGAGGTTGAAAATTGTGAATGGCAGACAAAAAGTCTTTGGAGCTTCTGTCGGACGGCGGAAACAAATTCCGGGAATTCATTCATGAGGGTGCAAAGGTGGGATCACGTGGCGGTGGGGGGTTGGTTTTTGCAGGTTTCATCCCTTATGGTAGAGAGTCGCATATCGCCCTCCGTCCCATGACAAACGACGATGCCACCGACGCCGTCGTACCCTCCCCCCCTCTCTAAAATTGTCAGAGGGCGCAGCGGTGGTGCAAGGGGGTGGAACACGCTCAGGCGCAGATTAAAATATAGATTTTATTGTTTTACGTCGGGCGTTCACCTACGATTTATACGGCCGTTAGTCACACGCCTCACCCCAATCATATATCTATAATAATTCATCCCCCGATTTGCGTTTTATGAGATTTCCTATTAGACGTCGCTTCCCGACGAAGGGAACGGACGAATTACATATCTATCCCAAGTTAAATGTGAATGATGCATCATCCCCTCGTGTGGCGGTAGGTACACACGGATATCCTCAAAAATAAAGGGACGTGTCAGCACGGTAGCGGGACCGGTTGCCTCGTTTAAAAAAATTAAATCAAATCAATACGTTTCTATACGTGGACGTTACCAAGTTATTCCTATACATACAGATATAGTATATACACGTGGTACGGCGGCTCTCTTTTTAACGAGCATTAAGTAACGAGCGTTGGATTTTTATCCTTTTGTCTTGGGGGGGGGTTGCACAACCCTCCATATCCACCCGCATCTCTCGAACCTGCCAGGGGTCACAGATCGCGGATCAATCCAGTCAGTTGGCATGGCAGCACATCGACCACCTTCCGTTCCATCCATTTGGTCCTCTATCTTCCTTGTAACCTTCTATAGCGACCCGGCTAACTTCATCCCCCATGACATATCCCCTACATGTCAGACAGGAGTCAGCCTTCGTTTTTCAGCCTGTGCGTTTCTCCGCTGGGTTTAGGAACTTTTAAAAAAGCATACGTCTCTGTATTACCGGAGTGGGGATTCGTGTTGTATGCAAATACTATTGGGACGTCGGTCCCCTGGGGCAACCCTTAAAATTAGAAGGAAAAAAAAAAATCTAAAAATTAAATCACGGATATTAAATGTTTTCTGTGTATCGATTCTCTGATTGATACCTGGTAGTCTAACAGAGGCGATTTAGACTTAACGACAAAGCATCACGACTCGGTTTATATTGGGCCAACGAGAAGAGGCCATTGACCATTTCTTACAGAGTCCCTATCGTCGCGCCGTCCAGACGCTCGTCGACGTCGTCGTCTTTTGTAATAGAATCAACAGTTATTGAAAGGAGCCGCTGCTCCCTTTTACGGCGGTGAGCACAATAAAAGTGGCAGTTTTACAGCCTCACCCTAGCCCCTATAGTGGCTTACTTTTACAGTGTGACTAGCGGGGGCGTTCTAGGTTAACGTTGAACCACGCTACGGGCGGGGTGGGGGAGGGAGGAGGGAGGAGGGTGAACCGGAGGGTGGGCACCCTCCTCCAGGAGATCGCGTGCCGAAGGTTACATCGACCGCACTCCGGGAGCAAGCCTCCTCCCTCCCCCCTTGGCTTCCCACTAGCCCTACCTCGACCTTTTCTCTATCCGTATATTCACCTTCTTCTCCTGCTCTTCCTTACGTCTCCTTACGTCTTTCTTTACCCTCCAGTCCCCACACCTCCCAATTCCCCCCCTCCCCACCTTCACCTTCCTTTGCCTTTCGTTTGATTCTACTCGCACACAGCCGACTTGGCAACCTGCTTGACGCTTCACCAGACTCGACCGAAGCAGACGTGCCTGCTGGCTGTTATCATAATAGAAACCAACCTAAGAGACGCCGGCGAAACTGGCTCGCGATGTTACGTCAATTTATTTATGGGCAGCTTATTCCTTATTTCTATATCTCTCTCGTGCAAGATCATCGTGGCCACCGGAAGTGCTCAGCGAAGCTTTTAGATGCCCCAGAGGCCTCGGAGTTTCACTCGTTTCCACTTGCTGCGATCTGATCCTCGGATCCTTCGGTTTACGCGGGTCGTGAGGACGACGTGTTCAGGAGCAGCAGGAAACTCCTAGAGAACGATTGATCGGCTCTGCGCCAGAGAGCACTCAACAATTCTTTTCGATAGACGAGAGAGAGAGAGAGATCTAGGCGTTTACGTGCGATACCAAAGAACCGACGATGGGGTGGTTCTCGCCCCTCCGCGAGTCTCGAAAGCTCCCTTATACTCTCTGCGTTCAGTTTGCGAAGCTTTAAGCTCGATAGGGTGCGCCCGGGTTTCTGGGTTCAGGTGAAGCTGCGGATCGACAAGGCAGCACTCTCCGTTTTTCCACTGGTTGATTAACGAGCCTGCATTGTCTCCGGGTTTTGAGCTTTTTTATCCAAAGTTTCTCTCTCTCCTCTCTCCTCTCTCCTCGAGAGACAGGCGAGCCTCCGCCACTAATCCTCCCACGTTCCCGGAAGTTCACTTCCCTTTCATCGAGGACCTCTCTTCTTTCCGGAAATCGGGGAGTTTTTATCAAAGCTCGATGAACAGCAGCGCGAGAGTCTGTCAGAGCTAACGGAAGATAATAGACAAACTGCCACCCTATTAACGCACCCCCCACTTCCTCACCCTTCTACATCACCCATACCTGTTTCGGTTTCGCTTGCTCGCTGATTGACTCGCGATACCCCACGATGAATTTTATAAACTTTTAAGAGATTAAGCTACCCACATTGTCTTCTGGCAGGGAACCGCCACCCTTGGAGATAATACTAGGGGAAGCCATTTTCCGCACCCCCATTCCGACTTCCAGAAGCAGCTAGCATCTGGCTGTTATTAATTATTGTGGACGTCGGGGGCTCGACCCGGCTTCTTCTGATAAATTTCGTGACACGCTTCTGATACATACTTCCCCTATTTCCTATCGCGTAAAGACTAAGGGATGAGATATTTTCAAGAATAACCCAGAGACACTCGCTTCTTTCGCAGCTTCTTTCTTTTCCAATCTCATCAAAGGCTAGAAAACCCTTCGGTACCCTTTTCTTTTTCGAACCTACACTGCCATGCTGGATGTGTATTATGCGCCTGTAGGACGAACGTGGGGTAGTTTCGTGCTTGGAGCACACCCCCTCCCCTCCCCGCCCCCTGCCAGAAGGTTTGTTGCTGCTAGCATTTGTAAACTAGTTTTTGATGGTAGCAGGGTAGCACATTGCCAGAACGGCGAGGGTGCAGTAGTGTACACCCTATACCTATAGCCAGCGGTAGCCCGAGTTAGGGTAGTTCGACGGTGTGTAAAACTTCTTCTTTTTTTTCTTTTTTTTTTTTCATTTCCACCCGACACGAATTCGCCCGAACGCCATCCGGCCAACGAGGAAACAACGAATACTCAACTGGCGGCCACTACATCTAACTCGGCACTGGATGGAGATTCTCACCCTTGTACGAGGGGTCGTTACTACGTTTTCCTTCGTGCCAATTCATATCGCCCCTCAATGTCCATGTCCCTATATACCATATCCATACGCAGAACTTTTTTTTTTCCCTAGTGCTTCGTATCGTGTCCCTTTTTCCCATAAGGGCTGAACGGCGCTTTAACAGACTTTGGTTTCGGTTAATCCAGCATTAAATGGAAAGACACGTTTGACACAGTTGAAAAACACCTGGAATGCCAGACGCCTATGTATGTAAATCTACGTGGAGCCATGATCCTCTCTCTCTCTCTCTCGCTCCCTGCCCACGTCTATATTTCTACACACGATTTCACCCCACTTGCTTCACGTGTGTGCTTATACCCATTTATACATATGCACAAGAGATCCACCACCCACACGTGCGTCGTAAATGCAAACAAGCACAAGGGATGAATTCACCTATACGCTATCTGGCCAGTAGCCAACTAGATATGGGCATGTATGAACCCGGTTCGTTCTCGTATTAGTATTTTTCTTTATATACGTATGTGTATATAGATGTTCCAAGAGTATGTGAAAGGCCCTCTACGTATATTTATGTGTACACCTATGTACATCCATGTGTCTAGATATACCCGTGAGAAAGGGCTCCCATGGATTTCTGTTTGTGTTTGCCCGGAGAGTAGAAGCTGCCGCGTAATTGGCTCGAAAAGCAACCCCGCGCCAAAAAAAAGGTACGATTTACTGTTTCTCGAAGGTTGCTCGGCCCTTTTTTTTTTCTTTCATTTTCCGTAGTTTCTTTGGATTTGTGGAACCCTATCGGGAAAGTGGGTTTTTCAAAAATTCTCTAATTACATTATCGAAGCACCCTTGTACGCACCGTGCTTGATCGAACGATTCTTTCGGTTCGTTCGATAAGTTTGCTTCGAGATTTGCATGAAACAAAGTCTAATAGCGTATGCAGTATTAATAAAGAAATCTCTTTATATGCACGCAGAGTGCATACGAGGTCACGTCGTTTCTCTGCGTTACTTTGGAAAATTCACGTATCGCATTGAAAATTTATCTTTACTGGAAAACGTAGACGGAAATTGGGCAAGTCGAGCTACGAGTCGGTATTTCAGAAATTTTCTTAAATTTTCTTTTTTTTACCTTAAAAGTTTGCTACCTTACGACTGAAGTAGTGTCTGGGGCTGTGGCTGGAGGCTGGCGACCCGAAGCCACGAAAAGCATCCAGACAAGAACCAGTAGCACTTAGCTGCTCACGAAATACGATGGAAAAGTAAATACGCGAGGTGGAGCGAAGGGGGGCGAAAGGGGCTGGAAGCTAGGTGTCCGTTTCCACGTGAGAAAGATGAGAGAATCGGGAGGGGTCAGGAGGGCGTCCTACTCGACGGTCTTGATTTATCGGCGGATGGCGTGATACCGCGGATAAATGCGGCGGCGATCGAAAACAAATGCCAGGGAGATTGTTATAAATGCTGGCTTTTCGAAAGGTCGAGAGGTGAATCTCCGTAGGGCTGAGAAATAGACTTTTGCCTCGTGCTACGGGTACCAATAATCACACCCTTTTCATCCCTTGATAAGTTGAAAAGTAAAAAGTCACATGGACCTCGCGTGTGTGTGCGTTCTAGAAGAAAAGTTTTTCTCTTCTCCGCGGATATGTAGATTCGCGGTAGTAGAGGGAGGGGGGGAGGGGGTATAACTATAGCATAACACACGACCCCGGCTGAATATCATTAACATCTCGCATGCTTGCCAACCGCGGAAAATTGCAACGTGCAAAAAAGCAATTTTGCTCATTCACTCCGGAACACAATTGCGGCGAGAGGCTGAAAAGAAACGATCTTTGTCTAGGTTAGCAAACGGCCAACCGGGATGCTGGACCAATTTGCCTTTTCCAGTTATTTCCAGATGGAAGCTGCGAGCAATAAATGAAATGCCCAAAAAAGAAAACGCATCGCAGGGAGTCTGTTCGTAGTCGTATCGAGTCCTCGGATGTTGATTGGAGGAGAAGCGACGTCCTATCGGGGAATCGGCTCAACCCTCGGAACTTATTTACCGGGTTCGGGTTCTTGACTTTCTTCAGGAAATCCAGATGATCCTGGTTGCGCTTCGCGGATACCAGGCTGCATCGGGGTGCATTACGGTGGAGCATCCTGAGAGAGCAGAGTGGGTTGAAAATTCACGAGGCACCTCAGCCGTCGCAATCTCATCCGCGTCATGGCTCCTTAATCGACTAGGATCAAGGATCCTCGAGGTACCAATCGTTTTTCCGATAACAGGTAAAACCAGCGATATTCGGCGACCCACTCGAGAATTTCTCTAACAGGGTTGCCGAGGGTACCGCTGGCGGAGAGGATGGAGGACGGGATGATATCACCAGCTATCTTTTCTCGATCTTCGCAGCATCACCTGGAATCACAACCTCCTTAGTACCTACCCGGACCGAGCTGGGCTGCATATTTTTTTAATAAATCTCACCGAGTTTTAATAAAAGGTGCTCACTGAAGAAAATTGTAGGGGGTGAAGGAGGGCTTCGTTCTCTTCGCGATGAAAGGGGATGATGGTAGAACCACGGTTTTCTCCGAGAACTCGAGGATCTGGGGAAGGGAGAGAAAACTATAGAGAGACTACATAGGGTGGTGTTAACCAGGCAGCTACGAGACGGGCTTAATTTTGTATGGGACGGTTCTTGACAATGCTCTATTGTTTCATATGCTTAAATAAGATACTTCAATGAAAAAGTACAGTCAGCTCCTCCCATGCACTTTGGCCCTTACAATTTTCCATCCGACCCTTTCGAGATGCTCTACTTTCCCATTCGCTGCAACCCGATTCATTTTTAAATATCAACAATAATTATTGCACCAGCCTTTCTTCGCGTTCTTTAATATTTTCTCTCCGTCTCCCTCTCTCTCGTTATTCCTTAACTACACGTAAAGTTGCAGAAATTCATTAGCACAGTGGTTTGTGAGGCAGGACGCGATTAGGGCACGTTTCCGAAACTAAATTTCTAATCGGAGAAAAACGGATGTTCGAATTAATCTTGGCTAGGAGCCTTGGCGCTTGAACTTTGTCCCGGATGTGACGTCACACATCCGGCTTTCTCGAACTAAGTTAGACCAGCTACCAGCGGAGCCTTCAGTCCGAACTATATTGTGGTTCCTTCCATCCAGAGTTGCAGGTACCTTCCACACTACTACTAGAAAGCTACTACCTACTGCTTCCAATACTGCTGTACAAGTATCGTTAGTATTCGATACTACTACTGTCACCGCCGTTAGTACTGCGACCCTTGTACAGGCGTACGATACGATCCTTGAACCCCACGGGCGTAATTATCAACCGCAAAACAAGCCTAAGGACCAAGACATTCTGATTCGCACATTAATTAATACAAGGGGTGTTTTGTGTCACCGGCGAACCTCGATGGGGACCTCGAGATTGAAAGACAGCCGAGTAGATGTCGAGTGCACACGAGAGTAGCCGAGAGTACCCGAAGTGGGTCTTCTCTCTGTGTACCCTCGTCCTTAGGTTTCCTCTCCACCTTCGCGACGTACTTCTGGACTCCGCAACTCCTCAACGTCTCCAGGTAGCTCCACTTCGAGCTTTCTCGAGGGTCACTTTCTAACAATATTTTATTTTCCTCCCTCCTGGGCTACCTTTAACCATTAACCATTAAACACTCCTGTATACGCAATTTAAATCTTGATTGTCCACCAACTGAGCAATAACAAGCAATTCAATTTCAGCTGATCTAAATATACCTTTTTAATATCTCCATCGATACTGTTCTCTAATTCGTTCGATACGTTAACCCTCCAATATAATTGAGCGAAGCCACCCTGGAATCGCGATATAATCAATTTTCATTTTGGAGGCGCTATTTAAATTGCCATGGGGGGTACCCGTATATTGGGAGGACCTGATCTGCACTCGTTCCGTCTCACCGTTGCCATTCGATACTGTATGCTATAAATATCATTAGTGGTGGATATAGAATTTGACAAAGTTGGGGCGGGAGGAGGCAGAGTGGGGGATGATGAGGGAGCCAACCAGTGATACGATCCAGGGTAGTCACTGTAGTTAATTACTTCTAGAAGGAATTGCCAATTCCTTTTGGTTTAATCGTCAGCATTTCCGCCTACGGTATCCGGAGAACTTTTTATGGGAGGCTACTTTTTTAAGGGAGCTGTCGATGAGCTTGAAAAAAAATTCACCGGGGGTCTTACCAGCATCGTTATATTTCTTTCGTTTCGGCACTGACCCCGATGAAGAGGGTATCGAGTTATGGGCGCGAGTGTTCGCTTGGACAAAAAAAAAAGTTTTATTTGACTTAATTGCCACGTTAAAGGGAATGCCCTACAGTCGTGGCGAAGGTCGACAAAAGGTTAAGTCAAGGGTAGAAAATGGAGAGGAGCCGCTCCAATTTCCTCTTCTCGTTTCCTAGAACACGGACGTACTACTCTCTCTCTCTCTCTCTCTCTCTCTTTCTCTGTCTGTTACCTTTTATTCTTTTTCTTCGTCTGTTTTTTCATCCCCCTCATTCTCTCTTCAGTCTCCTGCGGCGACACACATACACACATGCTGCACGCGATCATCAAGCGATTCGTAATGTCGACTAAGGGAATATTTGTATTGCAAATAGTCGCCTGGGCTGTCTGTCTGTTTGCAAAGCACGGAACCGGAAACGTAATCGCGGAATACGATAGAGCACCGTCCTGACTCCAGCGAATTCCGTACTCGTTAGGATCCTCTTATTTTTCTCTGGTCGACCATACTGTCCTTTGAGACAGGCAAGATCAGAAAGAAGAACAAGAGGAGGTGGTGGTGGGAGGAGCCGGTGGAGGTGCAGAGGGAGGTTGTTACCGTGAAAGTAGATCGCATGACAAGTGTGAAACCAGAACGGTACGTCTCGACTGAACAGCCCTGTATAATTACTATATTTGAAGTACATACCGGAAACGGGGAACTGCTGATAACCCAGTCGCGATAATTTCAGCCAGTCTCATCGCTTGCACGATATCCATTTCGAAGCCTTCCCCTGAGACCCAACGAAGCAACCCCGTCCGGTGGAGGCAGAATAGTTAGGGGTGCTTTCTTCAGTTTTTTGTTACTTTCTTCACATGCGTACTGCACTCGATATTTCTTTGCGTGCAACTGCCTGCTACGAGATTGCATCTCTGCCCCGGTTGGTACAAGGTAATGGCCCAGTCCTATTGAAACTGGAACCCTCTGCCTGTAAACTGAGAACGAGCGATATTGGAGGAACGCAACACGCTTGGCAAGCCAATAATTACAGCGGCGCAGAATAGACTGCTAGAGATACACACTGTATAGGTACACTGTTGAATTTCGGCTGAACTCGTGAACCATCCCTACGATTATGATTAACCCCTAGATATTCATTTCCGTGGTTGAGTGCACGATGGTGGTGGTGATGGTGGTGGAGGAGGAGGAATATCACTGAAGGGTAGTAGACCAGGTGAATTAGAGGGAGGAAGAACAATGAATTCACTGGTATGAGCTGTCTCTCTGAATTCTGACAAGTGAGACTTCATCAGCAAATTTTCAAAAGTTGAACCTGCCCTGAACGAACCCGACTGAATATTTGAATGATGCTGATGCGCGCGTTGCTGTCGCTGCAACTGTTGCTGCTGCTGAGTAATCAGCTGCGTATTATACGTTGCTTGCTCGTTGTTTTCAAATGGACCTTCAAAAATGGCCAGGTGAGAATATTGAGCGTGCCTGGTTTCACGTCGAATATTAGACCGTTAGTAGGGAGCATTGTGTTTCCGGTCTAGCCAGCAATACGTCAACGCTTTGTATTGACCACAAAATGGCAATAATGAAGCTAGGCCGCCGGCAGCGCCTCCATCACACCTGGGCTTAGCTGCCATCAACATGGACGCTTTATATCTGTATATAACGCTGCCACGTTATACGTACAGTGGGGACCTTCCAGCAGGATCGCTACTCTGACACTTCAGCCCCGGCTTCGCTTTTCCCAATAACTATGCCTGAACTTGCGTCCAGCATCCCCGGCGCCCTTGCGAACCCAGGCAATATGCCATCTTCGTCCTCTGACCCTGCGGGATTCCTATTGTCGGGTTCTTCGCAAGGTCGAAGTCCGATTATGTCCCCCGGCCAATATCTCTACAGTCTAGTTTGCATTCGCCAGCCAAACGGCCATTCGCGGTCTGCCGAGCATTGTTTTGGGATGGGGTTTACCGACGGGATGGTAAGAGACCGGGGGGGCGGGAGGGGGGTGCTATATACCAGCAAAGGGAGGAGAAGTTCAAGCCAAGAAGACCCGGTCCATGCTGAATTCAGGATGAAGAGCAGATACACGGGCACCTCTCCTCGGCTTCCTCCTGTTCCGCCTCCTCCTTCTTCGACCTCTGACCCCCCCAGTCTGGAAAGGAGCAACGCTCCAATCGAATTGGTACCTACCTCAGGACTTCACTGGAAGCATCTTCCACGTTGCTCCGGATACTAACGTCTCCCGTGTACTCTCTTTTCGTTATTCCCTTTCGGAAGGCCTTCTCACGTCAAAGAGATACTGCGCGAGCTGCAGTTTTCTCTGGAAATGCATCCCAGTCAAGTATAAGGAAATCAACTTCGCCTTACTAACATCCGGAATAAAATGAATTCTCGGCAAGTGTGTACATTGAGTACGTAGTTGTTCAGCTAGCTCCCGAAAGAGCTCGCGATTCTACGTCTTCTCGAGTCTTAAGTTCCATCAGGGCAAAGCGAACACGCCGCCCGGATGCGAACGCATTTATACATATTTATGAAATGCAAGAGCGCAGTAGTGCAGTCTTATTGTATTTCACTTGCTGTATGGCCAGTTGCACCCGGCTTGAAGAAGACGTCGCTTTTATTCATCGGGGTGGTGGAACGGGAGAGGACGAAGGGAGAGAGTGACGAGGGGGGGCGGATATTATCATCTGCATTTTAGAGCAAGGAAGACACCAAGGGTTGAACGTGAAAATGTTTCCACGAGGTGGGCGGGTGCACAAGTAACACATAGACCTTCGCCAAGGTAGGGTCGAAATGGGTACTCATCCTGGTTAAGAACGGTCGTCAGACTGCAGACTACGTACTAACTACGCACACCCGTTTCTACCCCTTTTACTCGCATTCCCTTGGCTTGCCGATTAGCAGAGGCTCGCGTGCGGTAAGCTAAAACTCGTGAAAACTACCCCTATCCAATTAACCCATCATCCGGCCTAGCCCTGTCGACCGGAGAGCGTCAAAGAGCGACTTCCTCCTGTCAATCAGCCTGTGTCTTCCTGAATGTCCTATGAGCTTGTTCGCGACCCCGAATTCGAATTCCGCGCTGGTCCCAGAGTTCATGATTATGATACCGTTGTCCAGTCTAAGGTAGTCTCTCCGTATCGATCGACCAATTTTCTTCTCGTGATCTTTCCGCTTGATAGCCGGAAGAGGAAGTTTCCGGTGGCTGCGCGAGACAGTCCTGCGGCTCCTGAATGCCGGCAGGAAGTAGCCTGTAGCTCGCAGACCAACGCGCTGACCAGGGAGAATTAGTTGGAACTAGTTGGAACGAGGTATAACTATCATGGGTTAGTTCGGTTTCTAGTTAGCCGCTTTTGGAGCGACCTTCTCATTCACGATCCAGCAGTAAGAGGTAGTGCGAGGGTAAGAGAAGTGAATCTTGTCTGGTCTGACCTGGTGCAACACTGTTACTCCTTCTACGGCACGTAGACACATTGGTAGCATGGAAAACTCTCCAGGAGAAATCGTAACTTCCATAGAATCGCTTTATGATTCTAACCACTGCGTAAGCGATTCGCTCAGGAAACCTCCTGGAAATTGTCTGAAGAATCGCGCGAGTCCGCCCGGAGTCACGCGAACCGGAAACGGACCTGGGGCAGAGCGAAGATTACACTCTGCAGCGCCCGGTCTTGGCTGGCTAAGAGAGATGGAAAATAACTGAGAGAACGAAGGGCTAGAACTTTCGTGGCTGAATGAATGTATCCAATGTGTCTGGAGAGCGAGTAGCCACCGGGACGCCAGCGGCTGGCTAGGCTGTGGGCTAAACCCCTGGTTCCATTATACGGACCTTACGAATTCAATCTTCAATGTAGGATCACACGCGGTAGCATCCCTTGCCAAAGGGAAAATCGCGAACGCACTGCGAATTTGTTATATCTCGATACAAACACCCGGCCCAGATATACATTATTTATCGGAATAACGTCGAAAACGATATATTCACCCAGATAGGATAGAACAGGAGGAACACTCTGTTCGGATGTTGCTTAACCGAACTGTACAAACCAATTTCGAGTTTTACTAGCAGAAAAATATGAAAGAAGAAAATTTCTCCAAGAATAAATCAATAAAGATTCGGATAAGGGAATCGAATTTTCATCTGGGCCGAAAGGTGTGGGACGCCACTTTGTCGTCACTGCTGGATGTTAAAGAGACTGTCAACGGATGCGAGTGCTCCGGTCCAAGTGCTTGCTGCGTGGCCCTTGATTTTCTTATCTTTTTAATATCCCTGCCTTGAATTAATTTTATTTCTTATCTTATTTATTTTTTGCTGGATATTTCCAAGGTCCTTGATGAGGGGATGCGGGACGCGAGGAGGCGGCAGCCAGCACCTTGGTAGTCGATAGCTAGAAGAGCAGGCAGCGAACGTAGGGATCTATAGCGCAGAAGTGAGAGAGCGGGAAGGCGGGAAGGAACCTGGAGAACCACCCTCATAAATATTCACGATGAAATCTACCCCTCGATAATAACGGGCCCCGAAATATACGAGAGCCCGCTATCTGATGGGGTGGCACAGCGTACGGGGCAGGAGCGCCGCCCTTGTCTACCTCACTAGCTCGCGTAACGCACACAGCTTGCCAGCCTCACCTTAAACCACCCCTATTCCCCTATTCTCTAGCATTCACCACCCTCTCCCAACCTCCCCCTATTGCCGATATGGATGCTCGCACCTATACGTGAACTCTGGAAACTCACCTAATCCCGACCGTAGCACCTCGTCCCAGCCCCCACCATGTCGTGTCGATATAGGACATTTTCTCACTCCAGGTATCAGGTATTTCCCTTTTATTATATTTTTCTGTTTTTTTTCTTCTTTCGACAAATCCAAATCGATTTACCGTCTTCGACGTCTCCTTGTCTAGCACGTACTAGTTTCACGTTGGAATATATCGCATCGGCTTCGTATTACCAACGAAGATTGCGCCAAAGAGAATTGTAGTCCAGCCGAATTTCAAACAAAGTTCCGAATCTCCTAGAGTCACGTTCGTCGAATGTCGAAGTGGAGCCGCCGACGCTCGCAACCAAGAAGGAGACGTCGCGACGGTGGCATATCGAACAGTCGAGGGTTCCTGTTGCGTTCCAAAAGGAATCAGACGAGGTCACAAACTTTCCAGTATGTTTTCTAAGATAAGCCATCCAAGTTCTGGGAAGATTGGTACGCGTGAAAATTCTTGATCTTCTCGACCTCCCTCCAGCCTCTACTATGACAATTTGTCAAGTTCATTTGACGGTAATGGAACATCCAATTTTACGGATGAATGTGACTCTCCATTCAGGGAAGCTGTAACCCAAAGTATCATTCAATTTCTGAACAAAGAGTCAAAGGGAAATTTGTAGGACTTCCGAGTGTCGAACAAATGTCATAGCTGGACCAGCATAGTTATCTAGGAAGCATTATAAAGTGTAGAAACGGTTCGTGTGCCGGAGCAGCTAGTGGCGCTGTCTGCCACCTACCACTAGTCAAGGTGATGGTGGTGGAGGTGGTGGTGGTGGTAGAGCTAGAAGAGGAAGGAAGCAGAGCGGAATTAGAGGGCGTGTAGGAATTGGATGGTCGAAGAGAGGGGAGGAGAGAAAGCTGACAGCCAAAGGAATAGCCCGCTCGTGTTTGCCATCCCTGGAACAACTTCCAGACATTTTTACCAATTTACTCCTTAGTAGAGGCTACAAGCTGTTCCACTAATTGTAAGAGAGCGAGGTACCATCAACCCTTAGAAAAGCAAACGCCCTTGCGTCGCCTCCAGACAAAACACGCAGATGCCTATATACGGTGTAACGTATTTTCTCAACTCGACACCGATAACGAAAATCCGAGAGGCAACCCTTCGCCTGAGTGGACCCCAGCCAAGTCTTTTTTCATCGGAAACTGAGAGGAGTCGATGCGACCTGGAAGTTGAGGTCGAACAGTCTCAACTTGGCCTAAACGAGAGCTCTGACCTAGGACCTATCGGAAGAGACACAGTGGCTTAGCGGATCCTCTCGATTTTTTGGGGTCGCGCAAAATCTAGAATCGCAACCGTATCGGCAGAACCGGAACAAGATCGACGTTGCATTCCCTGAGCTATGCGCTCTTTGCTATTCCTGTGTGTTTCGGGGCTGAAAACGAGGATGAGTAATTGCGCGAAACATTTGGAATTTACAAGAGAGGCTCAACTGCAGCTAGGACGGATCTACTGGCTGGACGAATCGTTCGCCATTCCGGAATGTCCAGCTGCTGGAAATTCAGCCGTGGTCTGCCCGCTAATTAGTCGCGGTGGGTCGACCTGGTCTGCCATGTAGTCCACACATTCCCACATGCTGTATCGCGCGTGCATATTTTTCCATGCATCCTTTTCTACGACTGGTCGATACGGCTTCGAGAATGTTTACCTATGCATTTGGGAACGCAGTGCCTGTAGTACTCTACACTGAACTACAGAGACTGATTCCAATCTGCTTTTTTTCATCTCACGTACCTTCGGGTATTATAGGAAAATCTTATTGATTTTTAAATTAATTCTATTCTGAATTTATACTTGTAGTTTTGGACCACCCAGTGGAAACTGTAGACAAGTATATTGAATCTCGACTGATATTTTCATCTTGGTTCCTTTTCGGAGTGGATATCCCTTATCGTGGGAGGTGGAGGCTGTTTTGCTCCTGACCCGTTCTGGAGCAGGACCGTGTTTATCCAGGTCGAGCCGGAAGGATGTCACTTAGAACCGAAAACTTTCGTCCCTTTTTGTTTCCTCTATAGTTCTTTTTATTTATTTATTTTCTTTTATCTCAATTCGACTGTCCCTACCTTTTCCAAATTCTATCCAAAGCATCTCCCCGATGCCTGCACGCATGCTGGACCGTTATCAACAAACTTTCCTTGCGAGAGAGAAATCTCTACAGGCAAACAGTTGCGTTTGTCTTTCAATTTGCACAGAGCTACGCAAGAGAGGCGTAACTACACCCTTCGAAAACCTACCCTTCGACGTATTTCCGACCCTTGGCCCTTGCCAGGGATGAAACCCAAGAAAATCATCCCGAGCAGTACCTGTACCCAGTCGTTTCATACAAACACAAGATACCTGTCTAAAGTCCCTGCGTCGGAGATTCCTCCCGCGGATCATTCCCAAAATGCGTTCCTCCAGTTTCCTCGATCTCTATCTTCTGGATCTTTCTCGTTTGGGATAATTAAGGACGCTGTCCTCCCATTTGGCCTGGGTGCAAACGAACTTCAGGAAGACGTCGAAAGACCATGTCTAAGAAGTCTATAACAGGCAGCATTCGTTGGTACGAGTACCGGTACGACCAGCAGTTCCAGAGACAAAGAGAAGACGGGTGGGCTAGAAAGATAGGTAGCTGGAGCTTTCAGAGTTTCCGAGAGAGACTCTCTAGTGGCTCTCGCTCGAATTAGGCACTCTAGCCGTCGTTCGCCTCCTCGCCCTGGGACATCGTTACACGCCGAGGACATTTTCCCCGGTTCTGCCACAGAACAAAAAGCCCCAAAGAACACTGGAGAAACTGCAACGCGCTGCGCTGGCTGCTGCTGATTTCCAGTAGCTAGACGGTACGCAGCATGCACGGCAATAGGAGCAGCAGCAGTCGAGCTAGTAAAATCGCAGACTCGCGACAGTGTCAGACAGGAAGTGGAACAGCAATGGCGAAAGCTGTGGATGTTCAGGAAGGAGCGACAGGACGACTATGGAAACTGTCGTATCGCACAAACCGGATGATTATAGCAAACGTGTCTTGCGCTTCGATACAGAACTACGTCTCCATTTTTCATCCCCTATTCATTCCCACACTGCACCGACTCCGTTACGACGTATTCGAAAATGTGAGCACCATGCAAAACGCTACTGTTGATTTTTCTTAGCCTGGCCCAGTTCAGCCTTGGATGGCTCTCGAGAATGGTCTCAGGGTGCAAGGGACGTGGGAGTAGGTTGCTCGCAAGTATGGAGGGTAGCAAGTGAGCCTGAGACAACACCAGGGCAAAACACAAAACATGATACAGACCGGTCCGGAAACTAAGCTCAGCTTCTTGCCTGGGCACCTCGGTCACGTTACCGGGAGGGACAAAACCACGGGCTGTCATAGTAAATACTCTGGCAGGCGCCCTCCCCTCTTACGTCTCTCTCTCTCTCTCGTTCTTGGTGTATGTGTGCACAGACCAGGGCCGTAACACGACGGGCAAATTACTGCGGTATACTAAACGATACTAGCCCGCATTAATTAACCCTTCGATTACGGGCGCCGCGGCGCGCCGCTTCGAGCGGAGTACTCCGATTCCGGAAATCCTGCCGGCTCCGATCGCCATCGGCCCCTCCCTGCCGAATTCCATTCCAAAAAGAGAGAGAGATAGTTTCACCCTCTGGGATAGTATCTCTTCCTCCCTGTACCTCCGCTTCTCCGCCAGGCAATTCCAGGGGTTGTTGTGTTGCTTGGAGTGAAAACCACCCTGAACTATTTCGCTTTTCTTTTACCTCGGATCATATTTCCACTACGAAATGGAAGACGCCGACCGAGTGACCGAGCTTCGCTCCGATGAAACTTTGGGAATCAGAATTCATTTTCACTTCTTTTCTTCCAATTCTGTACACATATATAGGAAAGACTGCGACATTAACATCGAGCTCGTGACGAAGATCTGGACGCCAGAACTTCAAGGCGCACGGAACGTTCCCAGGTAGCCAAAGGAGTTACGAGTGGAGTAACCTTGTTTCAGCGGAGATGGGACCGAGACTCCAGAGAAGAAATTTCCTTTTTTTTGTGCAATTCGAAGAGAATCGGAAGAGGGCGCTTGCGTTGCTAAGCGCACCAGTGAATTTGGATGGAGATGGAAAAAGAGAGAGACGGAGAGTAGAAAGAAAAAAAAATACTTTGAAATTCTCGTACGCCATTTTCATTTTTTTTTTTTTTCTTTCGAACCTCGTGGGACAGAGCTCATAAGGAAGAAACTGACTCTGGTATCCATGTGCGCGCGCGTTTCACTGCAACGCGCTACCCACTCCCGCTGCATGGATTTTATCGTGCCGTAATTCGAAATTGCATGTCCTTCGACGTTATAAAAATGGCTGGGCGGTTGTAAAGGGACGGCGCGTAGGAAGAGACGAAAGGGAGAAAAGACAGAGTGAATAGGAGGGACGGGAGAGGAGAGAGAGAGAGAGAGAGAGAATCGACAGGTATTCCATGTATCTCGTCTCGCATCAATCCCTTTGCCATCCTCCCAACCACTTGGTAAGGGTTGCAGGGGAGGTAGGAGATGGGTATTGTACCTTCGTGTGCCCGAAGGTTTCGTGGCCTCTCTCGGTTTTACGTTTCCCGCACTATACGTAACTAGTCCGTAATTAAGCGGACGATACCGTAATTAACGGAACGATGAAATTGCTAGGGCCGACCTCTCGCGTCCCTTTTTATGGACTCATTTATTTTCCTGCTTCTCCCTCTTTCTCCTGGTTTTTTGTATTCTCCCTCCCATTCGTACGACTCCCAACCACCGGTACCCTCCGTGGTGGCCCCTCGACTTCTCCAAAGTCAGATCCTTCCCTACGCCCCTGAGAACCTTCGTCCTCTCGTCAAGATTCGAAGGGCTCGCGAAACGACCACGTAATGCTAAACTCATTTCCTTCGATTTCCACCTTTTCCCGGTTCACAATGTTCCGACACGGGTATAGAGACTCCATTCACGGGTTTCCCTATATTCCGAACTAGTTGGAAAAACCTGTTTCCCTGAGATAGTTGAATACTCGGATTACCTTGGCTCGGCTCAAAGTCGAAGTAGCTAGGCAGGATCGGGTACCAACCTATAGTTATCTCTACACATGGAGTAATGTAGCTATATGGGTGGGAGCAGCGAGGAGAGGTATAGGGGATGGGAATCCTAGTAAGGGATGAGTAGGTTGGACTGGTGTTCATTTCATGGGCCGTCAGCTCGTGTCAGTCCAATGTCGCAGGGCGTGATTTTTCTCGGCGAATTTCGGTCTGTTTAATGGAGATCCTATATCCTGATCCCATCCTCTTCCGTAGGACGAAAGGGAGAGGGTGGACGAACGAGTGAAGGATCTCACCTCCCTCTCGACCCTCTCGCTGGTCTTACTCCTTTTTTTTTTCTTTTTCTTTTCTTCCATCCAGTGGTCGGACGTAGACGCTGTGAATCAGCTGGAATTGTTTTTCAACTTCATTGGTCTGTACACTAATAGATATTGCGTTCTGTCTATCAGGATCTTCTAGTTTTCCACGAATCCACCCTCGCTACGGTAAGCGGCTGAAGACCTTCCTGTGGAACTAAGTAACCGATCTATCTATATATCTGGACGCGAAGTGGATTCCGACGAGCGGTGGGAATAGACGGGAAAACAATTCTGAAAGAATTACTCAATTTGCAGTCTGAAAATTAAGGGCTATACGGATGTCGTTACAATTTCGAAATATTCCTATTTTGGTAAAACCAGAAGAGAAATCAAGTCACGTATTACGTATTTTAACCCGCGTTTCGTTAAATGAGAAATTTTCTCCAGTCCCACTGGGAACGCGTTTGACTTCGATTTTACCAGGTTAAATTTCATTGATTGCAGGTAATATCTTCGAATTGGATGTACTACGTATACCGCGTTTCGTTCGGGGGGAGTGAAATAGGAGAAAATTTGTTGAACGGGGTAATTTCCTCGGGGTGTTTCGCGGTGCTTGGTGATGTTCCGGGGGGAGGGAGGGCGGCTGTCGTAATCGAGAATCCAAGCCAATACCATTCGGTGGATTCGTGGGACAATTTCCTAAAAGGCCGAACACAGGGTATATCATACGATTTACTCAAAGCACAGCCGACGTGCGACCTGATTTCGTTCGATACAATAGCCAGTTCGCTGGTAAGTTGTGCCCTGACCTCTTTGAAAGCGTCGTGAGGTCAACGCACGAGACTACCCTCCCCTGGCACGTCCCCCCCTGTTTCATTCTAGCAATTACTTCTTAATTATCGTGTCTCCGGCTTGACGGATTATGCCAGGTTCGAAGCCATTGTTACCCAGTATACTGACGTGATGCACCGAGGTATTGTTTTCCTGGCCGATATGCAGTTGCTCGATGCAGCGATAATGATAAACTGCATTCTCTACGAAATCTCGTTAAGTCATACAATCTGCACGGGCAAATCACGGGACGCAGCCAGGCGAGATGGTTTCCGTGACGGAGCATGCGAACTGGTAAAAACAAAAAATGTTCGACTGGTCACACGCTCCATCGACTATTAAAACTTCTGAAATCGACGCCGCAGTAAAAAGAAGAGATCGAGATATTTCCGGCACCTGCAAGATTCTATGCCATTACGTGTTCCCACTCCTACATCCCGGCCCGGATCTCCATTTTCCTCCTTGTAGACTCTGGGTTAGGTATTCACTGTGGATGCAGTGTATGAGTTTCCTGCAACACGTGCGCAAACTCAGCCATTCCGTAAGTATACAGGGTGTCTCTCGCTGCAATCAGCAACGACCTTCCTAGAACCGAGCTTGTTTCGGCAGACACGCCATCCAGACTGGAAGTTAGCCGAACGTCAGAATTGCTGAGCTGCCTGCAATTTTGCACCCAGGGCGGAAGGAGTCGCCTCGTGAGTCCTGGGTGCAGGACGATCGAGGCGGAGGAGAACCCGATGAATTTTCCAGTTGGCCAGCGGGCCGAGTTCAATCGAAATTTCAGGGCTTAGAAGGGACCGGGTCGGGAACTGGGAGGCTGGATAGTCGTAGGGTCAGTGGGGAGCACTGAGCTTGCTCTTTATTGCTTGGAACATCGAGGACTCGTTCGACCAAGTGGCAGCGACCTCGTGACATTGCCTCGGCAGGAGGAGCGACGCAATCCTCTAAAGTTTCGCATTTTATCGCTCTTGCCAAGATATTTAATTTTTCTTCTGGGAGCGCCTTTACAGTGATCGCCTTTCCGCTCGTTTCATGGAAGCAGGCAAAAGTCGCTTGCAACTGCGGGACGGTCACTTGGCCAGCTCGAAGATGTCCTCTCGAGCGATTCTCTCCGAGTCCAGTTGGTGGGATGCGTCCTGGGAGGTCCCGACCCACCAGGACTTGGGACTCCAGGAGAGTTCAGGTTACGGGGCAATCCGCTCTCTACTCTCTGTGGCATCTCGACTCTTTACGAGCCAAGTTCGATCGATCCTTATGTGCTCTTGATGGGAAATTCTCGAACGAAAGTGGAATACTCCCTATCCTGGGAATTCCTGGCCTATTGTCCCTTCGCTCGAGTAATATTTTTATAATTGAATTGCACGCGTGACATGCGTGAAACAGCCGGGAGAAGAAAGTGCGCTGAAAATGCGGGAGGAAAATTGCTGGCAAAGAAGAGAACCTTTCCTACCCTTCCCGGAAAAGGGGTGGCCGTAGGGTCAGACGTGGAGGGGGTGTCTGAGAAAATCAATAGACGCGTTCAAGTCGCGTGCGGTTAAGTGACTGAGAAATTAATATCTCAGTGGGGGGTTGTGGTTCCTCGAATTCTAAGTGTTCCTTGATAAAGTACGCATTGCACTCGTGTTGCTGCAACTTTGCTGCTGCTGCGTTCCCAATCTCATTCGCTTTAAACCTCAATCAGAATTCTTGCTCTTGTAACTTTTTTTTTCGGATGTCAACCGACAAGGGTACAGCCGATCGGTGGTCGACTCTGGTACAGACCAACCGAAGAATGGCTAAGGGAAATTGTAAAGGTGTCGGGTAACCAGCTAAAACGAGAAAATCGGATTTTCCTTGGATAACGGAAATGACGGACACTCGAGGACGCGCGCAATTTAGTGGCAATCAACCTGCTGAAGTATTTGTGCTTCTCCAGGGAGACTCCGAATCTCCCATTTATTCATTGTCGTAGAAAAATTACAGCGAATATCTCGCTAGAGTTTATAAATTCGCTGAGGGTGAGAGAATCAGGAAAGGGCGGAGCGAGCAAACTTGGGAGAGCTAAGCGCTTTAAAAAAAAAAATACAATTTCGAAAATTGTCTTTGACAGGATTTGATGAATGCCGTGAAAAGAAATTGATGTGACGTATGTACCGAAAAAAACTCTTGCGCAAAAGTCGAAGGGTTGAAAGGCAGTAGAGAGAAAAGAGGCAAGGGTGGAAAATCGTCACTCTTCCTACACCCCCGAAAAATTCAAGGGGTGGCGCGCGACTCACTCCTAAAACTTTTCTCTTTCCATCCGTTCCGGATGGAGAGGCACTGCGGAAGGATCGAAGGGTTATTTCTTGGCAGGGAGCAGCATCCGCGAGACGAAGGCATTGGGCTGGCTTGGACGTATTTGTATTTCCTCTAAGGGATGAACAAAGGGTATCTCTCGCATGCCGTCTCCCGTGTCCTAGGAAACTTTTAATATCTTCCAGTGCAGTTTCGACAGGTTGCCGTCCGCTGAGACTGACTGCGCCTTATATTCATTTCCGACACACACGTAGAGGCCAGCAGGCTTCTTTCAGTTTAGGTTTCTCTGCCGGGCAACGTTATTCCCAACCCCTGTCTCTCTCCCTATACCCATAGCCTTCATCCCCTTTGTATATTCCTCAATATATCTCACTTATTGTCAGCGCTTCCCTTTGTCCTTCTTCTGGCTCATTCACCCCCCTCGATATTCACCGTTTGGCCATTTTCCCCGGTTCAACAATTTCCAAGTCCGACCAAAGAGCCCCGAGATCTTGCGCAAACGTCGGACACGCTGCTTTCCCATATTCCAAGAAATTCCAAGAAATTCCTGGTAACGCGAAACGGCAACGCGGGACTGGGTTTCGAGATGGAAAATGGAGAGAAAAGAGAAAAGATGAATTTCATGGGGGTGATTCTCCCGATATTGGCCGTGATCCCGATGCCGTGTACTTGGCCGAGAGGGAGGGGATGCGCTGCCTTTCAACCCCAAGATCTGAAATATTCGGAGACAAGCGGGGTATCAATCACTCGATGAGGGAACGCAAATCGCTGCGCATATCAAGTGCCTGCATCCCCCTCCGTCGCGGCGCCTCCAGCCCGTCACACACCCTGCCAGCCACCCCCCCCCGTATAAATGACGGCATTATGCCCTTGCCATGGCACCCTCAAACACCCCTACTCCTCCGCTATTGGTGGTCGTCGGGGGTTGCGCTTCAGCTTTCAATATTTCAAACACTTATCGTCTGACGAGGTGGTAGCTACCCCTTCTCCCACCTCCACCCCCCTCACTCTATCACGATCCTTTACCGGTGGCCGCAGCGTCGCGAGGCCGCCCCGACGCCCCGAGCCTGTATAATAGTCACATTTATATCATCTCTGCCCGTCGGTTTTGACTTTATAATTTAATGTGAAACTCCAAAAGGGTTGCGAGTACCGACCTACCCCTTTCCTGCTTTACCGACGGTCCATTCGTCCAGCATGACGTACTATCTCCCGCCCTCGTAAGCCAACCGCATCTCAACCAACCCCCATTCGTACTCACATACTGTGAATTATACGAAAGGTATCGGATTTCAAAATCGTTCGTGAACTCTCACTGGAGCGTATGCCCTCCTCTCGTGACCTCTCTTTAACCCCTGTTTTTCCCTTATCAATTTTCAGCAGCCCCCCTACCGACCCCACCCGAAGCCTCCAGCATCGCTGGAGGATAATCTCGCGTCTCCTAAGGACTCTTGCGCGCAGAACAATATCGGCCTTATCCTTTCGTGCAGGAGATAGCGCATTAAATGGCGAGATGCCATAGGGGCGCTATAATATGACGAAGGGGTGGAACAGCACGATGCAACCGTTAGCGTACTATAACTTAGACTGCAAGGTGCTCCTGAGAGGGTTGTATCGGTTCAAGAAGGGAACCTATGGAAACACCCTCGACGAGAAGGGATGTACTAGGAGTGGTAAGGATAGTCAACCCGGAGCATTGATACCGTCTTCACCCCCTTAGAGGATGGGACCTGGTCCATCCTGAATTCCTTTGTCCCGAGTTCCAGGATGGGACTTAAACATCCTCCGAAGTTCTTTCCAATGATATTGACCAATCTCAGGGATGCAAACATCCTGGAACGCACAAGGGATGTTAGCCTTCTGTCAAGGGTAGTACTTGAAAAGACTGTTTTCCAAAGGTGGATCAACCAGCCTGTTTCCGAGATAGTCTGGTTTACGGCTACAAATTCCTAACAGGCCGGACTACCGGAGAGAATGAATTCAATCAGAGCGTCCAGGGGTTGCTGGAAATCCTCTTCGATACCGTGTGGGGTGCCGTGTGGGGATCTGGGATTTGTTGCGGCTGGACCAGCCCTGAATAAAACCGGTTCGATTTTCGCAAATCTTCGTGAGGATTTTGCAGCGTAAAATCGGTATCCAGATAGATTGCGTAACGTTCGCCGAAGTATCTTCCAGGACGACGCGGGGATGGGATGCTGAGTTCGTCTAGCGACAACTATTCGGACGCGCGTGTATTAAATCATGATTTAAAAGATACAGGGAATTCCTGGCGATCCGGCAGAGTGCTGGGAAACATTTTTGACACCGGCTATATGCCGGAAATCGTAATCGTGATATCGCAGGCAATAGATAAGGCTTGGAGGATCAATGGGATAGTTTTGTGGTCGGCAGACGCGAGAAGCCCATTGGTGGCTAGTCACACTGTCCGGAATTGCAGCCACCGCGTACACGTTACCTATTTACTATATAATATAGGAGGTATTTGCCAGCTGCACCACACTGGCGCACCGGCAGAGCGAGGACGCGCTCACACTATCGCTGATATTGCGTCATCGAGTGTGCACCCCCCCACCCCCAACCCTCGTCATAGACAGACGCGTTATCCGTGTGTGGAGACAGGTACACTGGCTAGGCGAACAAACATACTTGCCCACCTACACACATCGCCGCATGCATAAGTGCATAGGTAGGTGCATGCATAGATAAGGTACCGAACAGAATATGAGGGTTGGGCCCGTGGTCCCAGCAGACCACATCAGAGTGCATTACCGGCCAGGATGTACAGCTAGTTTGGTTTGTGCCTGGCTGCAGTAGCTGCACTCCCTTCATCCCTTGTCCACTGACCCCACCACCACCCCCTACCGTGGCCACGATCCCACTGCAATAAACGCCCGATTCAATCCGTTCTATTAAAGCGCACTACGTGCACGAAGGTTCGTCGGAGTTTGACGACCGACGCGCCGGAAGATCAATTTTTAATTGGGAATCGTAGCTTTAAGTCTGTCCTAGCCTGAGGTCTCTGGGACTTTTAGCGAACGGAGGAAAAATTGCCGCTCGATCCGTTCGACGGATATATTTTGAAAAATTTTCATGACTCTCGGGTGCAGCTTGGAAAGTGAGTCTGTAAAATTGAGTAAGAAAATTTCAAGGGTTTTCTCTCGGAATTCCAGGACGATTAGTCGAGGCGTGACCGAAGGCTCGAGGGCCCCGATGCGAAGGGCCATTTGTTCCATTCCACCTTCGCGAATCCCGGCTGTTTGCCACATACATCAGCCTGGGCCCTTCGACTCTTTTACTCGGGGCTTACATCAAGAATCTTTACTCGCGAGGCGGAGATATAAACTGAGCCCCCGGCGAGCTTCTGGCATTAAATATAGTTTAGGGGAACCGCAAACCCCAAACGCATTCGTATCACTTAGTGGAAACTCCCCGCAAGCCTCGCGACTACCTTCCACCTTCCGGCATCTACGAGACTGCCACCCTTCCAGACCTCACCTCCCCCACGTGCCTCCGCCCCTGATCCTCCTTCACCTCCAGCATCAACCTCCATGCCTGGCTCTGCTGTTTCCACGGTCCACGGTCCATAGCATCGGTTCCCAGATTTCCGCGCTACCCTCGCAGCCGTCCCTCGACACCCCACTGTCGCTACCCTCTTTTCTCTGGGGATGAGTCTCGCCCCAACCGAAATTCTAGTAGCACTCTGTTTGTTAAAGAGTTAATTTTCATTTACAGCCACGGCAAGAGTTATCGTCTCCTGGACCAAAAATATTTTCATTATACCCGCAAGCGCACTCTTTCCCTCTTTATGCCCTTTCAACCCTTGCGACCCTCGCAACTTCCCCTTACCCCGAGTTCTCTTGTATTTTTGTAATTTCGAAAACGTCATCACGAGTCTACCCCGTACTTCCTTATTGCGTAATACGAAATTTCATGGAAATTAAGGAAAGTCACCCAAAATCCCAAAAAACCACTGTGTATCCTAAAACGAAGGAAGACGCTGATGGACGTTTCCGGGGTGGAAGGACCATGAAAAGCTTGCGGGTTTCAGGTGGCTCGAAGGGACGTTAGGGTGTTTTCGATGGGGTAGTAATAAAAATCTAAATACAGGAAATGAGCCGAGCTCTGCTCACTCGTAAAGCACACTTACGGGGTGAGTCTTAGCAAGATGGTGCGGAGCCAGTAGCCACCCTCGGTCATAACTCGAAAGCAGGGAGTGAGTTTGGCCTAGGGCCAACGAGGACGCGATGCGCCTGTGCCTCGGGGGCTGCTCCAGATATCTTCCCAAGGGTGTAACAGTGTAACACTATGTCGGTATTTACGGTCATTTTTATAGCCAGCTCTCCCACCATATAATTGCCGCAGTCCGTTGCTCTTTTAAGAGCAGCCAGCTTAGAATAGCCAGAATGTGTTACGTAAAATACCCGAAGCACCTATAGCCATAGATTAACCCTCTACCCCGCGACCAGCCCAGAGCGTAACGGGTCCATTCCTCTCTCCGACGCCACAAGTCCCCATAGCCGTCCCATACGTGGACCGTCGAGACGCGAGGCTGCCTCGTTCTCAAAGTTCCCTGCAGCTGGGACCATAAAGCCGAGTACACACGATAACTTTTGAACACGCGAAAGATCGCGTTGCCAAAAGAAAGTAGAGTCACTCGATGACCTACCGGTATCTAATGAAGGTGGGGTCGCACGATTTCCCAAATAATTTTCACCCTCGTCTCTTCTTACCCCAAAGTCCTCGATCCTCTCCTGCTACTCCTTCGGGAGGCTTCGGCTGTTGGTTATGACCCGTGGAGATATTTTACGAGGGACCCCGAGTGCCATTCGAAAGGGCCCTTCCGCCATCTTCATATCGGATGGCTCAAGATTTAGCCCGACTCGTAGTGCCAGAACTCCTTGCTACGTGAGACGCCTGCAATACCAAGATTCCGTCCTTCTCCCCTCGAGAGAAAATCTTTCCGGTAGATTTTATTTTTTTTAATTTTGATAATTTTCCTGATTTCCACACGACTGCACTGAACGAAATACAGTGGTTCCTCGTGAAAAGTCACAATTTCTACGAGGATGATACAGACGGTTTTTTTTATCAAATTATAAACGATCCTTGTGCCCCTTTAAACTCCTGTCCAGGAAGGGCGAAAGGACTTTGTTTGCCAAGCAATTTCATTAAGCCCCGATCGACGTCTACCTATTATTTCATATGGCTCGTTCGTCAGCAGAGATACCAATCTTACTAATGGCGGCGCGCTTCGTACACAGACGCGTTTCCATGCGGCGACCGACTCGGCTACCCGCGCAAATGACAAATAGTATAGGTAGCCAATGTCGCGAAACCGTGCTCCTCGGCATACACGAAATGCCTAGAGCCCATATTACACAGGGACACAGCACGGGACAGTTGGATTCACGAATTCGTCGTGTACTCCGAAGAAAGAGGTGTAAGGGATGCAAAGTACCCAATCTGCAAAACACACTAAGTAATCCTCGTGCTAAATTTCTCATTAGAAATTCTTTGTTCAGCTTTCGGCAAAAACACATTAATCGCTCAACAAAGAAATACAATATACTTTGTCCCGAAAGACTCATCCGTTTTTGCCAAGAGTTCTTGCAGCCGTATAGACAGTCTACACGTAATTTCAGGAGTATAGCTGTAGCTGTACGAAGGGATTGAGCGAGAAAAAAGCTTTCGAAAAACGAGGTCG
Source organism: Trachelus stipa (assembly GCA_036026315.1). Taxonomy (NCBI): domain Eukaryota; kingdom Metazoa; phylum Arthropoda; class Insecta; order Hymenoptera; family Cephidae; genus Trachelus; species Trachelus stipa. The sequence goes on from JAYRCB010000378.1 coordinate 1,022,970, forward strand.
TATTTAGCTTGAATTTAAAGCTATTTCGCGAGCGTTCGATTTTAATTCAATTTTTCTACCCCTTTTGAGATAACACGAGCCTCGCGCAAACCCGAGGTTGACCGGGACGAAACAAAGGGTTGGAAATAATATTTTCTCGGGCAATTACGACGTTATATTGCGCAGGGAATATTTGGCTTCGGTGACAGAGCGAGAGGGTGGGAGAGGGAGAAAGGAATTAGGAAATACGTTAGGGGATGGGAAACACTGACAATAAGAGAGGGTGGCCAAGTATCGGTGACATTAATAACGAATTTAATAGTTTTCGGTCCTGTCTGTGTGAGGAGAGTTTTGGAGGTTTCCTCCGGCCTGTACTACTATGGCGAGCCGGGGGGGTCGAGTCTGGGTCCATAGCCACGTAACCACTAAGGCCTCAAACAATCATATTGTAAGCGTCGCAATTCCGAGTTCCCGGGACAATGGCGACCCTCCCACATATCTCGAATCCCTGCGCTTCGAGTCCACTCTCATGATATATCTTCACTATCGCGTACCTCTGATGAATAATGAGAAGCAAAGAGGTTCTTCGCTCTGCTACCCTATCTCTCTGTCCCACTTTCACCTCCGTTCGAGTATCCTTCACCCAGTCGATTTCCGGTGTGAACGTCTGGTCATGATCAGCCACGACCCTTTTCTTCCTAAATCGTTATCCGACGTAAGAACTTGAAATTACTCCAGCATCGAGCCCTGGACCGGAGCCTGACCAGTTCAGCGGGTATCCCGTAGGTGAAGCACGTGATTTCGGAGTGCAGTATCTTTTCTTGTGGCTACATAAACCGGAAGGAGAAGTTTTGCGAGCGACGAGCGATTTCAATATTCTAGCCGCGTGCAACGACTAGTCTGGAGTTCACCCCTACCCTCCCTTACCCCTACCCTAAGATGAACAGTAATGGAAGGGAGTTACCGAAGTAGCTACATCCCTCTAGCATCTAGCTCTGGAGATGGTGGATGGAGAGAGTGAAACGGACTGTGTTGGGAAAAATAAGACTAAGAGTAGGTAGAGACTGTGTTCTGGACCGGAGGAGGTAGGGCGCGGTTGAAGGGATGCGAACGAGAGGGTGTCTGGTTAGGGGTGGAGATGCGAAGCCTCGAGGATTTACCGGTGTTTAATTTTCGGACGCAGAAACAAAAAGCGGAACAACCCCTCCTGTCTGGCATTAGTAGTTCTTACCTACCCTATCTTGCAACTCAATTTTTTTTTTTTTTTTTCGGCGCCACTCACTGTACCGCTTCGCGGGAGCTTTCGAGCTTAAAAAGAATTTTGTCACGGATCTCAGTGAGCGGATGAAAAAGCGAGGAGTCGCTGCCTTCTTTTTTTTGGAGCTCGTAACAACACTACTTTATTATCGTGCTCCCTAATTCTCTTGAATTATTGACCCTCTGCTTTGCACCAATTCGTGATACTAGCTAGCCAAACATTGTCAGTTCAAACCTTGACATAACTTTATTCGGGGGTTGGGCGGGAGGGGGGGGGCCTGCTCAGAATTCTCAGCAAGCGGTATGCACAATTCGAGAGTTACAACGGTACCAGAAACTCATCCCCTTCTGCTGCTCGGAGGATACAGATATGTAGGTACTCCGTATACGTATCCCAACTTCGAGGTTCCGCAAGGGATGGTAGAGCGCCAATCGTGCCAACCCTTCCAATCCTGCCGATATGGGTTCCTAGGAAATTCCGAATGATTTTTCTAAAAGTTTTCCAGGACGAACTCTGGTGTCTCGTGTTAAAGTTCCTAGAGATTTGTGTGTGAGTGTGTGGATAGCCGCGGGGACTTTTACTACAGATGAAATCTTAGTAAGGCGCAGAGGGTTAGGAACGGGGAAAGACACCCTGGGTGACTGGCTGGCTGGTAGGCCGGAAGCAAAGTCGCAGGCAATAAGGCGGATATAAATCTCGCACTGGGATTCGATTAAACGGACATAATTTATGTGGAGCAGGGTCTCGGGGGTTGAGAGATCCCAACCGGAAGCTGAAGAAACACAAGGAGCCGGGTCTCTAACCTCTGTAGGAGGATTTCGAGACTTTCTCTCGAGAAAACAATTGCCTACCGGGGATAAATTGTAAACTCAAACGACTCCGCGAATTTTCTCGGACAGAGACACAGGGGCAGGAGATTCTGCGAGGAACTCCGACACGAACGATTTGCCGAACTGAAAACTTACCCGGGACCCGGCCCTTCCCACCGTCGAAACTCACCATAGGGACGGTAAATTATCACGCAGAGGGTATATATACGTATAGGATTCAAAAGAGAGAAAAGGAGAGGGAGATAGCATGGTATGGTCCAGACAGACCATTTTGAGTATAAAAAAAAAAGGACAGCCACCAGTGAGGCCAATTGTGAGACACATAAAAAAGGATGAGTAAGCGAGAAGGAAAGTGAAGAAAAAAAAAATAAAAAATTTGCAGACGTCGAAAAAAAATAGCTACAGAGGGCGTCGCGACGAAGCGAAAGTCTAACGCGTCGACGCTTCGCGACGCTATCTTGATTCAGAAGGGGTGTCGAAGGAAAGTTTTCGCATCTACGGTGTTCCTTGCACAATAGCTAGTTACGGGACAATGGTCGGAGTAAGGGAAATTTGGTCGAATTTAATTATGAGACGCCTTGGGGAGCTCATCCGATGTGCCGAGGGGTTGAACCGAGGCGTAAGGATGCTGCGGAATGACAGGGCACGAAACGTCGGTACCACGAGGGAGAAATTCAATGCGGACTAATTTCACCCACAATTCCTTCGACCAATGCAGCCACGGATTTTTATTTTCTCAACCCTCCTTGTCATCCCCTACGCTCCTACGCAAACCCTCTCGATTAGGTAGAAAACCAGAATCCAGACGACCCCTCCTGTTCTCTCTTACGGAATCACTAATTTATCGACGTTCCAAGGAATCTTTCGAGGGTCTTCCATCACCCTCGACAAAGAGAAGAATTCTTTTTTTAAATTCATACCGACACGAAAGGTCAACAAGGAACACGGTCCTTTGTTCACCGTAACAACACTTTGCAGCTTGAGGAGAAATAGAAAGTTTTGAAGACGAGATAAGTCATGATTAGATAGGTTAAGATAAGTAGGATAGGATACAGAAGGGGGAGGCTGAGAGCCGAGCGAGCGACGTAGCTCCAGGAACTTGACTTCAAGTCGCTCTATTATAGTTGCCAAGTCTGCAGTAATCAGGTTAGATATTTTAATAAGAGAGAAGAGAGAGAGAGAAAGCACGGAGAAAGTGGATCCTGGTGCACGTAGTCTCTGGATGTAGATGTAACTGCAGGTGTATCCCACCATCCCAGGACCAGAGTAGAATATCGTCACGGGTTCTCGTACTTCCTGGATTCCCTCAAACTATTTACATTTATATCACAACTACGTTAATCCCATTACCGCCTATTGGAATATCGCTACAGAGAACGCGAGGATATCCTCGCGCAGCTAAAGTCACCATTATTCCAGATCCGAGAACTGAAATCGCGATTAACGCTCCAGGCGCATCTTTTAATCGCGTTTACGACGGGTCCGAATCTTTCGAACTTTCTTCCCTCTTGAGGCACTTCCGACGTACCCGGAAATGACGTCGTTAACTTCCATTCATCGAGCAAAAGCTTCCACGTAGCGTTCGATTGGAGTTACCGCATGGTGTAAGAAGTACTGGGTCAGGCACTACGGACCCTGAGTCTATTGGAACCGGAAATGACGTATGTAAGATCTACTTCGTCTACTAGGCAAAGTTCAGCCTTCGTATCACTTTCTTTGTATCGACTTTCACCTCGAACCATAAGAGTGAGAGGGAGAGAGACAGAGGGAGAAAGTTATCGCGAATCGACACCAGCTGTCGAGCCCATTCCGTACCTCGAGTGTCGACTCCCTTTCTCGAAAATTTTCTCTGTCGGGTGTACCGCCCCCCCCCTCCCCCTCCCCCCCAGAGGGTAAGAGGGTAAGACAGAGAAGCAACGCCAGGAAATCCCTCGGACGAGCCGCGCGAAGAGTCTCGAAAGAAGCTGGGGATCGCGACGTCTGTCGTCCTGGAGGCGGTCGAGCCATTCATCTTGCATCGCCAGGATTAGATGAGCGCCCGGGCCCCGTGCGGGTTGGCAGACATTTTCAATTTATAAGAAAATACGCTCCAAAATTCCCCCAGGACTTCCTCTCTCCTTGTCCTTCGGGGCCGCATCTTCATCTTCCCTCCCAGCATCTCCCTCTCTTTCTTCATTCGTATCCTTCCTGTCCTCCTGGCATCTCTTTGTCTGCTTATTTGCCCTTATTGTACGTAAGATAGGGACTTTTCTCTTTCCTCGGTAGACTCCTTGGAGATGCGCTTGCGGAATGATCCTTGCTTCCTGAAGGAACGAGACCTGTCTGACGAGAATCTTCCTTTCTCTCCTTCTTCTTAAGTTCTTCACCTCCTCCTCCTCCTCCGTTCCGCAGATCCCGGCTGTCATCCTTCGGGAATTCCATTTATTCTTCTATCGAGAGATTTGAGGATGATGGTGCAAGGGGGCGAGTGGGGTAGTCGGATTAAGAGAGAATATCGTTCGTTGAATTTGTTCCTGACGATATTGGCAGGTCAAAGGTCGAATAGTCGTTGCGCTTCTCCATGTAAAGTCCGATGAAAGATTTAATAGTTCTATCGAAGAATAATAGTATTGATAGATGCAGAGTAAGGGTCTGTCTGGAAATTGTAATGAACGATTAACAATTTAGTTATATGTATATATAGGTATTTATAGGAATAATAGTTAAGAACTCGAGAAATCCCTGCAGGGTTTTTCATAAATCGATCCCGAAAAAAGTGGCTGCTCTGTGAAAAGTTTCAAGCGTTCATTTTTCTGAAACCCTTCCCGAACAGGCAAAACTCGAAAATCCCAAGGTTCATTCGTTTAGCTCATACAACGATTCCCCAGAAAAGTCTTCGTTCCGGGGATTTTCAAGCACCCCCGTACGTTCAATCAGTTTAAAAACAAACTTCAATTGAACCTCTTGACAGCCACCCCTAAATCTTTTTTTTTTCTTTTTTTTCCTTTTGATTAGCTACAACCATTTTTCATCCCTCCCGACGTTGCTAATTGAGGGCTCCCTTCGCTGATATTCTCCTCGTCAGCAAGAAAGTACCTGCCCACCGAGAGACCATCGTTTCGCCTTTAGATAACTCAGGAGAAGGTGAAAAACGGAAGATGGAAGATTGAAGGTGGAAGTAGGTAGTGACTGCACGATGAACTTCAAGGAATCTATTAGAAGTTAAAAGTTCGAGTAGCGAAGGAGCCAGTTATCGAACTCGGCCTGTTCCATTATTCGATCCATTTCAAGTTCCGTTCCGGCGTCCCGACGCGGCAACTTCTCCTAGTGGCACAAGGGATCAACATACCTATAGAGTCAGACAGACAGAGACCAACGCGCGCGTACACTCTTTCTAACCATTTTAACCCCTCAGTCGCATCCCCTATGAGCCGTCCACTACCCCATAGGAAATTCGACTTTAATCGCTTCGCGACCTCAGTTAGTTCATCCCTTATTATTTCCACGAGCAAACTCACCCTTCCTTCCTCTACTTTGTCAAAAGCTCCACTCTGGACTTCAGCTTCCTGCTGATGTTGCCAGTTTTCGTTGTCTGCGTTACTTCCGATTTTTTCCCCTTTACTCCCTCGTTTCCGTTCCCAGAGAAGTAACAATACGCGTGGCTTCAATTATCCGAAACTCATAAATTCGTGTACAGCTCGATAACGAGCGGCATAACGATGGCTGCGAAAACACGGGTCTTATTAAATATGAATGATTCGTGACGACGTTAAAAAGTCACGCCATCTACAGGGGAAGCTCAACTAATCAGCCATTGACTTGATGGATCACGCGAGTTCCAACAGAGTTCAGTAAAGATCGAGCCAATAAGTTTAAAAAAAAAAAAGACAATTTTTGTAAAATTTTCAAACTATCGTTCCATCAATTTTTACACGAGGTTTAGGTCGACCAACCAAAGTAGATAATTAATTCGGCTTTGTTTACGGGTCAAAAGTTCAAACGATTACTAATCAGCGTCTGACTAATGATGAACCGGCACTGGGAGATCTTTCTTGAGCTGGCCACTCTTCCATTCTTTTCCTTCTGTTACCCGTCTGCCCCCACAGCCACCCTTGCACACAGGGAAGAATTAAAGCTACACAAGGGTGAGTTTTCACTGTGATAAATGAGAGCTAACGATACCAAAGTCAAACTCAGATTCGAGCCCTGCGGTACCAACTGCCAGCTGTACCTATTCTCTCTGTTAATATTTAATCATCTTCGCATTATATCAAAAATCGGTACTACGAGAGGAAGTTGGGTCGAGGTCAAGAGCAAGATAAGGGATCTGATCCAAAGTCCCTTGTTACCGTGTCCCGAGTCACAGTCAAGTTGGCTGCTTCTCAGAGCAATAATATATGGCGTTAAAGTGGTAATACTTTCATAGCAAAAAAGCCCAAGGCGCCGCAACTTGTGACAGCCCCCGTTCAACCTGGTGATTAATAGTTTCACTGGGGAAAGCCGGAGGACGCGAAACTGTTGGTAGCACTGTCAGTCTGACAGCCCTGTCTGCAGGGGGTTCAAATCAGCTGGTCCCCAACCCAGTCCTTTCCTTGAGACAAAGGTCACATTCTTGACGATGAACTTCTCGTCACGTTGACTTCTTCTTCTTCTCGCTGTGACATCGCGACCTCGTGAGCTTCGATATGAAATTTTAAAGCTTGTCCATTAAATTAATAAAAAAATGATAATCCTCTATTAACAGCCAGGAAATAATCGAGTATCGATACTCGAGTGAATTGCCTTGTATCGGTGAAATGGCTATTAGCGGTTTTCCAATTCGAGCGATGCTTTTAATCGATCTGTCAGGTCAGCCAACCCTGAAAGTTTGATAGTTCCGAGTTGTCCCGAGGTGAGGTGGTCGTACCACCCTTGGAAGGGTGAGAAGGCAAGCTCTGTTGTTAGGACTTTCCAACCGTTAGGGGAAGTTCAGAAGTCAGTAATTTAGCCGAAAATGTTTCCGTTTATCCATTCGTCTAGGAGCGAATCGGGCAGGGCCCGGAGGGTGGTATAATAAAGGGATGATCCAGTGGGCTGTGCTGGTGTGCGTAAGGGAAACTAATGGCCGCTTTAAGAGCGCTCAATTATATACCGCCGTAAAATATGAGTAATCGCCGAGATTAGGCTCGTTGCAAAATTTCCGTGAAAGGACGACAGAGGTTGGATTCTGTGGGAAGGACCGTGAGGGAGGAGCGGAATGTTGTCTCATTAAAAATAACTGAAGCAAAGAGAAATCCTCCGTTGAGAATAAGGGTGAGAATTTCTGAGTAAGCTCACGAATAGTTCTGAATTGGTTATTCAGAAGGAATTGTCTCCTGTCCTGGCAGCATCCCCGCGTTCGTGCATCCCAACTGCCATGTTCCAACGCTATACGTATATAAGGACGTATATACATCTGAGACATTCGAGATTCTGGACGTCGAGACTCGGGAATTTAGGCAGCTGGCGCACGGAAGCTTTGCCATGAGAATATCGGACGTCGGGACGCGTCGGATGTCGGGAACGACGCGGACACTTTAACCCGTAAAAGGTATAACGGCGCATCGATATAAGTTTGAAACATTAAATAAAAGTACTTGGAGCATCGAAGCTGTATAAATTCGGCTGGTCAAAGCGATAAGACTTGGCATAGGTGGATACGATAGGGCTCATTTAAAGATAAGCCAGAAGTAGGGTCTTTCAAATTTGAGGTTCAGGCACGTGCGTCCATACGTGCGTGCGTGCGTGCGTGCGTGTTCTCCAGATGACGTATCCCCTGGCGAGTCGTAACTAGACCGCGGAAAGATGAGTACTCCCGAAAGGGACGCAACGGTGCGTTTCCAGCATTGGAAATGTCTCTGGCGTCGTGAGGGTGGCTATTAAGATCCGGGGGTTCCGGCGGAATCGCTTCTGCCTTGTGAGGAGGTAAGTAAGGAATACCGTAAGGGGATGCCCACATCGCCGTTGAAAACGCATTGAGCAGCTTCCATATCCGTGCCGGCAATGACGACGGAGTCCCTCATTTCAAACAATTCCCATTCACGAGGCGTCGCGACGCTCCACGCTCTGCCGGCCTTTGCTCGTGAGACTAGCATCCAGAGATCAGGAGGAGAATTATCCAGACCCCCACCCCATCCACCTGCCTCTTCGTCTCAGGTCAAAGCTTGGGTATCACCAGAGGACGTCGTCTGCTGAAAAATCTCGATCGACTGAAATTGAGCTCAAAATAGTCTCGAGATTCTTCCTAGGGATCTATCCAGCCTCTTTCTCTGGTTTATCACATGGAGAGAGAGAGAGAGAGAGAGAGAGAGAGAGAGAGAGACGGAGTAAGGGACCTCCCTCCTTTCTCCTATCTCCTCAACAGCTACTTGGCTCTGCTCCTGCTGAACTCCTGGATTTGCTATTTCGCTCTCCATCGGTTAACCGCTCTAACAATTCATCTCCCTCATTCTAGAGCGAAAGGGCCAATAACCAAACTCCCCTTCTGCTACCAACACACTATTCTCTCCCCTCCAAGTGTACTTTCAAAGTGGCTATTGGATCTATTCCGGCTATAAGTTCCTTCTATTCCAAGAAGTCGATATTTCGGGATCAGTCGGAATAGCTCTCTATGAGCTCGCGTATCTCGATCTGGAACAGTTGTTTTTTATTAGGGACACTTTCGGAAGCTCCGAGTTAATCCTAAAGCGACCTCACTTTACTCGAGGGAGGGTCGATATATCCACACGTGATACGTTCCCTTGCGGAATAGCGAAGCTCCAAAGCTCCTTCAAGAGGCGTCCTGCTCCTAAGAATTAGCTGCATACCGGCAAGGGCTTCCAGCATCCTTTCCAGGAGCGGAGCTCGATGGGGTAACAGACCGGAGAGAAGAGTCGACTGTATTCCTCGTAGAGTAAGGGTTGAATGTGGCGAGGGGGTGGGACTACTTGGGACCTGAGTGCTATAACCGCAGGAACCAGCCTGAGTGTGACAGACAGATTGAAGGCTTCTCGAGTAGCTTGGCTATCCGCCGCGACGCTTCACGACGCCTCGAGGTTCTGGGAGACGTCGCTTTTTTTTTACATTTTCTTTTTACCCTTTCTCTATCTTCCTATCAGAGGAATCGCGCTCGGCTATACAAATATTTACACGCTGAATAATATCATCGTCCGTTCGGTAAAACGACAACCATTAGGAATATTAATCCAGAGATAATTTCATCGGACCGAAGCGAATTTCGCATAAAGCATCAGGAATCTGGCGATCCGCAATATGAGAACTGCGAATGCGGACTTGGATGAGCACGCTGGAACATATTCAAATGCAGTGGAAAATGCTGAACTTGCTGGGCTCCCTCTGACCCTACGCCGTTGCCCACCCACTCCCCCCCCCCCCACCCCTCGCCACTCGAAAGCACGACGCTATTTTGTTATGTGATCTCGGGTTGATTACATTTTGCTTTGTGACGTCATACCCACCCCTGGAGAAAGTTCTCGCTCGGTAGCGACCCGACAGGCGCCGCCGCACGGTTTATCGTCGCTACGAAGCGGCGCTGCAACCCTTAATTAAGAATTGTTCGAATATTTTTCCTACTCTCCGATTATACTTTTCACCTTTCTTACAGTTATTGGTCTCCACTCGTGCAATTTCGCAAAGCATGTCTTGATTCCGTCGATGACTCGAACTGCCAATTTCTTTTCTGTTAAATTGACTCTAAGCGCCTTTTTCCAAACTTTCTTCTCTCTCTTTCCCGTACATTCTTCTTCGCACTTATTTAATACTTTTTAATTATTTTTCTCACGCCGGAACGACCGCGAGGAGGATTTTTAAAATTATCCCGTTAAGCAGAAAGAAGAAAAAAAGTAACGAAGAATTGGCCAAGTATTGAGAATCGAAAATTCACTGACGTGTCGGTTAGGGGTTGGTGGGGGGTGGTGACGAGGGGTGAAGGTTTCGCAGCAGGTCGTGAAAAGTTGTTGGCACTTAATTAATTCGGCGAAGGTTATATTCTATATTTAGGGTAGTAAAGTGTGTTTAGTACTAATATAGAATAGGGGTTGAAGCTCGTTTGGGTGCGTAGGGGTGTGCAGAATCCGAAGCGGCGAGGGGCTTGAGGAGCAACGGATAAACGTTGGCAGATTGCAGTAAAGTCTCCGGTATTATGGAACAGCTTAGTACCTCGGCCGCAGGCAGAAGCGTCACTGCCTTCTCCTCTATATAAACGAATCTTACGATCTCCTCTTAATCAGTCTTTATTATTTCCTTTCGTTTTTATCGCCAAAGACATTAGTCCGCGCGACCCGGCTCATCCGGCGTCGCGGCGCTCGAGCTGAACCAGCAGCAACGTTTCTGCTAGTCAAATGTAATTAGACTTGATGAAATCTGCGAGCAGCACGCGTGTCGCGCACGCACTCCCTAAGCTTCCAATCTCGAATTTCAGCATGAGTTTAAATGAGGGATTTCGTTGGGAACGTGGCTTTAATCAAACGGACAGCATCGCTGCACGTAGGGACGTCCAGGGAGGACACGTTCCCGTTGATCGCTTTCCTGAAAACATCCTTAAGCCACGTCACCCCGTCGGCATTGACCTTTAAATATTTCGTACGATTATCGACGTGCCAGCCCCGCCGTGAATTTGTTTAGGCGATTATTCCACCAGTGTGGTACGAATTTTCGTTAAGCGGGTTCCATTAACGTATTACAGGAAAACTCATCGAGGTTGCTGGGATTTTGCAATGTTTTAATGGCCGCCAACTGGGCGTCCTGGGATGCAATAAATAATAATCAAGTATTCGCGTGCTGACCTGGATAAATTTGACAGTCGCTTCTTGTGGATTCGGCTGGTTTTTTTTTAATCGCTTCCAACGATTTCCACTAGAAACTTGCATCCGTACTTCAAAGTCCAATGCACGTCTGTATATTTAGTACGAGTCAAATAGCGGATGTTTTCCAAGGAATATAATCACATGTAGATATTACCGGTATAACGTAACGGCTGAGTGGGAAGCTGCATGCAATCAAACCAATCGAGATGTTCACCCAGCAGCAGTGAAATTTCGATACTGAATTCTGTGGAAGAGGGAAGGGGCAGAGGGTAAAAAGGGTTCGATTGGCTATGCCATATGGCGCACCGATGCACCCTGTACAATACAGGAATTCGGAGTTACTGCTAATGAACTGTGGACGAAAACGGCATTGAAAAGGGCAGCCGTCGATGGTACCGAGAAATTTGTTCGTGGCTCCATTAAGACTAATTCACATGTACGGTGCAGATTGGATAATTGTCGATTAGTAATCGAGACTTTTGAAAATTGTCGGATTAAATTCTGAACGAGGTATTGGATTACTTTGAGCTGTCAAGGGAATGACGAATAGTCGAAATTTTTTTTTTTTTAATATATAGACCCAATGGAGGGTAGTGAAATTGCAAAGTAAAGTAGATCCATATATATATATGAAAGCAATGAGTCCCGGCGTCTCCTTATTAAGACGTTGAGAAACGGAATTGAACGTGGCATCGGTTATTATTCATTGATAACATTGTTTATCGGACACCTGGCTCAAGGGTTGGCACATCTTATCGCAAAGTTGTTAGACCTGGAGAATTCTTGTCCGTCCCGAAGGGTGTTTCCAGCGTAGGGGTAGTGAAGCCTCCGAGCGGACAAAAGCTTTCGTAGCCGAGGGAAAAACACAACGTTATTTCGTCAGGCGCAATCTGTCTATGTCACTATGCAATAACCTCCCTCCCCACCCTCCCCCCCCCATCATTCCCTTTCTCTCCTCCCTCGCGTTTTCCGCGTTTCACCCGAGGGTGGACTGCTTCCACTTCCGTTTCCGCTTCCGCTTCAGCCCTCCTCTCCCTTGCCCCTCTCTTCCTCCTCTTCTCTGACTCTTTTCCAGTCTTACTTTGCTACCCTTTCCAGCCACGTTGCTTCTTATTTATAAGAAGATTCTCATTGTACCGCCGACGTATCTATCCTCCTTAGAGTAAAATCCCTTCTACGTTGTAAAACAGCCACGACACCTTCGTCAGTCCTTTAGGAGTACCGAAGATGGGATATCCATCCGAGTGCCGCAGAGTATCGGAACGAAGGAACGACGCCGGATGCTGATTTAATCGAACGTCGAGGATCTTGGCTTTAAGTCTGCCTACCAAACCCTGCGCCCCTACGTCATCAGACCAATTTCTCAGGCTTTCGGCATCCCCGTAGAAAACGATCAGACGTGATTGCAGAGTCAGGATGATTTGATTCGATTCGAGAATGTCACTCGACAATGGATAATCCGATGAACCCACGTCGAGCAACCTCAGACCTATAATGTGCTCCCATAGTCGAAGACTCGCGCGCCTACAGGCTGCCATATAGAATTAAAGGAAAACGAATGCAGGTTCGTCAATTAATTGTGTAAAATAAAATTGATCATAGAGACAGAAGTACAAGAGGTGAAGTGCCTCTTGACTAATGATCCAGGAGCGTAACTTTATCCAGGGGGGGTGGGTGGGATGAGCCGTTAGTTTCTCGGATTGCCGGTTTCCAGAGTTCAAGTAGACGAAGGAGCCGGCAGGGGAGCGAGAGGGTCTGGAGAAACGTAGGAAGACCACGAGGCAAAAGCAGGGCAGCTCATTCGCACAGTCTACGGGGTTAATTCATTACCGAGTCGCATAAACGCTGGGTTGAGAGCCGGATGGGGATGTTCTGGAGGCTGAGTAAGGGGGTGAAGCGGACGGGGTCCAGACGCGGGGGAACTTTGGTAACGAAGGGAGGAAGGTACGGGAACGGCTTGGAAGCTGCAAGTTAATTTGATCTCTGCCCAGCCGAGTAGTTCTTCCGTCCTCTGTCTCTCGACTCGGTAGGTACTTCTAATTTATTTTTCATAGGTCGGCCATATTAGGTCGGTGCTTCCACCGATCCTCCTTCTTCCACTTGACTCTTCTTCCTTCTCCATCCATATTCTTTCACTTTCGTACCGCCCTCGCTCCAGACCCCTCTGACGTCACTAACCCCGCAGCATCCCAACCGCTCGAAGACTTTCTCGCGGTCTTTGAATACTCTTGCTGGACCTGGAACATCTATAGTCCGTACAGGGTCGAAGGGCACCAAGCGAAGTACCTAGGACAGGACTTCAGGCTACTGCTAGCAGCTGCGTAGCTACGAGCATTAGAGAAGACCCCCCCCCCCCTTTTCTTCTTCGTTTGCCCAAGAGAACTTTGTCCCTCGAAACTCACTCGAGCGTCCGAGCGTGGCTGATCTCTTAATTGTAGCCCCAGATTGAATTTAGGTTCCCGGAAGCCAGATTTTACTGGCAACAGCCGTGAAAACGGAGCCAGAAGTAGAAACAGTAACAGCGCCAGCAGCTACGGCAGCTTTACTACTGAATTACGTGCAGTGGCTACGGTACTAATGGGGTGGGGCCATATTTGCTGTCGGCTATAGATTTCTATATTTTTTACATTACCGCAACGCTACAGTCACCATCCACGCATTTCCTCTAACCGCAGCACAGTAGGACGAGTAGAGTCTAGGTTACTCATTCTCCATGGAAAAAAACTCACCGACGTTTCACGTTACTGTGGATCGTCCGGATCGAATAAGCCGTCTCGGTTGCATCCTTAGGAGAGCCCAAGCAAAAACCACGGGACTTCGCAGAACGATTATCATTTGGCCCGAATTGATCATAATACGAAGATAAACGTTAATAACTCAATTCCCCAGGCGGCTCGTGCTAATGGTAATTTCTCGGTGGTTGTCTGCGTTATCGAGCGCGAGCGCTCGTATATGCCTCTATGAATCTACGAATCTCCGACGCCATCGTGTTACGAGGCTATGAGGTCGTAGGGTCGTGCATAGTGAGAACGAGGCTCCAGTTATTCGCGTTGGCCGATTTGATTAATTGTGTCACCCTTTGCAATACACGTGGGTAGCTGTTTCTCTTTATGGTTCCAAAACGTGTTATTCGGCAGTCGTGCAATTACCTGGGACAGTCGTTTCCCACTGAGATCTAACAATTTCAATTTCTTCGGGACGCACCGACGAACGTGGGAAAGTAATGGCGGCAGCATTTAATGCCCGCGACGTCCACGGAATTAGTATCTAAATGCTCGGTTTGACCCGAGGTTTAGTGGCGACGCTCGTGCCGCATCTAAATACGGATATGGCTCTAAGGGATGCACGTTCTATGGTTCCTATATGTTACCCCGCGACCCCATACGATCCTAGGGGGTGGTATGGGCTGTGGGGAATGAGAATAAGGGATGCTGTATTTGGTCCACCGTACACGGACTAGTGTGACTGTATGGATTAAAGCGATGCTGACTTCACGTGTTTTAGGCGTAGGAAAGTTTCGAGCTTAACGTGAGCTTTGTATAGTTCTCGGTGAAACGTCTTGAAATTCACGTATGGATAATATAACCGTATAGAAAGCGTAAATAAACGCACTGCGAAGACTTTCAGGATAATTGAAAAAGACGTTTGCAGATAGTAGAGACCGTTTCGCCCTAATTTCATAAAATTCGCCAAGATTATCCGTAAAACGTAGTCGGGCTGGCTTAAGGTAAAATCAACTCGGCCAGGAAGTTGGTGCTAAGCCAAAGACTCTTAGAGTCGTCGCATTATTTCCCTCTCTACCTCTAGCTCGCTCTCTCATTATAAAATAACCAATTAATTCGAACCCACTAAGAGGATCAGAGATAATTAATGCAATAAAAATATACGCAGCAATAACAATCGCGAACTTGCGCGAAATATGCTAAGAGGCTTAACGCCCTCCTTATTCTACCCGGAGTATCGCCTCTTTCCCACCTATGAATCGTTACGCGTATAGTATACTGTATAGGTATACGTGTATTTATCTATACGTATAACATTGAATTCTTCGCGCTTTTAGCTTAGCCAGAAACTCCGCTCTCCGTGTGACGTTATGTGAAATACATGTCCTCGGCAATAAAACGGGTAAACCTACGTAAGTCACACTTTCGGCTTTTCCCAACACACGTTGTTTCCGAATGCCGTGCACTTCGGTTCTGGATTATCCCCTCTGCTATACAGGATCGACTTTTTTCCAGGATACACTTTTATTTCATTTATCGTCCACACCGAAAGGCGTTACAGTCTGAAAGTGTCCCGAGCGAGATTCTTTGGCCGATAAATATCGATTTAAAGCGAGAAAACGATATGTGTACTTACGATAAAAAAGAACTTCAGTCGTCGACATGAAAAGAGCACACAACTCGGGAGGCGACGACTCGTTCATAGAAACCCGCTGTGTCACGTAACGAACATTCCTGACTGACGGATCCTCCCCTCTTCGACCATGCACCCCTCGTTTAAAATCGGCACGATAAATTCCTTCTCTATATTTGCTTTTCCATTCGCCACTCTTTTGGGATGCGCTTACGGACCTGGAGCGGGGTACACGCCATTCCGTAATTATTTCTCCTCGTTAGGAATTATTTTCCCATAATCCTTAATCAGCACAGTCTAATCAGCCATGTTTGCTGATGATTTAGCCCTTCCGGCTGTGGCTGCGATAAGGCTTCAGTCCACCTGGACATTACCCCGTATCGTCCTACAAAATACTTTTGCTCGTATCTGGGACTGAGAGAAAAAACGAAAACGAGAGGACGGGAGAGCGTGGGGGCACTTACGTATTTTTAATATCCTCGCCAAAATGTCTTTTTACACGCCAACCACGAAAATTGTTTACACGGCTACCTTATTATAATAGAGTTAGGCCTCTGGATCCATAGTCATAGCATAGCCTTGGTTATGCACGATCCGTTGTATACGTTGCATGATATTTCTTTCTAGCGATTAGTACCGATAATAGAAAAAAATATACAGCCAAATAATCACTCTTGCGACTACGTGCTACGTGGACTAAATTTCTGGTAAATATAAAATGTCATTTCCATTTACAATTCGTCAATTGCCATTTTCAATCTCAATAAAGTCAGTATGAGTCAGTCGATGAATAGGAATCTATCTACCGGTCGCCGTTGACAGGCTGAGCTTGCTTGTATTTATAAACTGCTTGACGTTACCGTGGAGGGAAACTCCTTTGAAGGGATCATAAATCAAAACGTTCTGTAAGCGCATTGCGAGAATTCAATCGATTCTAAAAAGTCCGTAGATGGTCCAGGACTGCGTGGGAGCCCAGTGAGAGATGCTGAAGTTAGCTACAGAAAAAGGAAAGTGATGAAGGTCGAGCGACGGAATAATAAGAGGAGCTGTGGAGGTCGGGAATATGCATAGCGGGTAGTAGAAAGGGTAATTCAATGATTGGACAGGGGCGTTTGATGGTGGTGGGAAAGGGGCGGTGGAGGACCACACAGCATCCTGGCTATGCTGTATCCCAGTCCAGTTCAGAGTCCTAACCTCAGCAGGACGACAATCTGAATAAACTGCTTACAATCAAAAGAAGCCAGAGACTAGAGAGGATTGGGTCTTGGGTGGAGGGTGCGTGTAAATGTTGGTGCTCCGTCAGGAGGGATGAGTGCCGCGCATAATTCCTTGGTGACAGCCCGACGTTGACTTTTCAACCCTTATAATATCCTCAACACCGGCACTCCTGCCTCTTACGTCGCTCATCCACTCGCCACCTGGGAATACATTTCCATGCATTTTCCTGAGCTGCCTCCTACACCCCCGTTCTTCCATCTCCGAGCCCCGAACTCTGACCTCCAACCGTTGGCATCCCTTTCTTTTATATTTCCAACCCCTCCGCCCCTCTACTTTAATTACCAACTTCTCTCCCTGTTTTCTGAAAATCTCGTGGCCAGCTTTTTCACGCTCGCGGCACTTAAAGTTTTCACGCCCCAAGAAAAACCCTCCTTGCCACTCGCCACTTAATCCTTCTTCATGCTTTTCATCCCTTAACACACCGACGAGCTAGATCGTTGGAGGCGTGCCTTAGGACGAGGTGTAAAATACGATACGTCACAGGGGTGGTTCTTGTATGTGTAAAATGATAACGTGTGAACACGAGGGTGTCCGGATGAGCGTGGATTCTTTTAAAAAGGCTGCTTCTTAACAAGTATCTTATTCTTGTGGTTCTAGCCGCGTTTAACAGGGAGGAAACTACCCTTATCTTAAATCTGGAAGAATTCGAGCTGCGATGACGTTATCGTCGAGTGACTCGTGGTATCTTCGCCTCTCTCTCTCACACACACAGTTCGCTACCGTTTTCCCCCTACGTAATTTTTACAGTTGAAACCCACCCTCTGACACGAACCGTCACCGAATGAAAATATATCATCCCCGCTGAAGAAAATTTCCTTTAATGCGGTAGAAACGACAATTCACGAGGTTCGTAGTCCTGGACCTTCACCCTCTTCGTCCCCTTGATCGCCCTGGGCGGTTCGAATTATTTCGTTGAAAGAGCAGGAACCCCGATGGTTTCCTCCGCGAAACGAAGTAACCAGAAAACGAAGGGTAGTCGGTATGTGGGTTGTTCGGTCGGACAGCTACTGAAAAGAAAGTCACCACTACTACAAGACTTGAAGAGGGAAGGGGAAGGGGTGGTCGCCGGAACATGTCTAAAGGAAGAAGACATTCCTGCAGGCCCATTTCCGGCGCACAAATTGCCCGCCGCAGCAAGCGACATTATACGTTTGCCGATGCGCACGTTTCTACTGTACACGTATATTTGCAAGGGAGAAAAAGAGACAGAGTCACACGGATAACTGTAGCCATAGGTATACTGGGTCCATGTGGTGGGGATGCCGGAACAGGTGCAGGGTAGCAGTGCGCGAGGAAATTGCAACCCCAGGTCCCCCAGGTGCTCTTCGTCATCATAAAGCCTACACTAGCGGGTTGTACTATATTAAAGCCAGGCTCGAGCCGGCACTCCGCCGCGACCTTCCGACCCTCCAGCCCCCCGACCCACCCATCCACTATCACGCCCTTCCGACACTCGTGCTCCTGGAACCAGGACGTAACGCGAGACCAGCAACCGTTTCCCTGGACTGGACTCACCACTTCCCGATATCCTCCTAACCACTACAACCCTTGGTCCCTTCCTTTCTAGCAACGTGCCGGCCTCGTCCCTGCGCACCAGTTACGGCTATTTAATAATCGTTATTTACGGCAAAAAGTTTGAAACTGAGAGGGAACCCACCCCTGAGAGAACACGGTTCGCCTCTCCGCGAGACCATTAACTCAACTCGCGAACCAAATAGCTACTACCCCCCTACAAGTGAATTCAATCCTTCGGCCTTAGTACATTTTTCCTAGTAACGAGCTTCCTCGAGCAAGATCATCCATTCGCGTGGTAGTTCATCCCTTCCTGAATCTCCTCGACCTTTCTACATCCGCGATGTCTGGTGACTTGGTCTAGAAGATTCCAGAAGATCAGAAAGTGGACTGGTGCATGTGCGCGCACCGGGTCGGCGTGCCCTGCGGCTGCCCCAAAGTCCTCGAAAGGGGTTCGCGTGCACATCGATCGGTCTTATGGCTCAGGAGAGTCAGGGGGTCTGAAAGGAGAGCACGTCCGAGAGAGTGAGAGGGAACAGAGCTAGGTAGGTAGGTGTTCATGGCGGCACGCAGCCCCGTTCTTAAAGACGCGAACAACACACCTCGAACACACCGGGTCAATATGAGTTCCTGGCAGGAAAGTCGCCGGCTAGTACGGTGATAACATCCATTACGGTCATAACGGCCGTAACGGCCGTAACACTGCGACCACCAAGTCACCAGACTCCTACGATCTGTCAGAATTCAGAGAGAAACTTGCTGGCTCGCTACGGCGCATTCGGTCGGGTTATTGTTGACAGAGAACGGCATAGCCTCGCTCGAACATTTGTCACTGTATCCGGAATCCAGTTCGGCATGGACTGTATAGACTGGTTAGATAGACAGCGGCTGGCTAACTAGAATCTACTGCGCGAACGTATTGAGCTGTTTACTCCCTGGGAGAATACATGCCTTTCTACTGGCTACTCCTATATGGCCCTCCTATCGACGCGGTGCTCTATCCAAATTTTACGGAAATTACCACAGGATCCCATATACCAGGTATTCGTCCAATCACGTACGGCGCACAGGATACAATTTCTTTTTCACAACGTTGATACACGTTTTAAAAAATCCATGACAGATCATACGTAAAGTTCCTATACCTTTCCCCGCTCCGGATGAACTCTAGCTACCCCGTGTTGCTTCTATGACCAAACTCAGCCTCGTAGGGAGTCGCCATTATTTTGATTGTGATCCATGAAAGTTTATCTCGTCCCTACGAGAGTTTATCTGGAGTGGAACGTAATCCTATAAAAATAATTAGAGGTTCCGCGTAAAAAAAACTCCCTTCTCCACCACGTACCGGCGAAGCCGTCCGCCTTTGGTATCCCGAGCAACCCTTTATCCATGTCCACTCGTCCATCCAAAGGTACAGGCAGCCTGCACAGGGATGGCGTTGCTCTGCTTCATGACTTCGCGTGTAAACAGGGTGGCGTCCTGGTCTAGAGAACGGGCGCAACATGGCCGACGTAACGAGAGAGTAACGACGGTGAGCTCGGTGGAAGGAGGAGGAGGAGAAGAGCAAAAGTAAAAATGGCAGCAACGAACCTTCCACGTTAGCTGCACTACTGGCGAATGCTCGGTGAATTCAGGCACGTTCGTGCGTGGTGGTCCATTCCACGGGGAAAAACAAATTAGTTGGATCGACAAGTGCACGTCAAAGGGGAGAGAGAACGTATTCGTGTTTCCAGTTGAAGCGCAGAGTCCCATCCGATACTCTTTGCCCCCTGGTCCCCTGGTCTTGCTCGTCTGCGCCGTTTCCTCTATTTCCCTTCAGCAATTCCGCAGTCGAGCAAATCAATTGCTGAGCTCATCGCCGGACGCGTTCAAAGAAGAATCGCACTCACGTGCGGTGGATCCTTATTTACACTGACTATATGAACCTTGTCACAAGTCAATTGAGCTTGCACGTTGACCTCGTGCTTGTTTAAGGTATTATATGTAAGGTTGTAGCAAATTAGGCAACGTGGTCGACCCCAATGGCTCCATCAGGTCGACACAGTTCACGGAAGCAACGGCGGACGTGGCGTGTCCTGGCTCTCTGGTGCACGTTGCTGAAAAAGTCTTGGCTACCATTGGGATAAGAGGGAGTCGCGAGGTTGGTCAGTAATTCCCCAGGTGAATATGAATTTTCTGCACCCTCCGAGTACACTCGAGGGCGGGTGTGCATTAAATGACTGTTTTGATACAAGGGTTGCTATTTCTACGCCAGCATGTCTCCCCTAATCGTGTATATAACCACGCTGGGGTTTCGTAGTTCATTGCGTCTCCTTTCTCTTTACTCAACTCGTCCCATGTCGGTGGCGTCAAATTCGTAGTAACCGGAGTGAATCCTACGTACCGGGTGGTCTCTGTGTTCGTTGTCGTTCGAAAGGGGAAGCGGGGAACTGGCATTTAGCCCGAAGCCTCTTCCTAACGATTTCACCTCGAAATTTACCGGTTCGATCTGTACAATCCAATTCTTCTTTCGCTTTATCCGACCCGCACGAGGGTTAGTGAAGCTTGCCGGGATAGATAGAAATTTCTCTTTTACTTTTTACCATCCCTTAGCCTCTAGGGACAGACTATTTTCCGGTAGGAAACTGATTTTCTCCCGGGAGCCATTGGCCAAGGTCCCTTCGACTCCCTTGGTTGTTACTACTGGTTACCGATCGGGACTTTATCGTTTCTACCTAACAAAAGAAAACTTTCGAGCAACAAGGAACAATTTCGCGTTGCACCGCACTTGCCGTTGACTCTTGCTAAATCCACTCGATCGGAGATTACCGCAAAGCCCGATCTACTCGTGAAAAATTTCAACCTTATTTCCCGCACGTAGAGTCCCAAAAAACTTGTCGTTCCTTACTCTTAAAGTCTCGACCCTCCCGTCTCCACTCGCTCCCATTCAACTTGCAACCCCTCTAAATTTACAGGGTTGTTAACACAATCTAACGCGCCCGGCAGCCAGCTAAGTCGAGTCGGGGGCAATCATAAAGGCATTTGATATGGCCGGTTAGCGGTATAGTCAAGGGTTGGCGTGCTCGGCATGCTCGCCCCCGTTTTTATTCGATTGACGCCCCAACCACCCCCCGTGTCCTACGACGTTCCGCACCCTCTGCCCCTCGGCCACCTGGTCCACGCGACCTCACACAGGAGCCAGAAAGCCCGAGGGTCGAGTCCAGGCTGGAGACTGCTTGAAAAATGTGGGGCTCGCGTGGGCTGCGTGTGTGGGGTTGTAGACTGAAGACACAGGCGCATGGGGGTGGAAGCCGGAGGAATCAAGAAGGAAACGCCACCATACTCACCAAACCAAAATTACCATAACGACCCAGAATCAAATAGCGTTAAAACAATACACACCAGCAGTTCACCCTCGTCCTCGAGCGCACGCACCGCGCCAATTCTTTCCTTCTCGGCCTGTTCGCCCCAAACGAATATCCTCCTGTCAATTTCGTGACTTTCATGGAAATAAAAAGAAAAAGGCCAGTTCGATTCGAGCCAAAGATAAACCCGAGCGGAAAACTTTGCCGAGAGGATAGAGACGAAACTTTAGCAAGGATCTCAGCGACGAGTCGAAAAGTCCCCTTACCGCCACTTCGATGGTTCCTATGTACTCCTGACCTTTGACCCATGGTATCTCGCTCCCCTGAGGTTTCTTATCGTTCAACCGCTACCTCAACCTCAGGTATATAGCTTTTGAGGAAGTTTTCCATTTTTTAATCTGCATCGCCAAACGTCCCTTTGAAATGCACAATTTTTCATCTTCTTCCCAGCTCCCACGTAAATTTCCCAGTAACGTTATCCAAAGGTCCGAACAAGGCGTCGGTACGCTCGTTACACGTGGTCCACCCTATATGCGTCAATGGCAGACAATAATGGACCGTGAGACCGAACGAGTATCTGTCCTCCGTACCAATTATTCTCGTGGACGTCATCAACCGAGACCAATGCCACCCGTTCAAATTGTCAATTTATGCCTCTCGTTATTACGCCATGCTGATCATAGCGTCGCTTCCTGCCTCCTACGTCGCCTCCCTCGTCGTCCTTCGCTTATCCGCGTCGCTCCATCCCCAGATTGTACAGGCGCCTTTATCCGTGTATATTTATTCCAATGTCTGGAGGAACCTACAGCGTCGTCCTAATAGCGAAGACTCGACGTCCCCATCTGGGATGGAGACGTCTGACAGGACTCGTGAAAGTGTTGGATGTCACTCCAACGTATACATAACTAAAACTGCATGTATTTTCTGGAATACAGCGGGGCGGTGGATGCTGACCCCTTTTTACTCCTTTTGCATTCCCGTCTGTTTTACCCGATTTTTGTACCCCTATACAAAGACGCCCTAGTAGGTACGCCACGAGGATCAGAGGACAACGCGACGCCACGTAGAGCCATAAAAATAAAACATAAAATCAACTGCTGACTCGATTGCGCCAAGAATATGCGGAGTGTGCGATTTAAATCATAAAACTCGAATAAAAATCGAGCTTTTTGCAGGAGGAGGCTGTGCGACTGAGATTGAGAGAGGATGAGACAGGAAATGAGAGAGAGAGAGAGAGAGAGAGAAAGCGAGCGAGTGGGCAAGGGAGGAAGGGAGCGAGAGACAGACAGCAGCCTCATGGCCTCCCAAAGAGATTTCCCTCTGTCTCTGCTGTTTCTCGATTTCTTTATCCACACTCCCGACCACTTCAGAGGCATTTCCATCCGACAGACTTTGTGCACGCCTCTGGGTACTCTGTGTACATTCTATTCCACCGGACCACCACCCTCTGGCCACCCCTCTTGCAAATAGATACGCTTTAAGCTTCTGTGCCAAAGCCTTAGAACTCATGATTTTATAAAGGCTTCTATAGGTAAGCGTATCGGTGCATTTTTAGTAATAGAATAAAATCCAAGATTTACAATTCCGATATTTTCTTCTGGACTGAGAATTCACAATAGTTACTTCAGGAGGCAAAGGGATTACGCTGCAAACCCCCTTCGGGTGGTACCTTGCGTTTGTCCAATTATTAATCGTCCCTTCGAGTCCACCCTTTATTCGGGACAGCCCGTGCACGTCCCGCAACTGTCCTAGACGCGTATGAGCGAAGCAAACGAATCAGGGGTTGTATTGTCCCACGGGCACAGGGGTTGGCAGCATGGGAAATAATGTGGCATTTTCTCGGTTATCCCCGAAGACAAGAAAGAGCACAAAAAAAAAGATATTTTCACATTGATGCAAACGACGTACGATTAGGGTGGAATTTTGGTTTTTATGAAATTTTCTGAAATCCTCACCGAAATTGATGCATCCCGCGTAAAGGGATCGCTGGTAGTGATTTCCGGTCATACCGAGGAAAATTAGTGGATGCTTCCGACTGGGGAAATATTCCTTAACGGCTGGTATATTCCTGTGGGAATGCGGTATATACGAAGCAGCGGTAGGAAACGGATTGGCGCTCGGGAATATATCAAGTGATAATATTTCATTCACAGACTGCAGTATCATTTTTCAATAGTTCAGCTTACGCGGCAGTTATATCGGGCGAGACCAAGAGCTATATCACGTGAGCGTTAGCCGGGTCTGCCCCTCTTGCCTACGCCCCTTCAATCTCACCCTGTGCTGCGCTCGACGTGCACGTGACTGTGCGCAGCCGAAACCGCGAGATTTCACGGGGCCGGAAAGGGTGCATTGCGCACGGTAAATTCTCCATGCAAATGAGATCGCTGATACGCGGGAAATATAAATCCGAAAAACCCGGGAATATTTATGCCTATTATCTAGCGCTCTATCCCTCCGTCCAACCCTAAATGCCAGAACGGGAACCGGAAACCAGGATCCGAGCTTGGCAACGACCCTCCAACGGATCCTTCATTCGAATAAAAAAAAGTCCTATCGATACCCCCTTTTTTTACGAAGAGCACTAATTAATCAAAGCGGAACGAATGGATTTTTTTTCTTGTATTCCTTGAAAAAATCAGCAACGTATTTAGCGTCTTTATTGGAATTGGTTGACGAGTACCGGGCACGATATAGGGTAGACCAAGAATCGAAGGGATGAACGAATGGCCGGAACCAACCCCCCAGGTAATACCTCGCTCGACAGCCACATTTTCCAATCCCAATCAAAGCCATTATTAAGCCGTCCAATGTCTCCCTCAGTAAGAAACCCTTTCTACTACCCCTTCAATCCCAATCCACGTACGAGCACTTTGTCTGGGGGTACACCAAACCCTTGGTGACTGCAGAGGATCCTGGTCCAGTCTCGACTGCGAACTCGGTTTGGCCCGAAGCCAGCGTATTCATTCGAGAACTAGCCCCCCAATCTAAGGGGCAATTATTTAATCAATTCCACCCTCTTAAGAGAGCGGACCCTGAGAGGAAGCTGCGAAGGTTCAAGAGGGATGGGATAACCTCTCAACCCCGACACCGATTCGACCCTGAGCGTCGCCGACGACAATTGAAATCTCCCTCCCTTGTCTGCCCAGTCGAAATCGCTGTCCTTCTGCGAACGCCGCCCCAAATGCTTCCCACTCCTGGCTGATCGCTTGACCACCAATCCAATTTCTGAAAATCCCAAGAACATAACCTACCCCAACCCTCTACCTTCCGCAAGCTTATTTAGCACCCCGTTCCTTCGTATAACCACCTCACAGGAGTTATCCTATAATATCCTTAGTATCTTCCTTCATCATAAAAATGTCTAAACGCATCCCCATTCTTTTCTCTGGCGTTATATTATTACCACTTACCATTCGATCCCAGACCACCGGCAAGGAATTCTTATTCCTTCCTATAAACCGAATAAATCTCAATTCCACCAGAACGGATTTACCACCTAGACGCCTTTATGCTGCACTCCCGCATAACGGCTACCGGCGTCCTGACACATATCTATGAACCTTATATGTACCTACTGACAATGAGTTCGGCCCAAGTGCCAGACCAGGGTCCTACGGTGCGGCGGATCGGCTATTGTTCACCCTTCCATATCGAGATCAGACTGCACCAGTACCCTTACGACATTTCCGATCAATTTCCCATAAACGTTGTCCATCAAATCTCTGGACGCCCATCTACCTAGGTCCATGTACCGGATGTCTGCACCCCCTACCAGCATCTTCGACCGGCTGCTTGTACGAGACTAAGATATTCCGAGGACTGGTCCAACGACGTGAACGTTTCACGAGAAAATTCCATACTCTAAGAAGTTATCAGCATTTTCTCATTTGTCTCGTACTCCAGTTACCTTTAATCCTGCTCCTTCTGTACTCTCGTTTCTTATGCTCCTCCTTTCCCTTCCTCTTCCCATCGCCAGGCTTCTTTGAACCCAGTGAAAATTTTGCGCCCGGAATTTCCGGAAGAGTTTCTAATCCAGACACTTTCTCAGTGCGCCTCCTTCCCCTTGTGTCTTTTGCTCCTGGTACCTCAGGGAGAAGTGGCCCGCAGGAAAAGCTTCAAATAAATCTCGCCAGGGTCTTTCGAGCTGGAGACTGGGAAGCTGAGGAATCGAGGAACCGAATTGTGGAAAACTGCCCTTGAGGTGTCAGAGAATTTCCAGTCGTTTTACCATTTTACTATATCCGGAAAGATCGTGAACCGGTTGCGCTAGAACAGCTTCCGGGCAAAAGTTTAAAATTTTTTAATGTGGCACGCAGTGAAAAATTCATACCGAGTCCTGACACGCTGCTGTATTTCCAATAAGCATAATTTCCTGTATAACCGATTCGGGGAATTCATTCGTTTAACGCAAAGTAAACTTTGTTAAAAGAGAAGGTAGAATAGGGTGAGTCACGCACTTCGCTTCTGTATAGAATTATACTTTTTTTTTCCCCATCTCTTTTACGAATACGGATATAACGCTTGCGTGAACTTAATCGATATTCGCGCTGTACTCTGGTGCAAAAAGGAACGAGAAATCGGTCTGTATTTCCTGCTGAGGTGAGTTCGAGTCTCGGGAGAAAACAACGTACGAAACCGACGTCGTTGTCTTATTTGCATTCATGTACAATTTTCATTTATAAACGTCATGCATATCTTCGAAATTTAATAGCGAAAAGGTCGGAAACGTCAAAAATGGAAAATAAAAAGAAAGTTATAAAAGGCAGTTCTAGATCTAAAGTGTATCTACCGATTTAAGTATACAGGGTTAACGTTACATAGAAGGGTGGTCCTTGTTTTAAAATTTAATTGCGAGTATCGATTAATAATAATAAAGTAATGATTCAAAATCAAGATACGTACATAAAATGTATTAAAAGCGAAAGTGAAGACGCTGAATAAATATTCGGGTCATTAATGATAAGAGGGATACTCTGAACTCTGAAAAGCATAAAGTCCATGGAATCCCAGTCTTCTCGAGTCTCGAAAATATTAATGTTCAAACGGAAATTAGCCACTGTAATAAAATTCAAGATGTAACAACACAGTTTGGCCAAGATACAAAATTGAAATTCCATTTAGTTACCAACCCCTAGATGCGATATAACCGAATCCAGTTGAACTTTTCTCTCGTAAGGGTCTCTCAGAAAAATGAAAAGACTAAAAAAAATATATATACCGCAAATAAATAACACCTGATCCCCAATTTGATTATGAAAGTGTCCTAGTGCTCCCTTCCGAAGAGAGGTGGCCTTATGGAAATAGAAGGGCCCATTTCGATCCCTCGTTCTTCACACGTCACCACGTGTCCTCTTCTTCTCCTCTTTATCTGCTTCTACCTCATCCTTTGCTTCGAATTAATCAAACAAAAACTATTCTGACGCATTTCAATGACAGGGTCGATACTTGCTCGTATAACAGTTCGTTTCATCTCGATGCCAATCAAGTCCCTGTTTTATGATCCAATCACCAAGCGCATTTATAGCCAGTTGACGTCACTCGTGTTATAGTCACGTGTCTCCTTCTTCAATCTCAAATAGGGCACTCGTCGCAATTCACCCGGGTAGGAATGGGGTACGAAAAAAAAAAAAAAAATCATCCGGATACATCTGTAAATTATTGAGAGAGCTAATGGCGGTACTCTCATTGAACTAGCGCAGGTAAATTTAGGTCCTATAAAATACATTAAGGAGAACGTAGGCTGTATATTATCTATTTACCTAGGGAAAAATATTTTCTCAGCATTTACTTGGTTTCCTAGCAAGAAAAAATAGAGGGGTGAAAAGATCATTTGAAATTTACTCGGCACTCCCATCTCCCCCCAAGTGGTGCATCCAGGCTAGCGACTATTTATTAGATATAGTAATAAGGCTGTTATATACAAGGCAACGCTAGGTGCACAGATACGTATCTATACTCGGAGCACCCAGAGTTCCCCACGCTCTCGTATATAGGCCAGATATATATATACCGCACCTCGGTTACGATGCCAACATGCATCTCGGTAATGGTCGAGTTACGTTCGAGCTATTTAAATATTGGAACCTCCTACGTTGCCTGGTGCAACCACCATCCAGCATCCGCCATCCCACAGACAATCCTGCTGGTCCAGAGAAGAGAAAAACGATTCCTTTTTTTCTATTCACACCCTGCTGCCTATTTATATTCCATTTCTGGAGACGTTACTTCGCACTGAAAGTACCCTTGGACTTTCCCATCGTCATCGACACTTTTCATTACGAAAACGTTCGATTGCAAAGTTCCAAAGATATTTTTTTTTTTCCCAGAAAGATTTCCTTGGTCCGTGGTTGAGGAGACTTAACGGAAGGGGAGAAAGACATTTGTCGATAGCTACTGCGAAGGTTTCGAAAGGGGCTGGTAAATTCGCAAGGCGGCAACGTAACGTCGAGGGTCGGTCAAGTTCTGGCCGTGGGCCATGCCCCGTGGTAATGAGACGTATGGCTTGAGTAATAGATTCACATTATACCCAGGCCGAGGGATGCTTGGGGGTTGGCTGGTACTCAGTGACGTATTGCACCTACCGTCGGCTATAGCCACTGCCCGCTAATTTAATGCCCGGGACTGAGCGCCGGCAATCTAAAGACACGGGCAAGTTTCTCTAGGTGATCCCCCGGCACTTCCGGTAGTTTCGTAATTCGACCTGAAGTCCCTTGGGCAGGAACAATTTCACTGGCAGACAGTTTCACGAGTCACCTTCCTCTGCCCTTTCCTCTGAGGTCACCCTGATTTTCTTCTTTTCGTCCTCGACTATATCCCAGGCTGGTAAAGGTATGAGGGTAGCAGCGGGCAGGGTGAGGGTTATCGCAATGTGTTTCAGGGCTCGTCAAACTGGCACCTGACCGATAGACACCTCCGAACCTCCAACTCCCTACTGCCCCGCCGTCATCAGAGATAACAGAGATAACCAGGGAGTCTTGCCACCGACACGATTTCGTCCTCACGCCCCAACCGAAGGGCCAAAGGGTCTTAATCCAATAAAGTGTCACAACCCCATTCGAGAATCGGCCGAGACACGCGTCTCCCGCCAATTCCTCTTGCCGCGAATGAACCTTCGTCTCTCGGCTGCCAAGGCGACAGAAATTTAGTCAGAAGGGTGTCTGGCACTTTCGAACGATTTTTAGCCCTTTGAATAAGAGGGTCACCGTCAAAGAGGAAACGGAGGGAGGTAAGGGCCTTGGTACTTGCTCGGCCCTCAGCTTTCGCCTGTGACCACTCAGAGCCCTGACTCTGTACTATATATTAAATTACCACCCCCCTTCACACCTCTAGAAGGACGATAATTCAGGACGGCTCTGCCAAAGTTCTCCGCGACACGGGGGTCGTTCTCGAGGGTTGTTTTAAGGCCTTGGAATTTTCTTGCGATGGCCTTTGCACCCTTCTCTCACTTCGCTTCCTTTACCCTTCGTTTATCCATCGCTTGCACACTTGTCTCTACCAAGATTTAGGGGTGGCGCTGCTTTTCTTTCCAGGCAAACATTTTGATGTTTCCTCTTACCAACTACCACCCCCCACCCCCTTTCCGACCCATACCCCTCGATTCGCTTCCCGCATCGACCTTCCTTATATCCGTACCCCCCCTCCCCCGCCCCCCTCCCTTCCCCAACCAACCCCCTCGCCGCTGTCATCACTCCGGTTGACGATCCAGTCGAGCACGGCAGCGTCTTCCCTCCAAGTTTCACTTCGATAATATGCGAGTACATTACAGTAGGGAGTTTTTCACGTGTCAGTTAACGCGAATTCACAAACGCAAAGGACTCCATCCGTCTACCGTGCGTCCCTGATGGTTCCTCTCGAAGATAGCGGAAGTGCGTGCAAACAGGTTCCCTCATTTCCGGTTTAACATCGTCGTACCCTACACGCTTTTCTCATGACCCACAACGTATTCTTCAGCGCCTTTACTTCGCTCCTGCCAGCACGAGGACGATATAGGGGACGTAAATTGTACGAGGGAGAAACGTAGAAATGGAGAAAATATAGGGGTTCAACAGTGTTAACCGCAGATAAGATTCGCCTTATTAAATGCCAGGAGTGGATAAGAAATATCGAGAATTGTA
Organism: Trachelus stipa; assembly: GCA_036026315.1. Lineage (NCBI taxonomy): Eukaryota > Metazoa > Arthropoda > Insecta > Hymenoptera > Cephidae > Trachelus > Trachelus stipa. Next base: position 1,052,442 of record JAYRCB010000378.1, read on the forward strand.
TAGATATATACTTGCCAAAGTATCCGCAGAGTTAAATATGCAGAAAAAAATGAAAGGAAATATTACCAGCCATATATATCTATATATACAGTGTGCCTTATCTATAAAAAAGATGGCTCTTAAAATGCGTTCCGTTAATACCGTCGATATTTAACAGGGGATGTTTACACTTTTATGTCTCAGCCCGTTTAACCCCATGAACCATCCCCCACATAGATATATGTTCCCTTCGAAGCGAACACTGCGAAGGGTTTGTGTTCTCGATGATCGAGCGGTCACATATTCATATATATATATATATATAATATAGATACGCCCACGTGCGTCGCGTATAGTTGAGATAGGGCAGGCAGGCAGGTCACACTTCACCCCCCTTCCCCCCTAGTGACTCCGTGTCTTTGACCCCTTCAATACATCCCGTGCATGCATACCGTACAGGGAGTTTCAACGCCCGCCGTCCGGACACTTCGTTCCTTGTAAGTCCTTTGAATTCCTAGAATCATTACGATGTGCTTGTACGCGCGTACAATCGTATCGTATTTCTAGCAACAGGTTAGGCTTTCTAAGAACGCGATATATCGGTATCAATTTTGAAATGCAGTAGAGTTGATAAGATCTCAGAAATAATTCAAAGCGAAATACATATGTGATACTCCGTTATCGGTACACACGTTGTAATTTCATAAGGGACCTCGGATCCCACGCATTCCCCGAAGGGATGATATTATTTTGCAATTTCTTAGCGACGGAGCCCTCGACGAGTGTTCTTTGATGCATTTGATGCTGTGGAGTCTGCGTCGGGTAATGCCTACAGATCCGTTGAAAATCCTTCAAATAGATATACGTATAAATATTTTGTGGCGTCGCAACGAAGGAAGGATCCTTGTGGCGGGAGTGCGGGAAGCTATGATATTATTGAGTAATGCAGTGCGCGTGTCAGAGGCATCCCTTACGGTTTGAGGGTTGAGCTTTTCAAGAGGCAGGAATATAGGGAGCGAGAGAGCGTGAGAGAGAAGAGTGGGGGGCGGGGGGGGGGGGTGCGAAAGGGGTAGAGAGGAGTCTGTCGGGTGCCCGTACGACACATCGAGTGAAGTTGAGGGTTGAGATCCCGGCAGGGTGGCTCCAGGTCTAATGGGGTAAAAAGTGTTTGGATTTTTTCCCCTCCCTCTTTCACCCCTTCCTCTTCTACTTCTTCCTCTTCTTCTCCCAGAAACCCGTTATCCACGAGCATGGGACTCCTTTGTCGGAAATCGCGAGTCGGTTCTTTGTCGTCTCCCACCCTGGTTTCCTCAAACGACACAGGCCCCTTTCCATCCCCTCACCCGTATCTACGGTCTGACGCCGACGACCCCACAGCCACCCCTGCTCAATCTAGTGCAACCCCTTGCACGGATTTTTCCTCGAAATTGCAAAGATCCAAATTCTTGCGTGTCTCATGGATGACTCGACTGTAACAATTTTTGGTCCCTCTTCTACCTAACTGAGCTTGCTCGTTCGTTTAGCTTGTTGCGTGCGATGATCAGTTCGTTCGAAGTGGTCAAATAGGTAAAAGGGTGGGTCGTTTGTAGGCTACTATGAAAAATGGCAATATCATGGTTAACAGATTGCGCAGTTCGAAGTAGGTAAAAGTGGAGAAAGTCCTGTACTCGCCAGACCGTGACCGAAGAGAACTCGAAGGGACAGTTTGACTCAGCCAGTTTCTTTCAGGCAACATCAGCGATTCTCTATACATCACGTACATGACAAGTAAGTATATATAGATATGTAAGGTTTGATAGAAATAAAAGACATGATAATTTGTTAGCGACGCCTACCAAGTGGATTACCCGCGTAACGCAACCGGCTGATCTCTGGGACCAAACTCAATTTCGTATAGTGGCCGATCTAAATTTCAAATCTGCTAATGTGTATTTTTACCGGGCTCGCTCTTATCGACGCGCTTTGAATTTCAAATTTTCTGCCGGCGACCAGCACCACCTACACCGACAACATCACGAGCGATCGCCCCGTGGAAGTTTCAGCCCTCGCTCGAATGCTTCTCTCTGCCTCCTGTCGTTTGTTTCAGGTAGCCGCCGAAGCGCAGAGACGACGACGACGTCCCTATCGCTGCTCCTCTTTCGGCTCCTCTATCTCTCCCAACTCCTCCTGCTTATTCCTGCTGCTGTTCAACGCCCAGAAATCCCTCTCGAACGTCCCACCTTTTATTTATCGTGCTTTCAGTCCCAGAATTGATATTGTGATTTATTTCCAAAGCAAACTGGAAGCCCACCACCCCTGTTATCCAGCCCGTCTTTCTCTTCGTCTACCCGCAAAGTTTTGCCTCGGCATTCGCGTTTGCGCCTACGATTAACGTTCACTGAGGTAAACGTCGACGAGCAAAGCGCATCTAATATGAATTTTCTTCTTTTCAATTTCGATCCCGTTTATGTCTATTTTATTCCCTACCCATGCGATTCGCCCCTTCCTTTGGGAATTGCTGAGCCCGGTTCTCGGGGTTACAATTTCAGGAGCGTATTAACGAGAGGCACCAGTAGGGAGTCAGGTTCAAAATGTTATTCCAGAAAATTTCGAATAAGGTATTCACGTGTGAAGTTCCATCGGTAGTGAATCGCCTGTGCGGCTAATGTAAAATAACTAATTACTCACGTTAAAACGCTAAGTACTGATTAGAGGGGGGAAGGACTTTCAGTCTCGCGCGTCTGCCTTCTAATCTATGCTCATACGTGACGCGCACCCCTCGTTTAATTTAGGGCTCGGCAACCCTCTTATTAAAAGGGGCGGGTCCCCCCCTCGTCTTACTTTACGGAAATCAAATACCCTTGTGGCTTCCTGCCTACCTGGAATTGCCCGATAATACTGCAAAAGGACTCGACCCATTCGTCATACCAAATGGCACGACCTCACGACACCAGATCACCAGGAAGAGATGATAACGCACGATAGTCACGTGTCGTCTTTTTTCTCTCACCCCCACCCTTCCACACGTAGAAGCTACGACCATAAGGAAACAGAATCCCCTAAAAGAGGGTCGCAGGGTTGCAGTACCTATTTATTTAGAATATTCCCAGCATACATCTGCATAAATTTAGCTCAGGTTTCAGACCCACAATTCTTGTGCTGCATCAGCCGCTATACAGGGAGCATCAACCAAACTCTTCAAGTGGGGATGCAGGTCGAACGGTACTTGGCAATGGTCCTCGTTTCAGCGTATCGTTGACGCACCCTCTACATCAGGGTAGTACCTACAAAATCTTAGAGTAGAAAATTGAAAAAGCCTACAAAACCAACCCCCTTCCCAGCCTCCCTTTGGGGTGGATAAAATAGAAGAGCAGCGAGGGCGAAAGAAAAGACAAAGAAAAGTAAAAAAAAAAAGAATAGGCAAACACTTGCCAGAGGCTCGACTCGTGTGGATTCAAGTCGAATGAAGAACGGAAAGAGGTCGTGGGTCGGGTCGGGGTCTGTATAAGGTTAAAGGGCTGATGAGCACCGTGACAAAAACTCATTAGCCCCACGCGCGAAAGGGGTTGCTCGGCTTGAATACATATTCAAATTGAATTACCCGCCCTACTAGACACGTTGATTCGAAATCATTCGATGAGGTTTCAGTCCTGGCAACTCTCTCTGCCCTCCCACTCTCCTTCCTATGTCTCTCGTCTCCACGGTCTCCCCGCTTCCCACCCGTTCCTGACTAATGGAAATTCTCCCAGAGAACTTGTTAAACACAATCGCTTTGCATATGTATCGAGAACCACGTTTATGCACTAAGCCCGTCCTCCTCTATACACCACGGTCGTATACTTACCTGTCCTGGTATTACACGCCAACTCGCTTCCCTGTGCAACCCCTTACGAACCCCGATGCGTGCACCCCCAATTGTCAGCACTGAGTTAGGATACAGCGAGCAGTCAGGTGCACGTAACGTGCAGTCACGGATGGTATACGGCTCAACGGTATTATGCTCCCTTTAGATTTTTGCACACCCCCTCCCATCGCCTCCCTTATAATTCAATTATAAAGCATCCCCTAATTGACATTAGTGGCAGCCAGTGCAGATACGAATTGCGGATTTCAATGGAGTCGAATGAATCCAACAAGTAGCTTCGGGACAGAGGGCGACACCGGTGCTGTTGGTAACGGAGACGTTGGGCACGAGGCAATAAAAAAATGTAACCAGCTGACGTAACGAGGCAACGTTCAAACGATACTCTTGGAAACGGATCCTTATCGGGACAGAAGAAGCAACTCGAAACGGCAACTTTTAACGGCAGCAGGAAAATTATTGTTTTTACTCCACGTTGTTATTGCTTCTCTCCTTCGAGCGGCCCAACGCCGTGTAATCCTTCGCTGACAAATCGTACGAAGGTTTCTGCCTCTTTCCGTACTTCCCTGCTATTGCCTGGCAAGGCGTGTGCAATACGGACGCCTTGCGCCCTCGGGCTCTGTTAATGTTATAACTTTATCGCCACGGCGAACTGCTCGGGCTTTGCCATTGCGTCCTTCGTTTTAGCTACGGGGGTGGAACTGGGACGAATGTAGGGTCAATGAGTGGCTGGTTGGGATGGCTGGATGGCTGTGTGTAGCTGGTAGCTGTGGGTTGCGAGGTAACGGCCGCTTTAATTCCCAAGGAAAATAAATTGCAATTTTTTTCCAGAGGGGTGCGAGATCGGGGACTGGCCCTCACGTAGCGACGCGATAAAATCCGTGGATTCAATTAAAAATTGCCCTGCGCGAAATCCCAACCCATTGCCCCTTTCTTTCGCTATTTTCACCATATATTCTCTGCTCGCCACAAGTACCGACCCTCCCCACCTTACCCTGCCCTATATCCCTTTTGGCCGTCCCGCTGAAAACGTTTCGCAAGTCCTCTTCTCTCTACCCCCCGCTGGTGTACTTTTCGCCACCCTCTAGATTAATGAATTAATCTAACGAAATTCAGAGCACGTCTCTCTGCGAGGGGCTACTTCTTCACTTTAGAAAAGACGAACCATTGCCTGTCACTTCTTATGTAAAAACTTTACAAATTTCATTTTACATCCCTCCCCTCCCCACCCCTTTACGCCTACTCTGAAACTCTCTCCGCATATCCAGTCAACGAACTTTCATTTTTCCATCGCGACTGCCTATAAAAAATTCATTTAACAATTCCACCAGCATCCACCCCCTGTCCCCCCGCAACCCTTCGAATCCTTCCAATCCACCCCGAACAAAACTTGGCGCGATAGAAAGATCTCCGACGTTATAAATATCAAATTCAAAATCCCATTGCCGATAAGAACGTCCTTCGTGCCTGTCACTGTTACCCCCTTCTTTCCAAATCATCCCATGCACATGCGCGAAATTCCACGAAATCAAGAATCCTTAACCGTAATGGCCAATAATGCCAAGTTTCGAGTGGCAGACCTAGAGAAATCTCCATACTGAGGTCATCAACAGGTCAGATGGAGAATCTATGAACAAGCTTATAGAGACTCGAATATGTATGACATGTCATAGTAGTACCCCCTCTCTTTCCCGCCCCTCCGACCTCATGCACGAGTGGGGTGCAGGCACTATAATGTAAATTGAAAATCGCTCGAAACTTCAGATTAATCGGATCCGATGACCCGCATTAGCCGGACAGATGGACAAACGGACATTTTGCACCCTTCGAGTGCCACCCTCGTTCATATGTGACCCGTAACGCAGAAACCCATTTAAATTAAATTAATATTTGCTGCCCATCGAGCGGCTTGTTCTCTCGCCTCTTGCCTCTGGTCCCGCACTTGGAGCCCATGTAGGAAATCAGGGACTGCATTGAGAACGCGAAACAGCCAATCGCACCCCCCTTTCTCCTTCCACCCTTATTCCTTCCTTCCATACTTCGTATTCCCTGGTACGCGCAATTCACCCTTTCATAAAAAAAAAAACATTCAGCCGATGCATCATGTTTTCAACGAAACAGCCGCTGACGCTTTACATGGTGACACTGCCGATAAATGAAGTCTGCTCCACCGTAACTAAGTCCATTCTCAACTCCGTGGTTTCAGACACAGGCGATACTCTCACGCGCGCTACAACCCACAGACCTTCTTCTCTTTTGTCCCCGACTCTTCTGCCTCCAGGGAGAGATTTTCCCTAGTAGCTCATGACATCCGATCCTACTGAAAGACCTCCTACCTCTTTCTCATTCTCGCAGCCTCCCCACATGGTCCATGCACGAACCCTATATGGTGCCCAGTGGTTCTACCACGTACCGGAGCAGTCGACGTTCGCTTGGAGTTGCGCACGAGTACCTATAGTCAACGTACTCGTGTTTGTTATGCTGCACACAGGGTGGGAGAAGAGAGAGAGAGAGAGAGAGAGAGAGAGAGAGAGAGAGAGAGAGAGAGCCAGTCGGATCGCTGAACTCGCAATCTAATTTTCATCGGCATTTAATCTTTGTGTACCAGCTTCCTCGCGGTGGCACGCGCCTGAGCTTTTTAAAGCTCGCCTCACACCGAATTTCGAAAACTGGTTCTCGACATTGCAATTATTTCCAGCGTGTTTATTATTTACCCGTGGTAAAACCCTGGCGATCTAGTTCGCACGTCCGACCCCCTCCCGAGACGCCTCTCGCACCCGACGCCATCGACGCTTCTACGTCACGTCCAGCCGTCGACTGAGTCGCGACAGTTTCGAAAGCTCAAACCATTCTGAGCTTCTGTGAGGAAGCTCAGGAGGGGTCAGGCTATAGGAGAAACGGAAGTCTGGACCAGGTCGATACTTCCGGTCATTATATCCAGGTTACGCAACGCAGAGGTTTTTTTCCCTTTTCCTTTTTCTTTGTTCTTCGCATCCTTCCGTTTGTTTATTTTTTATTTTTTTTTTCAACTCAAGTTCGGTCAACACGTCCACGCTCCGGAAAATTACACCTGTGTAAATTGAACTGGTAGCCTTTATCATTTTTTTGGTCTCTCTGATAAATAGCTCATGCGAAAAGAACATACTTCCAGGAATTCAGATTCTCAAGAGATGCTTAATAAACTGCACGAGGTTCAGGACAGGATTCTAATTTTCTCAACAAAGTGCTGCTATTCATACGCGTTCTCCACTCGGTAGAATTTTCTCAAGCACTTGGCCTTTTAATTCTTTCGAGTGTAGTTGCCTTTTCGTACATGAATTACGTAATCGGACAGTTTCGCGGTACGCAGAATAATTTTTGGTGGTTATCGTCGTTGCATTATTCCGCGAGGAAACGACCGGGCGGAAGAAGCCGCAGGAAACGGGTCGAGGCGGATCGGAAGTCGTGCAGGAGTAAAATAAAAAAAAATAATAAAAATAGGTAAAAGAGCCTGCAGCCAGTCCGGGTTAAAAATTCACAAACCGTATAGTCTATATACTGAAACAACGTGACTGTAGTTAACGGCATAACGTGTACAGTGGCGATAACGGGGACTCGTGAGGACCGATTTTGAAAATTAATTTTATTGCCAGTGTTGCCACTGTTGCCAGTATATCCAGCGAGACCCCCCTAAACCCCCCTTGTTCCTCACTGCCTGCTACCGGTTGACCCATTAACTATCCGTCGGAGCCAATCCTTTTTATCGTTGCCTTTTTAATTCGACCATAAATTATCATTGGCCCGGGACGGCAGGTGCGGCTGATGCGGCTGATGCGACGTTATAAATAAATATTCTATGTTTCATATTTATGGATAAATTGCCCTGGTACCGTAATACGAAAAATTCCACCACCATTCACTCTTCACCCTACATAGACTATATATCCACTCTCTCTCCGTAAAATCCTGCTTATCAAATAATTAGAGGCACTTGGTCTTCCGAGCTTAAGGGCTGAAACTTTCAAAACTTATCCGATCGAAAAGCAGAAAAAAATAGCCCGAAGCTGTGACATATTGCAGCACGTGGCTGCTGCCCCAAACCTCTTTTTTTCAGACCAATGATAAAGGTACTCGGAGTTCGGCGAAAGGATCCTTCATTAAAATTACCACCTAACGGGTGGCCCCCTTTGTCAAGGATCACCGGGACTCATCAAGACGGCTTCGTTTTGTGTTCGCAGATCCGCCGAGAATCGTCGTCAGGCCGCAGTCCCAGCAAGTCAAGAACGGCGGAGTAGCCAGTTTCTATTGCAGCGCCCAAGGATCACCGACGCCGCAGATACATTGGCGTAAAAATGGAAGAAAAGTTTCACGTAAGTCTCCCGTAACCCAAGCATTTTTTTCAATCGAGTATTCATTCCCATATCCTCCTGGACCACCTCGTGGAACATGGTCCCCGTGTCCCCGTCCATTACATCGAATGGTCTGGCTGTATAACGTGATGGCTAATTAAATTTTGATTCCAACAGCATCGCAAACGCGCTACCTCATGCAAACCTACAGCGATGGCGCATTGCTGAGAATCGAACCAGTGAGAATCGGAAGGGACGACACGACCTACGAATGCCTTGCTGAAAATGGGGTCGGGGATGCAGTATCGGCCCAGGCCCAGCTCACAGTCTACAGCAGTAAGTCGCATGTCAAAAATGACTTTACGTTAAAAGCGCCACTTTTTTTTTTTTGGCGAATACCAATTTTCAACGAGCGATAAAAGAATAGGGGAACCAGACCGGAACCGGCATGTATACGCGTGTGCGTGTACGTGTGTCTAAATGAGAACCTTGAGGATGCGCCTTACTTGGTATTGTTTAGCCTTTAGCAGACGAGGGTGTCCTTAATCGGTCGTTCCGAGGATCGCTTATTGTCAGCGAAAGTTCCCGAGACTACCCGAAGCTTGGAAAATTTCGAGGAAATTAAACGCCCCACCCTCTTTCATTTTTACGGATAACAGCTCCAAGGGGGTTGCACGTGGAGGGTGGTTAAATCTCGAGGGGCCAAGCGAACCAGTCGAGAGTAAAGGGGATAGATGGCTGCCGGTGGCTAATGGCGCCCAACCGGAAGCGGTTTAATGGCCAAAGGGAAGAGTGCATTCCCGAGATGGTCCAGAGCCGCGAAGGAAACCCTTTGGGACGTTTCACGGGAAAACGTTTAATCCTGGGATGTTCTTTTAAAGGCTTCGGGCTTTAATCGCGTTTAAACGTTACTCTCGTGGCATTCGTTAACCTGGTCCAGACCACTGTCATGCCGAGATCAAAGGAATCGACCAGGAGCCTAAAGACCCGTGGGCCGTCTTTCATTATAACCAAACGATTTCTCATAGCCGGTCCCTCTCCCAAAATTTCTCTTTCTTCCAGCATCCACGACCAACGCTCTCTTCAGCCACTTAATAGTTTTCCTATTTACTTTCGGTCCAGCAAACGCGAACTTTTGTTTACGCGGCCTTACCCCTGTCTGGACTTTCCCATGATGGGACTTTCTCTCGATTTTTCAAAGTTTCTCAGACTCTCAGCTTTACGATCCCAGAAAACTCGAACTAAACTTCGATCGTAAAATCTTCGGGGCAAAAATGGTAGCCCGAGTATGTTTCTTTTTTTTTTTACTACTCTTAAGCACAATCCCATGGATCCTGCAGAATTGTCTTATGCAATCGTCAGGTGAAAAAAAATCCAAAGGTACAGTGACAGACTATAAAAAAGTTGAAAAATTACTCTATAGATAGATTTTGAAAATGATCCCTATTAATTTTTGAAAAAGCAGTTACGATAGGGGTAGGTAGATACAGGGTGACTCTCTCTCTCTCTCTCCACCCAATATTTCTATCCTTCTCGCACTCTGCTCGCGGTACTCGTGAATCCACGGGTTTCCGCGGCGTAATTAATTCCCACGCGAAAATTAACATCCGCAAATAAATTCGCGAGATCGACGGGATTAAAGGATCTTGTTTTAATCGAACGAGTGCGAACGCGGACACTGCCGCAGTGTCAACGCTTCGTTGCATTGCTGATGCTGGGGCTTGTACGTGTATACACGTGGTTATAACCATATACCGTGATTATAACCACGGTATGCTATGGTTGCTAACGTTATCTCCCCAAGCTCTTTGAACCCCTCTCAGCATCCCAATCAACGGATGAATCCCATACGAATGAAATATCACGCGATCGCCTATCACCTGTTTACAGATGACAGGCCCACCCGTTCTCTCTGGACCAATCTGGACGATTGTCTCGAAATTCAACTATTACTTAATGCCCTCTCCTTCGTCGCGTAATAAATCACCCTCGTCCCACCAGCCCCTCGATTTTTCCGTGATTTCACTGTGTTTGTTATAAAGTTGATTCCCGACCAGGTGAGCGTTCCCACAGGTCTAATAATCCGTCTCGACGCCCTCTCCACGAGAAGATATAGCTCCCAGCCGAGAGATTAATTTTCTAGTTCAGGACAGATTTGAAAATTAAAAGTCAGCATTCGCGATGGGAGGGGGGTGGGGGGGGGGGGGGACAAATTTAATAAAAAATAATTTTCCTTCATCAGCTTATTTACACTCTCTCCTCTCTTCGTCTCCGTCCCCAAGAGTCCAAGGGATTTAATCTCGAAAAAAAATCGTCACCCGGTATGTTCTCGAAAGAACGTCAAATTTTGGAAACGAGCGTCAGGTATAGGCACGGACAAAAATATTCGCTCGTAGCGGTTGACGAACGATCCCGACGCTGTGCGGGGACACGATAATTAATTTAGCCGCTCAAAAATATTAAGCTGTAGCTTTGCCATGCGCGGCATCGAATCTCCTGTGGGACCAATACGTTTTTCGAACTGGATGCTTCGCAGACTCTCTCTGTCTCTCTCTATCTCTCCAATGTATATTCGTCCGTCTGTCTATCCGCTGATTTGGACAGCTCTCACAATCAGTCCGTTCCCTTCTCTGCGACGATACTTTTTTTTCATTTTTTTTTTATCATTACTACGCAGCTCGCTCCCACGAGGCCTTTTTGGTAGGGCAACATTTTCCCAATTGAAATTGAGCAGCTCCCTTTCCGTCCTTCTCCCACCCCCATTCGGATACCGCAAGCAACGCGTAACTCAATAAGTGACGTCACAAACGTATCAGTGCTGCTCGTAGCTGCTGCGGCGTACGAGATCACGTACGTTAAGAGAGGGTAGCGCAACCTGTATGCGTAACGACGCGTGTAACGCGTGGCTCGCATTAAAATCGTGCTCGGCTAATGAGATTAATTGTTGTCGAACATTTATAATAACTCGCCAGAGAGATAGCCCGCAAACTCGTACAAACGCAAGTAATGCTACAAGCCCTGCTAATTGTAATTGGTGGCCCACCACGGGGATAGCGTGTTTCGTTATGTCAAATTTTAATTACGCAGGGATAATTGCTAGCGATTTTTTTTCTCATGGCTTTCGGTCTCGCTGTTATTCCAGGTTAGAGATCGGTGAATTCATCGGGAACGAGTGGTGGGACGATCTGGACTTTTTTTTTTAGTTTCATCACGCATTTTTATCTTTGGTTGAATTTACTTTTTTTTAACCAAAATTTCATTGCCGTATATTTTGGACGTCCTGTAACGCGATGCCTTTGCGTTCTCGTTTGAAAGGGGAATAGAGATGCACTGGATGGAGATGAAAATGGAAGCGGAGGGTCGCTGGACCCAACGACTCTGAGGATGCTCCTGGCTCTTCCGGATCCTCTTATATACCGTCTATCTAAGTGTATCGAGGCTGTAGAATAGGAGTGGTACATGTCTCTTGCTACCCTTATATATATATAATCAGAATAGGGGTAGTTGACGAAAGTGGCTAGAATTGTCCTGTGCTATTACGTGAACCGCGCCACTGACTGTCCTGGAATTTTCATGAAAGCTTCTACGTGCCTGTAAAAATCTGAAAACCATTCGGGTTACCTGGAAAGAGGGTAGAAAGTACTGGGGGGGGGGGGGGGTTGCGCCGTCCCTCCCCCTTCTCTCTCTCGGTCGTGAAAAGTTATCGTGTAACTTGAAGGAAAATCCTCCCCTTGTTATCGTACCGAGTTTATCCCGGCGTATTGTCCTTACCGCCACGCTAAACTCCCACCATTATGGAATACTTTGCAGTAACGCGATTGCGAAATTTTAGCAAAACTGCCCGTTGCTCTCAATTCTCCTACATTTTTCTTGCTTCCATCAAATATCCACTTCTCAAGCACTTAGCAGGTCGCTGCTGTTGCTGCTGCATTGCCTGCACTTTCCTTTCTCTGAAATAAGCCTTGTCTTTCTCACCCCCCTCCCAACCCCTCCTCTAACCACTATGCTCCAAGAAAATTAAAGAGAAAGCAAAGTACAAGATGGCACGCAGATGCCGCCATTTTTACCACCGACCCCCCCCCCTGCCACCCCCCGTCAACCCACCCCTTTACATTTTTTAGCCGGTCTTCCGTAAAAAGGCACTTTCTTCTCGGTGCATTTAGTATGCATAATGCAACGACTTGGAAGGCAAGACCGACTCTCGAATCCTCCAAGGATGGCGTCATCGGGCGTCCCGACGCTTCTTGACGCTTCGCGAGCGTAGGTAAAACGATGGAATCGGATAGCGTTATTGGATTTGTCGTTACCGTTTACGAGTGGGATATTTCGCTTTGTGCACAATGGAGGACATGCGATCCTGGTAGAGGGTGGATTTTCCAAAGGGATGACTATACCGAAGTGACGTCAGAGGGAGATAGATAAGGGATAAGGCAGATCCGGCGCTTACGAATGTATACAAACATGGATGCGTCGCGACGGCATCGTGTTACCCAGAATTCATCCCTATGTGACAGGGTGAGTCTTCCCCGCGATTCCAGGACAGACACCATAAACCACGAACCTTAGCAGTCGGCATTTAGAATCGAACCCTCGCGTAAATGTTTAAAGGGACCCAGTACCGCGAGGCCACCCTAAATTTTGGGGATGTTCGGGTCCCGAGATTAAATTTCTATGAGGCCTAAGTGGTGCATTGCCATGGGAAGATTCCGTAGACCCATTCGCGAGTGCCTTCGGTCGGTACCACACTCCGTTCATCCCTTATTCCCTACCATCGTAGTTTGCCAACCCCCTCCCACCCCCCTCCACCTTCCCCTCGCACACCTGAGAACCATTATCTTATCCGCACTTATCACCAACCCCTAAACCGTTTTCGGGGTCGCAACCACTTCCACGTTCCTATGGTGTCGCAAACAAGTAGAAAACTACCCCGAATACGTCGCGACATAATCATAAAAATGGGACGTTTCATAGAATTCAACGAAATGGTCCAGGAATTTGGAAATCCTACCGGAAACTGTTTCGTACGTTTGTACTCTAATGACTCGATGCCCTTTTGGCCTCCTGATCCCGTGCTCGTACCTGACTTTATTGTTCCGACTAATTTCGGGTTCTCTGACGTTTAATACGATCATAAGCCGTCCGCCGTTATTACCCCGAAATATTTTATACTTTAGAAGTCGGTTTACAGAGTAAATGGCAAAATGTGTAAAATTCGCAGCGAAAATTTCTCCCTTTAACCTGGTAAACTCAGCCGTCCTTTTTTTTAACTCCCTGCAATATAACGCAATCGTAACATCACCTCTGTGCCTTTGTAGCTCGATGGCTTCTTGGTATCTTGCGTACCATTGGCGTGGTTGTAGAGAGCGAAACTTTCGCGCAAAGCCCTTGGAAGTTGCGCAAAAGAATCTTGAGGAGGCTCGTAATTGGCAGAGCCGAGATTCGCAATTTTTTGTATCGGTTAAGTTGAACGAGGGTCTTAATACCAAAATAATTCTTTGACGATAAAATATTTTTGCCTGTTCTCCAATTTAGCTATAGTGGCTCTGCAAGCGGATAACATAAAATAAATATTATCCCTCTGGTATAAAATCTATATCAGAGTTGTTTGGTCGTAGATAAAAATGATCTCGAATTTCAATGACAAACATTCGCAATTCCGATTGGTCGTCGCTGTATCGTCATTTGATGCGTGTGAATTTGCCGCTTGGCATACACCTCCATGGTATTCAATTAATTTGGCCGATTGCAATCACTTCAGAAATGTAAAGATGTGAAGTAATTGATCAATCATTTTTGGGATGCTGATTCGAAGCACCTGCGATGGACCTCCAGTGAGAAATAACGAAAGCAGAGGAGACTGCCGAGCCGAGGTACAGTCGCGAAGGAAACAAAAGTGAAAAACCATCGTAATTCCGGGATGGGTAAGGGAGGGTAAGGGTGGGTCGAGTGGACAATATTTACCCACTCGAGGAGCCTCCAGGGATTTCTGTTTCAAGCTAGATTCTCGTGTCCCGACGAAGGGCTGTTTGTTTCGTTTTCATCGTTTTCTGTTTTCTTTACCGGTCTCCAGATCCTCCTTCAGCTACCCTCGCGCCACTACCCCTGTTCCACAGTCATCATCAGCGTCACCTCGTCCCACCAACGCTTGTACGCTCCACCCCCCCCCCCCGGATTTTCTTAGATCTCCGTGGTCCAGTCCATTCTGGGACCCGATTCTTTTCACCTCCCAGCAAGAAATTCGACGAACCAATCGGGAACGTGAGGCGATACCAAACTCAGTGGAACTGGGAGCAAGCAGCGGTATAAAAATATTCTCTGGACCAAGCTCCGATTAAGGGCTGATCCGGGATGAAAAAGCAGAACTCGAAGTTGCAAAGCGGAGGAACATTGGTAACTCGTGGGGACGGAGGGATGGACCGAGGGGGAGGTGACTCTGCGAGAGTTTAAGATCAAATAAGAAAAGAGAGACGGAACGAGGTAAGAGTCAACTTGGTCCCGGGGGAGGATGGAAGGGTAGTGCCAGTGGCGGTTCGAAGATGCTGGAGAGATAGAAGACACGCTGGAAGAGATAGTAGACTAGCGTGGGGTAGGAAGGCCGAAAAGGGGGTACTTGGCAGTTCGAAGGAGATGGTTTGGGGAATTTAATTTGGCCAAAAAAGCGCCGCTTTAATTAGTAATTAATTGGCACATAAATTAGGCGCGAATTTTCGTCCCGTCGCTCGACCAACCCCTTCTCACTCCCACCTCCCTCCCATTCCTTCTTTCGCCTACCGACGAGTTACCCTTCCCGGTTTTTTTAATTCGCCAACGATAAGAAGAGCCCCTGGAACGGCGACAACTATTTCAGTAATCTAACTTTGCCAGTGCATGCTACCAGTTCAACCCCCTAGCTCTTGTAGACCTACCCCACTACCTAGTCTTGCCGTTCCTTCATCCCCCTTCTCCCACTTCCCACTTCCTACTTTCCAGTTGCCGCTTCCCATCCCTTATGAGGCTCCTCCCGCGATTCAACCCCACGCCGCAAGCTCCGACGTTTCACTCGTAGCCACTATCTCAGTGGTAGCAGTTTGAGGGGGAGGGCTGAAGGGGAGGGGTTCGGTGATAAAGTGTCCCCGCAAGCGGGAGTAAGTCAGGGAGCAAATACTACCCCAGGTTCTTGCCCCCTCCCTTTTTTTCACCGTACATCCGCCATCAGCACTTACAGCAGTACCTGCACCACTAATACCAGGGGTAGCGAGTCCCCGTGAAATCCATCGTCCCACCTGGTATTCAATCCCTTATTCATTGGGCCAATATTGAAATTCGCAATCTGCCAGCTTAAGCCAACCTGTGGCTTCGAATCGAACATGGTGCAAACTTTTCTACAAGCCGCCGTGCGACATTCATCCCGAATCCAGAGAAAGAACCCGAGGAACCTTATTTTATCTCCTCGCGTCTGGACCCTCCCTAGGTAATCGCTTCGTCTCGCTCCAATTATTTTTCAATTAATTAATACCGTCGAGATAATATAATTAAAAAGATTTTAGGTACCGCTATGCTCAGCATAGGATCAGAAACGCTGGGGAACATTCCGGTATGCATGTTCCTAAGGGATGAAATACCTGGGGGTATCTGATTTCGAGATACCGCGTATTCCTTTCCAGACCCGAAACTTCCCTCCTAGACATGACCTGATCCCCGGGAGTTTCACGGCTTCTCCTTAAACTGCAGTTCTATCCAGGGAACATACCCTGGGTTAAACCATCTTGACCTGATTTCCTTTGAGAATCCAAAAAAGGGTGACTGCACCGATAGGACCTGGTGTTAGCTCCAGGTAATTGCTGATGTCGTCGACTTCATAAGTCATCCCAGCTAGTATACCTACCTCGGTATAAGGATGCAGAGAGAAAATGATGAGTCGGGCCACTACCCCTTCGCCCCCAAAAATTTTTTTTTTTTCAAAATTGCAGGATAATTCCGACATTTAACAAAGGATGTTTGGTCCCACGTGAAAGAGGAAAAGAGAGATAGGAAGCGATGCGTTCGACGGAATAATTCAAGAAGGAAGCTGAGGTCCGATCGGCAGGGTACTTAGGGTCCTACGTTTAGGCATAATGGGAAGAACCATCTCTGGGGTGGTTTCTCATCTTTAAGGCTCTCAAGAAACCGTGTTCGCCAACCGAAACAATCACCCCTCTTGGATCATCTCGCTCATAGAAATCGATGACTCCGGTACGGCCCAACGATCTTCCCTTCACCCTTATATGACGACCCTAGGATATTCACATTCCTCTGACACCGTAGAGAACCGATTTTATCATTTTATGCTCCGTTTGGTCCGGTTCCTTCTTCCCTTTCAATTTTTTTTTTCCTTCGCTCATTTTATCCTCACACTTTGAGTTCCAGTGGTACTCTTCTTCTCTCACGGCACAGACTGCCTCTAGTCCTCATCTCCATCTACAGCTTCAACCCTCCCAAGCGGTCCTTAAAATTATGCCCACCCCACGCCACGACCATACAGCTCCACGGGTGAATTTATTTATCCCGTACATTTACCACCCCCTATGGCCGATAAGAATTTTGCATCGGACGCTTTCGACTCCCGATGCCCTTTTTCTTTTTTCTTGCCTAGGGCTTTTTTATGCCCTTTACCAAGGGCCGGGGTAGGGTGCTTCCTGTCGAACTGTGCAGTAGGAAACTTTCGAATGAACGGGCGTGGCCACTTCGTAAATTAAAAGCACCGCCTCGGGATACGAGCAGCCATCCAGGATTCACGAACCTCTAAATATTTCTCTCGGAATCCACCCCCTGTCCCCTATTACCCCCTAGCACCCCTGTCCAATTCAACCACTCACCCTCTTCCCAAATCAGACTCCCACCTAGAGAAACCTTGCCGTAATTCTCCATTTTTTCAACGACGAAATTTCCACACGGACCATCCATCCCCATCGTAGCAATGAAAACCGAAAGTTTAGGCATTATAAAAACGGAAGCTGAATCCCGATCCGGAACTGCTTGAATCTTAAAAGTGGTACGTCTTTCCGATTCCGGTAACTTCTCAAACGTTGTCGTTCTCTGCTCCGTGGCTACCCGGAACCTACCCTTAATTGGAGATTCTCTATTTCGTAATTGCATCTCTTCGTCGTCTAATGAATTACAGACCCGATGTCGTTATAACGAGAAGCTTTGCTTCAGACGCCCTCTACCACCCCCCGCCCTTAGACCCTCAACCCCTACCACCCGCGCCACGTTCCCGCAAAGCAAGCAGGATACGCGCAAAGCGGATAACGATCCACAGAGCTAGCTGCTTGCTTCTTTGAAAAAAGGAAAGAGAAGCGAGGGGATATAAGGGTGAGGAAAAAAATCAGCGCCCTTAAGCAGCAGTACAACCAACTACTCCACAACTTGTGCGAATACTCGGTGCAGGTACCAGGAGTCATTGCTACTATTCCGAATTTTTCCCATTTGCCTTAAATCCCTGAAAGCGCCCTCCGTACGGGACCCACCCCTATGTATTTTTAATATGAAAATTTCATCTTCTCCCTGAAAGACCCCTTTGATTCGTTCTTGTCACAACCTCCGCATCCAAGCGTCCTACGGCAATACGAAGTCTAATAATTTTCATGACCGTTCGCTACTACTCTTTGGATTTGATTATTTTTCTCAAAATTATAAAGAGGCTTGATAACGCGGCCATTCGACCCTTAAGGGTATATTGGAACGAGGAACAGTCGTTATTATGACTTCGCGAGAAAGATTTCAGAATCTCGGAGTGGATGGAAACGAGTAACTTGTAGATGGGCATGTAGTCACCATGCCCGATGGAAAGATATAAGATTCAACCCTTAAGAAATTAGATAGCTACCCCTCACGCCCTTAACGTAAGGTTAAGTTGTTGAGAGCAGAAGATTAAAGTGCCCGACGAGGTCGACGAGGCCGACGAGCCGGTGGGACTCGGTTAAGAGCTTCCCTTGGGGATTTCTAATGACCGGTTCTTCTTCTTTTTTTTTCTTTTTTTTTCTTTTTTCCTTCCTTCAAGCCCCTCTCTTTTTTTTTCTTACCCTCTTCCTACGCTTCGCTCATCCAGTCTCGCTCTAGTGAGGAATTCCAGCTCGCAACCATCAACGATGCTTCCTCCCTTTTTTTTTCTTTTTTTTATCGGATTGAACAACCCTCCACGTACCTCCTACTCGATATCTCCGCCATTAGAAATTGTCGAGAGATATTCCCAGGTCATTCAATTACCCCTCGGTAATACATCAACTATGCAGAATATATATCTAATAGTAATGCAGGGTATCAAAATATTTTTATAAAATTTATTATATCCGTCAATTTCACTGTAGCATCACGTTCTGCCACAGGATACGTTCTGTTGCCGGATGTGCGTCAGAAAGTGCTCCGGTGTAGAACGCGAGACATGGTGGCAGACGGTGGGGAAGAAAGTCAGAGTTTGAGAATCAGAGAAAAGTGAAGGGAGGAAGAAAAGATCGAGAAAGAGCACAGCCAATGGGCTGGAAAATCCAGTTTTCCCGGGAATTAAGCGCGTAAGGATGGCTCGGATAAAGGAAAATCGACGCCAAGGCAGGCGCCTGCCCCTTTACACCTTGACAAAAGCCGTACGTGGATATACGATGGAAGTCGCTTGATTCTTACGGTTTACTCCTTTGCTCTCTACTTTCACCCTTTCTTCGTCTTTTTTTTACTTTTTTTTTCCACTTCGCCCTTACTTCCTCAAAGTTCTTCAACAAGTTTGTCTTTATCATCCCGCAGAGGGTCCAAGGCTATGTGTTGCGTATATGTACTATATATACATATACAAACGTAATTTAGAGCTCAAGACGATGACGTCATCCTCCTTCCCAGATCGTTTCGCAGCCATTTCCAAATTTTTTTTTTATCCGCGCCAACGTGTCAAACGGAAGACCTACCCTCGGACGTTTCACGTACTTTCTTCGGCTCTCGTTCCGGAGAGCTTTCAGAAAATTCCACGAAGTTCGAAGCATCTGTTAAGTGCCAGATATGGCGCTCTATCTACCACGTATCATCTTAATATCCGGCTTCGTCTTAATTCCCACGCAGCCGTGCCTCCCTTCCGGTTATCTCCATTGCCCTGGGCTGTCTCGTATACACCGTGCACGTAATACGTATTCGCAAAGAGCAGGAAGTCGAAAATACGCGCGACTCCAGCAATTTCCGTATTTATCCGCACTGTTGTTTACAAGGGAAATAATTTCCATTCAATTAGATTTTTCAACAACCTCAACGTTTCGCATTGATCGTCCTGAGATTATATAATTTCACCCCTATTCGTCATTAACCTCTTTTTCACCCTCGTCCTTGATCCTTGGTCCCGTCGCTGGTTTTTTTTTCTTTTCTTTTTTCTTCATTACCAACAACCAATACAGAATGCAAAGTTCGCGCGATGTTCGAGGAATGGGATAAAATCGTCCTCTGTTATATAATTGAAGAATTAATCGCAACCCTTAGCCTCCAAGTCCAGAGATCTCGAAAGCCTCGAGGGATGAGTCACGCACTTCCGTCTTAGGGTTCTCGAGGTCGCGAGTTCGCGAGTCTCGAAAATTTATGTAAATTAAGGGAAACTGGAGAAATAACGACGAGAGTAGGTAATAGGGTGAATTTAGGGGGGGTGGGGGGCCGGAGGACATCTTTCCTATATCCTCCCTATAGGCACTTCTTTCTCCACCATAATCAGTATCCATTCCACTGTTGGTGTCGTCCCTTTGGCATACGCGACGAGTCGCACTGGGTCGCTACATGGGGATCGGCTGGAAATTCATAGCCGTAAACAATTCAATCCGGCTTAATGATCCAGGTGGGGTGATGCACGGAAAACGAAAAACGGGAGGAGGCTGAGAGCGAAGACAGAGGGGTGTGTCAAGGGAGGAAAATACAAAGTAACGACACGTAGTGAAAATAAAAAAAGGACCTCCCCTACTGGCAATGAACCTTCCCGTTCTGAGGGTGCAATGTTCTCTCTTCCTTACCGACAGTACCGGGCGACCCTTGTCCTGCAGCCCCGATGTTTTTAAATTGCTTATTATTGCCTCGACAAATTACAATATTATCTTCAAACCACCCCCCGAGTCTTGTTGAACCACCCTTGGGAATCCCCGAGTGGTACCAGAAATTCGTACTCGCGAGGGTCTATTGGAGGGAGGACTGGAGCGAATTCCGTCCGTACGATTTCGCAAAGGGGAAACGAATGGAAAGTCGATGGAAGCAGGAATCTTGAAAATTTCCTTTTAATCTCACCGAGGCCCGGTTCTCGTTCCCTCCTTCAGGATGTAGGAAGTGGGAAGTAAGGAGCATGCATAAAGAGGGTTGAATCGATGGAGAAATAGAATACCAAGAGAAGCTGGTGGTGGTGGGGGGGGGGGGGGCGGGGAGGGGTGCGAGATTGAGGTAAACTGAATGATAGAGTCGTAGCAGATAGTAGGTCGACGAAATTCAAAAGGATGGAAGAAAAGCCGGCTGCTTTTTCGATGCGTCAGACAATGGAATCGCCCTGGGCTTGGGGTTGGCATCCCTTTGTGATCAGCCGCAAGAAGAGAGCTAGAACCAACCAGAGGTTCTCCTGGAGGTGCGGCGTCGTCGAAACGATCACAATTTAAATCAAAGGGAAAACGAAGCGATGAAAACTACGTAGGAACCGACCGACCCATCCCACCTCCCCCCCGTCCCGCTTCTCTGGAACGACGTGTGATAATGGCTGCTATCACTCAGCGAAATGACGCTCATCATATTTTCATTAGAATAACAGTTGGCACGGAGGGAACCTGTTCCTGGCGCATTAAAGAACGACGAGCAGCGCCACCGAGATCTGTCGGACGATGAACGAACTGAAAAACGGATGGAATTATAAAAAAAAAAACTATAAAAATGAAGCAAGATCTTCGGTATAAGGATTGATATTGAGCTTTGACCTGATTGCTACCGACCCAGGTCCAAGGACTGAAGTCGCTTGTATTGGCCAGGGTATAAGATTGTCCCTAACGGATGAGGGAGCGTCTTTGTACGCGACAGAGGACTTCCGGCGGAATACTTGATGATGGTGAGCAGACCTAGTTAATATGACCGACAGACGCTTGTACCTAACCGATCAAAGTATCCAGTGAGAAACCGGCCCGAATAACATAGTCGGCCAAGCCGTTAATTATTACCTGACTCCTGCTCTCAGCTTCACGTTACGGAGTCAAAGTTCCGTTGGACCACATCAGAAGGCCTACTCCGGTCTACCAGTGGGTCCTCTGAGGTGGCCTGGTCCTAGCTGTTATTTTTGTCTCTATTTTTTCTCCTACAATTTTTAACGAACCAGTCACGAAGGATTGACTCTCGATGCACCGCAATGTCTTCGACGAGGATAAATCCAGGGAACGAGAAGTTGAATCGATCCTAAAGCTATCGATACTTGGCCGATTTAATATCCCTGGGGGTAACGTGTGCTTGACCCCGAAAGGCACTCGACAAAGAGCCACCCCTATTATTCGCGGTGCTTGACTGTTCTTCCCTTTCTAACTATTCCCGCGCACCCCACCTGGTCCCTGTGCTCGGGAACTTTTTGATTTCCATTGATAAAATATAGGAACCGGATCATCGACACGTATTCGAAGGAAGACGTGCCCACGTAGGCGAATTGAAAGGCGACAGCGTGGAATTCTGAAATCCTGGAATCCACAGGAAGTGCGCTCTTGTCAGTCCATTATCTCGTTCCGCTCCTGCTCAAGAGAACGGAAATCCAATCATCTAACGAGAATTACCCAGCTCTGAAAATCTTATGAGATTCAGAAGGATGATTCAAAAGCGTCAAAAGAAGCGCAATCGTATTCACGATCGACAACCCTCGTCACTAGATCTGTCCAATCGACTCAGAAGCCTCAACCTCTCCCTCGTCATCTATTCTGTTTATGCGATCCACATGTTTCTCAGACAAAGATACGCAAAAACCCAGGATCAAAAAATTTGAGAGTCGAGCAAGAATGCCGGCTGGTACCCATGTGCGTCACTACGCATCCCTCAAGAAAAAGTAGTCAAGGGTATCTGGTCCAATTCTAATACAAGGGTGAGAAAGTCGAATTGATGAAGAGGAAGGATATCATATTCGATTACGATCATCCTTGAGCGCGGCTGAGGCGGATCTTTGTCCTTGCCGAACTGAGGAGTCGGATTTAACGCTTGAGTGTTCTCCAAGAGAACTACCCTTCCCTGCTACCTAGAGATTTCATCCCTTACGTCTTCTTCCCGTCGCTCCGAAATCTTCGCCTTAATCTAAATCGTCCCACCACCACCACCACCACCACCGTAGACAGACGGTTCATAGTCTCCTTGGCAGAGCGTCGCCAGGTTGGCAAACTTGTGTGCGGGTGCACCCCACTATAAATTGGCTAATTATAATCCCGAAGACGAGCGAGTTTGGCCGGCCGTCGTCTCGACGTTAATTGGAGGCGTCCCGACGCGACCATATAAGCCTTGATTGACTTTCCTCGAGCACGAATTTTCCCTGGCAGATAAAGAACCGAGATGACAATGAAACTACGTGCAATCGTTTTTCCTCCTAGTCTTTCATCTGCTCCTCAAGGCGTCCCGACGGAGACGCCTGTGGGTCCGTTACGTCCACGTCATTTTTTTTACACACAATTTATTCGGCTGGCATTCTTACGCTTGGCAGAGCTCTCCTCCTCTGTATACCGTATCGAAATATAAGTTCAGTGAAAACGTTTCCATGAAAACGACGACGGCGCTTTGAATACCGACAAACACAATAGCCATAAGGGCTTTAGATTACAATGGCGTAGAAACTGCGGTGAGATAAATTCCGGCATCTTTTATTGAATACCACTTCGAATGGTATCTCTCTCTCTGTCTCCCTCGAATTCTGAATATTAAGAAAGAAAATTGCTAAAGTCACTGTGCGATAGGAGAATACAATGAAATGCTAACGTAACGTTAAGTTGTCGATACGTCATTACACAGAATAGGGTTGATCGATTTTACCTAATTTGACTTTTTTTTGACACTTTCTTCTTCTTCTCGATCATTCCGTATCTCATCATGAGACATGTTCAAATGTCCGACAGACCAAAAAAAGTTCAGACAATTACAACGGTTGATAATAGTACGTCGTCCCAGCGAGGAACGAAGGGGATGAAAGAGGATAGACCAAAATTGGACCACCTCACAGACCCTTTTCTGGGCTTAGTCTGAATTTCAAGGACACTCCAGAGTTCCTAACGGTACCAAAGAAATTAATAATAGGTTGGCTTCAGGAACTTTTGCATTTCCAACAAGTATAAAGCATGTGTAGAATCGAGGACCAAGGGGGAAGAGCGAAGCCACATAGAAGACCTAAAGAAGCCCCAAGGAATGACCGAGAGCAATAGAAAGAGAGACTCCACACTCAGGCTCGTTGCCCTATGGAACTTGTGATTTGTAGTCCCAAATGTGAAAGATCTCTCGAGTCTTCGTAAAATAGCGAAGGAGAAAACGTTGGGGCTGAACAGAAACGGCAATAAATGTACCACGTTTTACGAACTAGCCAAATGAGTATAATACCAAGAGCCCAGCAGCACGACCTTCAACCCCTGGTTCCCGAAAAATATGGTTAGTTCTCTGGCAATTATACTAATGGGGCGGGAAAGGGAACGAGGGGGAAGGCGGGAGCAGAAGACGAGACGGACCGAGTGGATCAAGAGAGAAGCGATAGGGAATATACAGTCTCGGAGAGAAGCTGAAGAGCTGGAGGAATGGTAAATGGATGAGAGGAGCAAGGGATGAGAAAAGGGGTGGTAGCTCGGAGGGTGGTAGAGGTCGAGTAAAAAGTGAAGAGTATTTGAAGGGGAGCCTCAGGGATTATGTATTGCCGGTAGACCCAGCCGACGGATGGCCAGGCTAGAGAGTTTCGAAAGGTCGGTAGAACGGTAGGAAAGGTATGGACCAGGATGATGCTGGTGCTCGGGTGTATCGGTGAAGATGGTGGGGAGTTACCGGGGCAAAATAAGAAGAGCATTAATGAATGAGAGCACGGAGAGAAAAGTAAGAAAGAAGGAATGCCGGGGCGCAGAGTCTGTGTGAAAAGGAAAGGGCTCGAAAGGTGGTTCAGGACGACTGGGAGATGATGCCTGACTGCCAGTTAGGAGACTGCGAAGAGGCCCGACCAAAGAATACGGTACAAGCTCTCTAATGAAAAGTCTACTTAGCCGGCACTTTGATCTAGTAAAAACATCAGCCTCGGCAAGAATATTTCGCGAATGTCGGCTATACGGGCTGGGCCGTTGGCATGGGGGCCACCGCTGCTCTCTTCGTCATGCTCAAGAGCAATCGCTGCTAAATGCTCCAGAGTAATGAGTGCCTTATTAAACAAACTGCTCCCGATCGTTCCTCTCCACTCTCTTTCCTCCGTTACCCCACGCTTCCGGTACCAATCACTCTGCGATGTCTGGTCTAGACGCAGGAGGTAAGACGCGACTAGGTCACCCTGGTCCAGGAGGACCCGGTGCCTGCTGAACCGGGAAGTCCTTATGGGACTCGATCTCAGTTTGGCCAGTAGATTCGCACGCGATCATCCCGTCCACGTGTAAATCCTTCACGCATATATGCGTAACGCTAATGAGCCGGAACAAGCCGGAGGGCCGTATGTGCGCAGGTCTATGTTTGCTGCAGGCTAGACAAGGCCTGTAGGGAGATGTCCTACAGCTGTATATCAAGTGACCCAGGTCAAGCCATTCTGTGTGGCAGCTGACGGCCGAGCAGCTTGGATCCTATGGTCCTGAAGTCCCTGCAGCATCCGACAGTGACTCTCCCACCATCCTTCTATCCCGCACCCAGGAACACGATCTTGGGTCTCGGCCATCAGAGCCGTACGAAAAGACGACTCTTTCCGATCTTAGATCTTCCTCGACCTTAAAATATCGCTCTTCGGAACGCATGAAAATACTTTGTCCGCCTCGTCACTTCGCACGTTACAGGACGCTTATACTTCGTGTACCACCCCATAGAGATATATCGAGCGCCTGGCACGAGGGCATAATTCAAAACCTACTCTCCCTGATGGCCTCCGCCGAGCCTAAGCATCCTGGGAGAACGAGAGCGAGCGAGAGAGAAAAAGAAGAAAGTAGAACAGGAAGGAAGCTGCGGTCCCTCCCTCACCACCTACCCCCCTTAATAACTATCGCATCCTATCCTACAACCAGACAAACCGATTGCTTCTTCAGCATACGAGCTTCACCCATATTCGACATTAAAATTGCATTTCCAATTGCGCCACTCTTCTTTTCCCTTTCGTTCAACCCTACCCAGCCTTATGCTAAGCCAACCCTACGACCCCGATGTCTCCGTTCTTTAGATCCTTCGCTAGACTTCGGAACCGGAAACGGTACCTCTTCCACGTCATATTCCCAAGGTACGAATAACAGTTATATTCGAAGCATCGATGGACTTGCCGAGGGGCGGGAATAGGCCAAAGGGATTGGGCGGCTAATTCTCAATCGATCAATCAATTTATCCATCTATCTCGACTCGATGATTGAATAATGATTAGCGATTTAGGTGCGGTTCGTTAACGTCGCTTCCATACTAAACTATCCTAGTCCTTTTCCACCGGTTGTGAATAGAACGGTTACACAGACCCACCCCCCCTCCTTCAACCCTACGGCCATTCATGCAGGCCGACTATTGAAGCTGCACCCAAACCAAACACAGTGGGCTTATATCTGGCGCACGTTCGCTCGACATAATTGCACAGCCACGATTAATAATTAGACGTACAATTGGGCGTCAACTGTCTCCTCTCTGCTTCATCTCCATCTATCTCTATATGTATATATCTGTCTCTCACTCTTGCGAGTGATTCGATTAATCGAACCACATTTGCGGAATGTAAAATTAACATCGTGAATGTTGCCACGGGTCTCGCGAGAGTTGCTCCAGCATCCCAGAGAATTTCCGAGAAATTCTTCACCCCTCGGTTGATCACCTCATCTTACTTTGAACTAAACGGTTTTCGTTCGGGAGAAGTACTTGGCTGAAAATATTAATATTAGATACAGGGTGAGTGCCAGTGAAAACCCTTAAACCCCGACACCTTCCTGCACCCTCCGGTCCACCAGCCCCACTCTGTAGCTTTGCTTGGCTTTTAGGTAAGACTGCCAGGGAAGCCTAAGAGAACTTTTCTCAAAAACTTGACTCGATCCTTCTTTTTACTTCGTGCCTCCTCAAGTTATGTACTGTCTCGGCGTTAGTTTCCTGTGGGAAGGTGTTACGTTTCAATTTTGATAAAGTTCTCGACGTCTACCCTTGGGGCTTGGTCTATCCTCCCCTACCTGCTTTCAAATTCCCGAAAACTCAACCTCACGGATACGTGCACGTTATACCTTCCTTGTCTCTGCGATGACTGAGGAGGAGCACGTCGATCAGCCTAGCTATACTTCCGGTACCACGAAGACGTCTCGAGGACGTCCTTCCGGCGTCTTTAAATTCTTTGAAATTCATGTCGAACATAGTCGAGTCCTCTTTCGCCCCTTCCCTCTCTGTACCTACCAGAATTTTCGCCAGTAGATCGAGCGCTTACGTGAAAGGAGACTAGAGCGAAAGAGGAGAAAAACTTGGGTTTGAAAAAAGTCCACGAGTTTCGCAGCTTCCGGTGCGTCCTGGGGAGGATTTGTCGCGGTAGGAAAAATAGTCTCGTGCGGTTAAAACTTTTCAGGAAGCTCCGTTAGAACGTCGTCGAAACTTCTTGTCGAATCTTCCTATAGACGTAACATGGGTTAGGTTAGGTCGCATAGAGATGTCCCTTTCGCCCATTGGGCCACCGTAGCCAAAACTCCGTGTAAAACTTGCCAATCCAAATTCCCTGGTATGTCTGACAAGTGTGGAAATCTTTTCACTTGGCTTCACTCCTCTCCGGCTAAGTTTTACATTGTTGGAGGCTGCTGAACCGAACTGGAATTTCGAAACGCCACCGACAGAGGGCAGCACAGAGTCTCTGTATCCTAGTCGCAACGAAACTAAGTGGCTACCCTAAAATGAATGATGAAAGTCATCCCCTATTTTTTTTATCTCTCTCTTTCCGCAAAACTGTGGCCGTAGAAATGGCGGCCTTATTGGGTTAGCCTCACCGAGGTTCCACCCTATTCTCTATCCGCAGTCTCCGGACTCGTCCAACCTCGCTTCGCTGCAATATACGGAGTTACTGTAATTCACTTTGAAAGACGCGCTGATATTATTTTCTAGATTTCGTTCGGCATCGACTCCGTCTTCCTGTCTATCCGTCGGTCCATTCATCCATCTGTCTATCTCTTCTATCTATCCGTGTATCCTGCAATTTATTTTTACCACGATACACCTACGTGTATATAAGAACCACGCACCTTATATAACATCGGTATAAGGGATATTCCAAGAAAGCAAAATCCTCTCACGAGACAATTTCTTATATTTTTCACGTCAATGTCTCCGAAGAAGCTGTGTGGAGCTGCGTATGAGATATATTAAGAATATTCCTGTGCTATCACCGAACCAAGCTTTTTGGGGTGGCTGAAGTATACGGGAAGAGGTTTCAAGAATCGGTGGAACCTTCTCTTTTCAAGGGGGTAGGAGCTTCGCGCGGTATTAAGGAAGTCACGTCGATACGATTGTGGGGCTTCCGAAGAATCAACCCTTGGCAAACTGAAACCTTCAAAGTTTCCTTGGGCAATCATATTTTTCAAATTTTAAATGTCGTTATCCATATATTTGAAAAAGTACAGGAACGCGAAAAACAATTTTCTTTTTTTTCGTAAAATTTAAGCTAATCATAGCGACGGCAAGATGAGAAAAAAAAGTCAACTTTATAATTTAACAAAAATAAATTACTAGGCTCGTTTCAAATAATCATCAATCTCAATTTTGACGCATGACGGAGATAAAATTCTTGAGTAACGACATCTTCTTACAGCTCCCTTAGTGTATCTATATACAGTATACAGACGTGTGCGTGTACATGTGTCTCAGACCCTGGGGCGATGTCCCTGCTGTGTCAACCCTAAAACTTTTTCACTCCAGTACGAAGAAACAGAAGGATCCTGGGCAGGTTGGCGTCGCGTTAACGTTGGCTTCGCTTTACCGTTGGCTTCGCGTTAGCGCTTACGTTGCCATCTCACAATCCTCTCTCTCTCTCACTCGCTCGCTCACTCATCGTTTCCCCTCTCGATTTTCCCCATTTTCAATCCACTTCCCATATCACTCCGATTCTACTCAATTTCTCGCAATTCCCCACAATTTTAACTCAATTCCGAACTTTTTCATAGAGCCACCCTTCTTCCTCAAATAAGCACTGGATATAACCAATCACTGCGATTCGGTCACTTCGAATTCTTCCCCTTGCCTCCTCCCTCCCACCCTACCCCCCCCCCTTCCACTAGCTTCAATCCAAACCCCCATAGTTTCCCTTATTGGCCCTTTCACATTTTTTTCCTCGTTCGCACAGAACTAACAAACGTTCCAGCTGTCGAGTAGCAGCGCCGCACGTGGCTCTTGGCTTCGCTTCGAATATTCTCAACTTTTCTCATTCGTTCGAGATGCCGAGCGCTATAGCGAGAGGGGCTACTAAAATTAGCAAGATGTCTGAAAAGGTTAATGGCGATACGGTAAAAGGCGAACCGCGAAATGACAATTTCAGCCGACGGCGTCTTGGCGTCTTTTTACTAATGTTACGTATATTTAGGTACCCGAGAGAAGTTAAGAGATCCGCGTCAAAATGGCTACTTATTCCCCATTCTCATCGCCCAGTCTCCTTCTTTTTTTTATTCTCTCGAATATACATATATATTCCCCACCCATTTGCCTTCGAGACATTTTCTCCTTTTTACTTCTCCTTTTTCTCGACGCCGCTGGACCGACTCGTTTCCTGCAGCTTCCAACTCCGGCAATGGCCTTTTATAATAAGTAGTTTCGTTCCAAACTACACGACCCTCCGCTTTAAACTGTACAGACTAATCCAGAGGAAACGTTAGGCCATTACCAGAAATTCGCCATTCTATTAACGATCAAGTAATTAGAATCGCGGGAAGAAAATGATTCACCAAATTCTCCATCTCTTCCGTCTTTTTTTCTCTTAACGAGATGAATATCAGTCAAACTAATTTTACGAAATCTACATCCCTCGTGTCAAACGCGAAAGTCGATGGTCACGCTTACCCCTGTACCGCGGGAATTTGGAGAACTCGAAGCCTCAAAATTACCTGTTCCCTGTGTATCGGCTATACGTATATTGGATACTCGTGGCCGCACACAGACGGACTTTATCTTTTCAAACTTTCCGCCAGGCGTCGCTACCGGCGCTTATTGCCGTGATAATTATTTGTTTCGAGGATTGAATAAAAATTCAAATGAGTTCGCGAAACTTTGCGATAACGCAGGGAGCCTTTGGCGGCCTTCGGTTCCGAGGAAGCCTGCGGCAGCAGCCGAACTGCCAGTCTATATATATATATATATGCGAACCGACGAAACTTTGATCTTACCTTATTACCTTCTGAAGGAGGACACTAAAGCGGCAGTACCATTTCTTTTATCCGCATTCTGCGTCTCCCCAAAGATCTTCGAGGAAAAATAAAATTTTATCCCAGCTGAAGCCGCTCGTGTACCACGCGAGAGCTTCGATAATATTCTATGGGAATAATTATTTGTCCCGTTTGCAATACTCTAAGTCGATAATTAGGGGTGAGATAGAGTAGCGGACAGAATAAGGGTGAAATTGAAATATGCTCCGAGAGATTGGAAAAAAATGTAGAGAAAGAAAAATTCGAAAATGATCCAAAGAGAAAAAGGGGTGGAGAGGGTGGGAAAGGAGGGGTTTCGGTTTGACTGGTGGAACGTAATCCAGGTGTTTACTTAATTACAAGTAATCCATTACCGGCGTCGGGACGCGTATCGCGCGACGCCTCGACCCCCCCGTGCCAGTCAAGCCGTAGTATGGCGTCGCGACGTCGCGAAATAATTGTCCCCAGCGTCGCCGTAACGTCCCGTGTAAATTACGTTCTCTCATTTCGGCTTCATTTCCTTTTTTTTTCTATCCTTTTTTTTTACCAGACCCCCCGAACAGACCACACGGACCCATCGGGGGTCGTGATAGGGAAGACGGGGGCGGGAAAGAAAATGACCATACGAAGCGAAACTGCGGTGGTAGCGTCTCTATTCTTTACCAGCTTTTCTAACGGCTTCGTATTGTCATAGCTGCAATTATGCTGGGTCCCTGGACCATGTGTGATGCTCATGTACTCGGGATGATAACGCCAAAGAAAAATGAGGGAAGCAGCCAGTGTCGTGTTCGAAATTAAACGCGTGCGCGTTGTAGCGACCGATTGCAGTGAGACAGAGAGAGAGAGAAAGAGAGAGAGAGAGAAAAGTGACAATGAGAAGAGGGGAAGGGAGGGCGGCCCCGCCCCTCTCCTCCTGGTGGCGGAAGCACTCTAGGGTACGAGGAATCGATTAATGGAGAATGGGAATAATCGCCTATAATAAATTGCCAGGAGGACTGTGGGAAAGAGTGGCGAGGGGGAGGGAGAAGGAAAAAAAAGAAAAAAATATTGTCGCCAGTGGTGTAGATAGATCGCTATGTCGGGCAATTAGAAAAGATCGAAACTCGCGGCTGAACTGTCTGATTAAAATGGTTTGACAATCGAGAGAGGAAAAAAAAAGGGAAAGATTAAAACGACCTGAATTAATGTAACTATAGGAGTCGATGCTGTCACGTATAACGATCAACACTAGAAATACATTGGCTAGACATTGTCGCCAGTGAATTTCTTTGATCAGAAGGAAAGAATCGGCAAAAAAAGGGTCTTACGAGACTTTGTGTCTGACAATTGTTCACATTGAGTCGGGAATCGACCATTTTTACCTCGTTTCACTAATAATGAGTCTGAACGTCATCGTGCCTGCATAAGCCAACCGAATGAAGGGGTGGGTCTTGCAAGTAGGGATGAAACGGCAAAGACCTCTTATTTAATCCTTTCATGCTTTGTATATTTTTTTTTCCTTCTTTTTTTTCCTCTTTCTACGTGGTGCTGTACAATTTTTGCTGTACGTAATCGATAATGGTTCTCTGAATGGCAATGACGTGGGGCAACTGATAAGGGAAACAAGATAAGGATAAAAAGCTCCAGGATAATAGTTTTCGACAGGTACGTTACACGTACGTGTATGTATGTATATGTCTATTTCTCTCTCTCTCTCTCTCTCTCTCCCCCCCTCCCTCCCCCCTTCCTCTCTATCCTCCCTCAAACTCTCCGGGGGTTAAAGCCGGCACTCTGACCCGTGCCGTCATAAATTCATATTTTTATTTAACTTTTCTCATATTCTACACTTTCGTTGCTGCTAAGTTATTTTGCATCCGTGCAGCCGCGGCGCGCGAGAGGAGAATAAAAAAATAGATACGAGAGAAAAAAAATGATAAAAAATTATTGAAAGAAGTCGAGCGCGAAAGCCCAAGTCATATTTAGTATCCACGATGTATTGATGTTTATCGGGCAGCGTTTCGATACGTATGGCCATCTTGAAATTTCCCATAGTTTCCCGTTAGCGTTTCCGGTAGTAGTTGTACCAGCATCCAGCATCCCGTTTAATTCAAGTGAACCTGTATATCTATAGCTCGACCTTTGGCCTTTAGAGCTTCCTTAGAAATTCTTTTTCCGAATGGAATTGCTTTGTACTCTATCGAAATAAAGAGCGATGGGGCATCCTCTTTCCGGTACAGTCGATATATCTTCAACGTGCAGCATCCCTCGAGATGCACGACCAGGCGTCGCGACGCTCACTTAGCAATACCCGGCTCGCAATTTAATATCGAGGATCGATGTTCTCTCAGTTTCTTCTCTTCATCTCTTCTTCTCCTTCATCCCTCGCACACGTTATAGCTGGTCCAATCGCGCACGTCAAAAAGAGACCTTGAAAACAAGCACAGCTTCTCTTCTTTTCATCTTAGCGAGTCGTACAGTCAATGATAATCGTACGAATCTCTGCTATTTCTCTAATACGAAACAAGGACACAATATATAAATATATTAATCAGTCAATTTTCCAATCTATAAAATGGAAGAAAAAGAAGCTGGACCTTCGAATCAGCTGGACCCGTAGTCAAGTTCATTGATACCACGTGACTCGAGGATATATTTGTTAAAAAATTCAAACTGCTACCAAAAATTGAGGTGACCTAAGTAATCCCTTATCACGAATATGTAATCATCCCAACACGAGATGACTGTCACGTATTGATGAGATCTTCGAAGATTGAGCCGATCCCAAGAACAGAGCCAAAAAGCCTTGCTGGATGGTACGAGAGGTCTTGGATCGATCGGCCATTCGTATGGTAATGTCTAAGCAACTACCGGACCGAAATGCTGCCAGACCCCGACGACCCCGACGACCCCGGACGTCCATGAAGTCGACGTTGACGTTGCTTCTCCAGAAGCCATAGAGACGGACCCTCTGATAGTTCGGAGACCCTAGAACGCTACCGATGGGATTCCTGGACGAAATTCGTCTGGAAGTCGGCAAATGGACCACGAAGATCCTAGGCCTCTATCTGAACCTGATACTTAACGTGTAATACGTAATAGGTCCAATATATTTTAGGTTGGGCTATATTGGAGACTTAACTATACATAATGCCTAGGTGTGCAAGACTCACGCCACCAAGGCGCATATTGGCTAGCTTCCCCGTGCAATATCTTAGGGAGTATATCTCTAAGGAAGCCAAGCGAGAGAGAGAGAGAGAGAGAGAAAGTGTGCGAGTGCCACAGCAGCGTGAGGCAGATGGGGAAGGGTAAAGGGAAGTTCTGGATGCCAAGGGTGGAACACATGAAATGGAGTTATCGCGGCAAAGTGCACGGTAACACGGTTACCGTTCACAAAGCGACCTACTCCCGTACCAGCAGACCACAACAACCTCCCGATTGGATTGTTTCTCCCGGACCCCATTGACGTCGACGACTGATTGCCGTCCCGACGACAATGGACTAGCACTACTACCCTCATCACCATCGGCGTTGATAGTTACTATCATCCTTTCAACGATCAAGCCTACACTGGCATTATTTCCTTTTAGCAGGCAGTTTCAACCGTGACACCCATTTTTTCGCCCCCCAAAAAAAAAAGCTCAACTTTAGCCCCAGGTGTCAAACGTGCTGGAAGCGTCGACGCGCGAGCGAAAATGATTTTTCTTTGATCCACTAGGATTCTCTCGAGATTCTGTTTTCATTTCCCGACTCTCGATCCGAGATCTCCAAGAGTTCATTTTACGTACGGCGAACAGGGAAGCTGGGGGAGAAACAAAAGGATGAGGGCGAAGCCAGAGAGGCAGGGAGAGAGGGGTGGATAAAGAAAAAGGGGTGAATATGATGTACACAGGGTAGACTAAGTGAAAACGGTAGAATGGATAAATAAGGAAAAGGGCAGAAAGTGGAGTCCGAGTTCGTTCTACGCGTCGAACAATCTCTGCCAATTTTGACTCGAAATTTGATTAGAGCGCCCGCGCCCGCTTGTAAACTGAATTTATAAAATTAATTATCAGGGCTGTGCGAATGCGAGAGCATCCCCCATAGCGCGAGCGCCGACGCTGACGTCGGTGAGGGAGTGGGGGTTAAGAAGGGGTTGCCACGGCAGGATTGAAATTATACCCGAAAGGGGATTCTTGCTCTCGGGCTCAGACTTCTCAGGCGTAACGTCTTAGTCTGAGTGCGTCGTACCAGACGTCTGACAGCCTCCGACCTTAGTAGCCGTCTAACGTGTATTAGACTAATGATTCAGACAGCCACGTCAGACGCGCGTCTGACGATGATTGGATGCTCGATAAGAAAACGGTCAAATATCCGATAAGTGTAGTCTTGGTTATAGCAGCTGATTCATCGAGACAAATCAGGGTCCATCGCGCACGTTTTATGACCGAAAATAGGAAAAATTCAAAATTTCTAAATCCATATAAATAATGGGGCAGCCTTAATACCTTTAAATTCTATTAACCGAAAGAAAAGTTTTTCCAGAAGCGGTTACCTCTCCTTCGACTCGGCGCCGATTCTTCATCCTGGAAAGGCAGATAACTCTCTTCATTTTTCCACATCTCGACTTTCCAGAAAGACATTAAGTAATAATCTCCGACGATGATCGGATGCCGTCCCGGAGATATCCTCCGGGTTGAAAAAAGGGGTGGAGTGTATATAGGCCGAAGGGGATCGACCAGAAGGGTATGGAGGAAAAGGGGTTCTGAAAAGGCGAGGTATTTTATTTCAAGGGTAGAACATTTAAAATAGACTCGCTAATTTCGAGAACGTTCTCACGGGAAAGAGGTAAACGAGAGCGATTCCGCGACTTTCGTCGTTCCTTGAAAAATCGTTAAGGTGATTAAGGTTGACGAGTCGAGTAAACTGATAAAGGTTTGAGAGCGTCTGAAGAAAACGACTTCGGCGAAAGCCTTTCGCCTGAAAGAGCAAAGGAAGGAAATTTTTTTTTCTTCGTGTTGGTTCGCGTGGGTTTCTCCTCATTTATTTCGCATATTCTCGGTGTGTATAAAGTTTCGTTCGTCTTCTCGTGCTCGTTATGATCCAACGGCGATGTGATAGTCAAATTGTGAATCCCAGGTAAGATCCCTCGAAGCGACGTCTGGCGTCGCTTTGACTGTCGACGTCGCGATGATGATTAATTCGCGAGAACGTCGCAGTGAACCATTGACCTGCCGAGGCTCTTTTGCTTTTCTTGGTGCCTTCGAATAGACACAAAGCACGAAAAAATATGCCAACTGGGATAAAGGCTCAAGGTACAAGGGATATATCCATAGATGGAGTGTAGCTACAATCCAAGAGAGAGAGATAAACGCGCAGAGGTTGGTACTCCTGACAATTGAAACTAGGCGTCGGACCAGAAATTCGCTGTTTGGTTCTGCCCGCTCTTCTCCCTCAGCTTCCGTTCAAAGAGCGATTCTTCTGGTCCAGTTTGTCCCAGCGAGTTTCACAGCGATTCAACCTGGTAAACAAACACTCTTGACAATTCACGTAAAGTCCTTTCTTCGCCTTTAAATTTTTATTTCTCTCTTAATTCTTCACCGACTCTCCCTTTCTTCTTCTCCGTCTAGCACTGGACCACCGTGCGCATACGCGCCGTATGATCCCGGCCCAGTGTCAGCCGTACGGTGTTTCGCGAATTCAAAAGTGAATTTCAATTGTTCCATCGATGTCGCTGTATCTCGATTCTCCGATCCCGGATCCACGTAATAACGTTTGAACAACGGCCGAACTCCAAAAGCAAACTGGCAACCAGAAACGAGTGATGCGATTCCTCGATTTCCCGTGGACGATCGGTAAAGCGTCAGTTAAAATTCATGTACAGTATTAGTTCGCAACAGAGATCCTGACGCTGGATTTCCGAAATTCCCATGAAAATATAACCCAAAACGACACGGGACAGCAGTTCGTTTTATTCCATCGCTCGAATTTCGGAGAACGAGACTACTTTTTACATCTGGATTCAGCAACGCAGCTTCATTCAGGTCCATTGTCCATCGCCCATTAGAAAAAAAAAAAGTCAAATTTTCGTTAACCGACCAACTTCACACGGATCCTCGACAGAGTGTCAACACGTTTTTCGCATCGTTATCAAAGCCTCTCGATTGAGGTCATCGATCCCTTTTTCAAGATCCTACCTACCAGAGCTCGCTGTGACCTCGGCGAGAGACCTTACGAATCTACAGATAAAAAATTCACAAAAGCGCCTCCCCCTTGTAAAAAGGTCCGGTATACGTCGAATAAACTAGAGCGAGAGACAGACAGCCAAGATAACCAGAGAATGTGAGTCTGAACTAGCCAGAGGGTAGCAGGGCTGATGGTGCTCAGCCTCCTGGGGACCAGCGAAAGCCATGACCCGCAAATTTCATTAACACCTACCACGGGGATACTGTTGTCCATAACTCAGCAAGCCAATTGCAGGGAATTGTATTAAATCCAAAGGTTCGAGTAAAGCGTGCAGACCAGGACGAACCTCCTCCACGTCCTGGACCAGGTACATCTTGGCCATAGCCTCTTCCAGTCGCACCGGGTTCACTCCAATCCTGAGAAAGGAATGAACCCCGTGCCAGAACGATATTGAACAACCTGACCAAGACCAGGAGCACTGACCTGACCCTGAACCTCGGTAAAGAGTCAAAGGTTGTATCCCTTGAGTAAGACCCGAAGGTCCTCGGCCGATTCCAACCAAGAGCCCAAAGGCTGCGTGAGGCGAATCGTTAAGACGAAGGACAAGAGTTCAGCCGCTCGGCAAAACCGCGCCGGAGGCGTCAGCTAATCAACTCACAGCCGCCTAAATATTAACGTGGGCCAGCCCTGGTTCCCACTGCTAACACAGGCAGCACCTCGTCCCCGCATACAAGACCCCTGACCTTCCCTTCAATACCGACCCTCCTAGAAGCACCCACAAACTTTATTCACCGGCCCACCGAATCCCAAAAACAACCAGCTCTGTCTAATGACCCACGTGACCCACGTTAACGCCACTTCCACTAGGGTCAGCTACATCCTGATGATCGACCAACTCAAACTTCCCGACACGACGCGGTAGCCAACTAGAGACTCCATTCTCGCCCCAAGAATCATCATGCAAAAAGCACAACGATCTAAACACCTGATGCAATCAACAGTCCTAGTACCCAAGTAGTCCTAATCTTACGGGATCGTACAAACTTAACTGAGTCAATTTTAAATCCACAGATCAGTCGCGACCCTTTCCTTCGCTGGAGGCTTCGTTTCCAAATGAAACCCCTACTAAAACGGACGATATACCGGAAGTCCATTAGTTGGCCGCTACGGCCTAGTTCGCACGTACCAAATATTCCCAACAAGCTCACAGTAGCTACGCGCGGCCCATCATCTCGCTCTGTATCACTATATATGCATCTTGGTGTATTTAAAGCTCACAATCAAGAATATTAGCCAGCTACCTACCCAGAGATGTATTACAGAGAGATACGTTATCTGACTATCTGTACCGGCTTTGAGTCTTACAAACTTCCACATATGTATCCCCATACACACATACGACATACATCACACGAGCCACGTTGAACGTCGAAGCAACGAGTGGCGCGATAATCATCAGCCAAGCTACTAGGGGTGCCGGATGGAGGTCGAAGGGGATGATGCTGAGGTGCACTGCCTAATGCGGCTAATAGGGTCAGCTATTTTCTATTATACAGCATTTCGAATTAATTAACTAATGGACTAGTAAACTAATGAATTTATGCCTGAGGAATTTAAACTCGTCAAACCGCCCGACTACGTATTTGCTTCGAAGGCTTTGCTGTATGACTGCACATCCCCTCCCCCCTCCGCCACCCGGTTAATTTTCAAAAACCAAACACGTTCGCCAGGCTTTTCCTGCTTTCTACGAACCCTCTCGATTTCCGTCCCTCTATAGACCAAGCTAAATTAACGAAAGACAAATCAGTAATTGCAAAGCTACCCAAGTAGAGGAGCCCAACGTCCCTGAACGCCTGACGGCCGCCCGGCTGTCTGAGACGAAGGGATCATTTAATTTGATAAGAGCCTCAAAGTATCATTCCAAATCACGAGACGGTTCAGTGACGTAGCGTCCTTGTGAGTTGAACCCGGTACTTGCCCCATGGAGGTGGCAGCCGGGTACTGGAAACGACGTGGTAGTGAAGGGGCAAAATAATGGGGGGGGGGGAGGGCTTTACTGTACCAAGTTACTTCGGTATACCCAAGCCCTCCCACTGCCGCCTCCCCCAACCACCCATATCACCCAATTGGAGACCCAGGCACATAGCTGGCTTTTGATGAAATTATCGGCGCTAAATTCTACCCTTGGCTGAAACAACGAAACAACTTTGCAAATACACCAGGCACCCTCGAAAGTAATCCCCATACCGGTTAAATCTCTTGCTCTCTCTCTCTCTCTCTTCGGCATCGCGAAATCAACCCCTTCGCCACGCGAGCATTCCGTTCCCGCTGCCTATTTATTTACCAGCGACGTCAAGTCAGGCAGCTTCCAAACGAAAGACTGAGAGGACCTGCGGAGTCGTGCGTTTGTTTGAGCACCATTAACGCCACCCCTCCTCTGTTTGCCTCCCCCTTTCACCCCCCCTTCCCGTTTACACCCCTTTGTCATTGCTCCCGGTTCTCGGGGTTTTTAGAAGACTCGACATATTTTTTGGGGGAGCAGACAACGTCAAATACGTTCATCCGATTTCACCCCTTCGCAGAGGGGGGGGGGGGAGGCAGGGGAGGGCTTCAAAACCACATACGAATTCGTTACGTGAAATCGCTCACGAACTAAGAAAAAAATTTTACCAAGAGAGATAAGGGAAAGTAGAAAAGAAGAAAAAACAGCCTCCGTCGACCTGGGCAGCGCCTTTGAAATTCCTGCAGTCTTCGCGCCTGCGACTGTACGCAGGGGTTGCGCAAGAACTTGCTATAAAAAACGTATACACGATGGTCGCGATTGCAGCCGTGCTGTGTACCACCATTTATGTTTCCCTGCTCTTTCCAAAAAAAAGACCCCAAAATATGTACGAAGCTACAGAATAGCCGGGACCACGGGACTCGATCCCATTCATCTCCTTTCTTCGTCAGCCTCATCAGCATCACTTTCAAGGGACGCGATGCACCGGTTCCATTACGAAGTACAGAGAGCCGCGGGACTGGGACGCAAAAGCGGCAACGCATTTGCAAATGTTTGCCAAGACTCTTAATTAATTAATGAAAATCTTGCCAATGCAAGCACTTTAGGAGGGCACTTTCAATGTTTATGCAGTTCACGTCGACCTGGTTAAATACACACACGCGCGCCCACCACTTTTACTCTCGATGTCTCTCGAGTTGGTATTCGCTTGTCCAACTATTTCCACCCACCACCCACCACCCACTCCTTCCATAGCCTTAGACACGTAACTCTGCTCTAACGAGCCTTTTCAACTGTCTACGTGTATTCCGAAGCCAATTGATTTTTCGCAACAAAGTTCACGCGAGCCTCCACCCGCTTAGGGGTTGGAGGGCTGATCTGTTACAAGAACGTCTCATGGCGATAGCTGCACGAGATGCACTCGCGTGCCGAAGGGGTAGTTCTGATTTAAACAGATCGACCAGTAGATTATCGTGAAACGAGAGGGTAATTTTCTAGGAGTTTTTTTTCACAAGCCTATCTGTCGTTTTGCCATTTAGTTGTCCAAAATCAGCTGAAGCAGACAGGAGTCCGGGGTTGCCTATGTCTCCCGTCGTATCGCAGATCCCAGCGCCGTCTACAGTCGCACGGACGTAACTAGCCGGCGCTTCACGCGTAAATGCCAAATACACTGAATGAGTGAAGGGTGGTTCAGAGGTTAGGACATTAAGGGGGATGAAACGGAATTTTAAATGGTCCACCGCTGATCGGATGAACGGGTAATGGTAGATGCTGTACAAGTCAGCATCTTCCTACACTGTTTGTTGTGTAATGCATGGGATCAGCACACGTTGACTAGTGTTGCCAGGACGTTAAGACTTCTCGAGCCTATTTCGACTTTCTAGTAATTTTTTTTTTATTCTTTACCGACATCCCTTTCAACGGCTCCGCGGGAGGGGTTGCTGAAAAGCATCGCGGTTATCTCGAATTATATCAGACTTGAGGATCCGTAGTGACCCAGTTTCCTGATCCTTAATAAAATCGCGAGACAAGTGCTACAATTAGCGCGGTTGTTTAAAACATACTTTTTTCAACCCTTTCATCTCTTATCGACTATATTATTCTTTGCGTTCGAGGCAATCAGTGCGATCGGCATTGATCGACAGAGACAATAGAAATCTCTTCGATCCCTCCCCTGCGCCCCTCCTTATCGATATCTTCTTAAATTTAGAAAAATACTAAAAAAAGCTTAATTGAACTCGAACTCGAGAGACGATGCAAATGGGGATGAAAAATGAAAATGTAGATGAAAAAAGATTCCAATATAATAATAACAACATTTAACAATTGAAGGGGATGATGATAACAATCAAGAGTCAAAGGTCGAATCATTTAAACTGTCCACAAGGAACAACCCTTAAACACGACGATCCCTTATACCGATAGCCCTCAGGACTCTTATGCAATAAGACCCTGCCCCATGGTAAATATCGACTGTATTTATTGCACCCTTATCTGTAAGAGCGGCCGGTTGCACCAGCAATTCCTTTATATTCACAAAGAATAAAATAAAAATCGAACGAATAAGAACAAAACGTATTGACGGTGAAATGAGTGAAAGAAAATGAAAGAGGAGGGATAAAAAAAGCAGAAGAAGAAAGTCGAGAGCCAAAGAATAAAGTCCAGAAGAAAGTCAAAGCCCGTTTTCGCAATCTCCTCCCCTGAATTCGGTATCGGTTCATCGACTCGGAAGGGAATATTTTTTATTTCGAATCTCCCCCCCTCCCGGTTCAACCCCTTCTCTCCTCATCGCGGTTCCTTCTTCTCTCCTTACACACACAGCAATAGCCAAGCATCCAAAGCCTTGGGTCTTCTCCTTGCAGAAGCCCTCGAGCTTCCCTGCAGCACCGTTCCGACGTCGTGCTCTGGCGTCGGGACGGCCTCCTTTTTTCCAATTTAAGCCAGCAGGGGAGCCGGCCGTTACATGCGCGCAATCTTTAAGATTGATCCCCAGTGACGTAAGGGGCACCTCTCGCATAGAGAGGCCCGAGGCTCGAGTGTATTACGCATTCAGGCTTGAATTATGATGGCACATTTGCCTGCGACTCTTAACGTAAATTTTACCCTCAAATTTATTAAGTCATAGATATACGGACGTAACACAGAGTTGCGGAATGGCGGCCGCGCGAAATTAATTCCTGACGCTGAGCCGCAGCCCATCGCTGCTGCTTCTCCTTTGGGATGCCTATTTTTTTTCCTCTTTCGTTTTTCGCCACCCGTTACACTCGAGCTCCGTATCGGAGAAAAACGTAGGACATGGGAAAAACTGAAGGATGAAGAAAGACAGATATAGCCGATTGCTACTTGTCAATTGCATAACCAGCCTCCACAAAGGACCTGGACCAGAGTCTTGATGCTGGTGCACCTGTCATTCCTTTGCAGGCAAAAGTTGCGCCGCGATCCGCTGGGAAACTCTTCCACGTGAATCGGGGATGAAAGAAACTGAGATGAAGGATTTTTTTGAACTTAGAAAATAATCAAAGATGGCTTGACATTTAGTATAGAAATTTCAATCTCTGTTTTGCAGTTAATGATAAGCGACTACCGGATGTTGCTATTCCCTATTTTGACATCTTACTGAGATTCACGTGACGCTGACTGCGAGGTCGCTGGTTTTACTAAAATATCTTCTCCGTTTCATAATACTCTACTTTCATTCGTCAGACTTTTTTTTCCGTCTCTTCTCCTCGGTTACATCCGCTCTCTTATCTTTGGACAAGATAGAAAACCTGAAGAAAAAAAAAGGGGGGGGCTAGTACCACGCCCATTCCATCAAGGTCTCCTCGAAGGGTTGTAACAACCCCAACCTCTTCACGGATCTTTCCTAACCGACCAACCGAAACCAACCCTTGCTGTAAATCGAAATGACTATCAAGAAAAGACGCCCTTACGACCAACGAGAGAACTTTACCCTATTTTCGAAATTCCATGAAAAACCATAAAATATATACATATATGTACATAGAGGTACGTATTGAGATCCGAGTAAGTCTGAAGAGTATCAAAAATTTAGCTGGAGGACAAGTGAAAATTTGTCAAATTTCAAAAATATTCAATACCCGGTACCTGCGTGTGTTATCGTCCCTGCCGACCGAGTGGAAAGTGATAAGCGATAAGGGAAATCTGTCAAAAATCGTCCGTGGCCAAGATACGGGCAGAGTCAGAAGGAGTTGCGGAGCCGTAGGGGTTAAAAATAAAAATCTATTTTTTCCACCTGATATAGTGTGATATATTCAACACCGGATGTGGCTTTACTTTTTCAGTTTCTCTCCCGTCACCCCCTTCGTCTTCCTTCGCGAAAAAAAAATGAATACGCATATATCCAACTAAGCGGAACCGTTATTATTTCTCCCTTCGGCCGTCCTACGTGGAGCTTCCGGTTCCGGTGGGTCCTGAGTCCCACAAGTGGTCCGTACGACATACGCCCTTATCGACACGTGCTCACCAGCCCATTTTATTCCATGATACATTCCTCGCATCCCTTAACCATATCTCAACTGGCACGGCCTATTTTTCATTCCGCCCTTTCGATTCCCACCTTTTCGCCTATCCTCAAGCCCAAGATACCAAAAAGCTCTTCTCTCGAGGATTAACGAGCTTTCCATATTTTTATAATAATCCTACTCTATCTCCCAAGGTTACTCAATCAATCAATCAATCCAGTATGCATGAGGTCCAGCTTTTCGCAACCCCCGAGAAATAGACCCACCGAATGAAAGACTCTATATGTCAGTGAAAAAAATCCTCTAGGTCTGCAGACCTCGCGGTACGTACAGGAGGATCTCCATCTTACGACCAACTGTTATCACTGCTAGTATATGAAAGGGTGAAAGTAAGAAAAGGGGAGGAAAAAAAAAGAAAAAAATTCCATCGCCATGACACAGAACGACACGAGCCCTCGTTGCTGTATAAGCATCCCCTCCTTTCCAGCAAGGTGGAGAAGGGGTGTGCAACCTTGGAAAAATTGGCAAAATGAAAGGAGAATCCTGCCAGATACCAAGCACGAACTACCAGACAACCAACAACCAGCGGTTCCAGTCTCCCAGCAGGGCTGTATTGTTTGCTCGAGAAGGAAGCAGCGCAAGCTCAGCGGGTGATTTCTATTGTCGAATAGCTGGAGGGTTCTGCAGGGATATAATTGGCATCGGCGAACGGATAACGCCATGATAACTCGACGATAACGAGCACAAAAGCAAGACCGCCTTTACTGGCTTGCTCGGTCGTTGTCGTCTGCCGTAGAAAAGAGCCAAGAGCCAGAAAGAAAGAGAATAAGAAGAAGAAAAAAAAAATACCTGATACACAACAGTCCCTAATGACAGGATCAGATCATTTATCTCAGATTCTTCTGCCTCGTTGCGTAATGTCAGTATCTGCCTTAAAGTTATCCAGATAAAATTTCAGCCCTTTTTTTCTCCTTTCACCCCAAAGACAATCCACGAGCGATCTTTACTTAGCTTTTGTAAAACATCGATTTCCGATCGATCGCCCAGAGCGTCTCGTTTCGATCGATACCCAGTATCAATAACAAGATGCCAATGATTCCCGTGCAGTCCGAGCGAATCGTCCAGTCTTCGGGTTTTACAAGGTTCCCGAGGGTGAAAATGTCGTATAGACAGTTTCCAGTGACACTCGGTATAACTTCGATTCCCAAG
Source organism: Trachelus stipa (assembly GCA_036026315.1). Lineage (NCBI taxonomy): Eukaryota > Metazoa > Arthropoda > Insecta > Hymenoptera > Cephidae > Trachelus > Trachelus stipa. The sequence continues at coordinate 1,095,935 of JAYRCB010000378.1, forward strand.
GGGCTGACCAACCCGGGAACAGGGATGGCCAGGGGACATCTCGAATTTGTAATTGACAGCTCGTTACGCACGAGTGGAAACTTAAACTTCCTCAGTTTCTCTTCTGGGTCCATTGGGTATTTCGCTTCTTTTTTTCTTTCTTTCTTATATAACGCTTTTTCTTCCATCTCGTTGCAGCGGACAATCTACCAACTGGATTCCCAATGATAACACAAGCGCCGACGACGAAGGTGGTCGAGATGGGTCACAACGCTCTCCTCTCCTGCGCCGCAGTTGGATCACCAAGTCCCATCATATCCTGGAACAGGGATCTCATTCCCGTAGACACGTCCAATCCGCGCTACACCGTCCTCGAATCCGGTAAGTAGTTAAAAAATCAAAAGTAATAAAAAAAGCTACCCAAGGGGTGAGTTAGGGAGGGATGTTGATCGCGTAAGCCAGAATATTGGCGAAGGGTTAAAAAAAAATTTTTTTCATCCACTACTGATAACAGGTACTCGATATACCCCGTATGGATTCTGCCAATATATCCTCCAGATAAATAACAACCCCTGCGTATTTCGCGCACCGAAGGGTTATGCAGCGCCGTGGATATTTAGATGAAATCGATTTTCTTTTTTTTTAACGACACCATTTCAGTTCAGAAATAGCATCGGTTTTTCTCGGGCATGAAAATCGTTCCATCGGACTTAAGACCGTGTTTCGCGAATGGGCTCGTAGGTGGATCGTAAGTGGGCACATAGAGCCCGGTGATGTAGATGGGATACAGGGGTGCACATGCATGGAATATGTATAGATGGAAAGGGGGAAGGGAGAGGGGGGGGGGATACATGCGCCATAGCAATTTCCCTGGAAATTGCTGAAAAGAAACGCTGCGAAGAAACCAGCTCGAATGAAAAGCATCCGGGCGAAAATTCTAGTAGATACGATCCGTGCGTAAACGTACGAGCCCCGGGGCCTTCGCGAATAATTTTAGAGATAAGAAATATTTTCAAAAGTGAAAGACGAAGGATTTCGAAACCAGCCAGTAAGATCGAACGAAAAAAAAAACAATCTACGGTAATTGAGACCGAGAGATACGGATAGCTCGGCTGGGTTAAATCTAGTGAACGTTGAAGTCGGTTTGAGAACCCGCCCCTATACCGCTGAAAACCCACCCTGAGGGAGCAAGAGGGTGAATGGATGCAGCGACCCTTCTCTGCACGAGTCACTCACTCACGGGCGTAACTTTATTCGCGTGTCTTCGCTATATACGTCGCCATCATCCCCTAAGGCACCAGCCGCTAGGTACCCCATCAAATATATGGGGTAATGTATTGCAAAAAAGTAGATCGCGCACGTTGTACCGACATGGTAGATACGTGTGCCAGTAGCATGCGAACTTTTATGAGTAAGGGATGGTACGGTGAGGGTGGCGGTGGTGGTGTATATACGTGTGCTAGAGAGAGGGAGGGTTAGGGGGTGGGAGTTCGAAAAATTATCGGTAAGGCGTACTTACTTAGCGATGATAGTGGTACGATATAAGGGTAGAGAGCTAAAAAGAATTTCTGGACCCGAGGGGGGAACGAAGAGGCTAAGGCAGCATTAATTTTTCATAAGGCATCAGCTCCTCCTTAGTAGCCGATGAACCCCTCGCCGTCGGGGCTAATCCCGAGACCAGGACCAGTAAAGACCGTGGCCTAGAGCCTTCTTCTTGTTCTTCTTTAATTCAGGGTTTCAGACTGTGCCAAAGTTTAAGCTGTCGCAAGCCTGCGGGGTGCCACAAAATTTGGGAGTGGCTGGGGGGGGTGGGTTGATACCAACGAGGGTTTCGCCAAAAGATCCAAAAGATGGGATGATGTAAGACTGAGGTAAGGCAGCTGATGACTCAAAGATGTAGACAATGTCGGAGTAACGTGAAAGAGGGGTAGAGGGGGAGGTAGGCTTTCACGAGAAACTCCGAACGGGCGACAACCTCGGGCGAAAATGCATGCGAGATGCGGGATGCGAAACTTAATATATCCAGTCATTAAATAACATTTTACAATCCCTCCCTGTCATTCCCCATGAGCCCCCGAGTCGCTGAGGAACAGTTAACGCTTCGTCAAAACTCGTAAAATTTCCTCCATTAAGCTTTCCTCAACTTCGAAACAACCCCCATACAGCAGCAGAGGCGGCTTAGCACCTGTGCTGAAATTCTCCCCGTCCGCCTTTTCACCATGGGGCGAAGAAGGTAGGGTCGCCCCAGCCCCTCCCCCCTCTTCACCCTCTAGCCCACCGCAGCCATCTTCAACCCCCAATTTCGTATAGCCCCTCGACCACCCGATTCCACCCCCTGCAACCCCACGGTCTCCTCTTTCACCATTCGCCTCACCCGCCATTAGACCCCCTGGCTCCCCTCGGATCCCAGGGGGTTGACTTATGACGCCGGGCTATGGGGTGGCCTGAGTGGGTTCACTGAGTTATCCCGTACAAGGACGAGTGTACCTTACCTGAGATACCGAGGGTTAGATCCACCCTCCGAGATAACGCCACCGAAAGCTTTCGTTATCTTAAACGCGCACCCATATTCTAGCTTTCTGTACATTCCTTCGAAAAAAAAAATTGTCAGACCCACACCCCCCTCGACCCTTAACAACTTCAGCCGACCTTACTCACACACAACAGGTTGCGTTCCACATCCCGGCCAGTTTTCAGTAAAGCGACACGCATCAAGGGGATAACAAACTACCCTTAGTCACTGAAAAAGATACTTTTCTCTTTTTCGACATATCTCAAAGTCTGACTCGCATCTTTATCTCCCGTTTCCCGGAGCCTCGGGTGAGGGTCCAAGATGTAACTAAAGGTAGCAAAGAACACCTTCGCTGTAAACATATTTTCTATTTGTATTCTATTTCGATCGAGAATCCGAGCCACGAACTTCCATTTGGCTTCGAATCTCTCTCTCTCTCTCTCTTGGGCGCGTATCCATCCTCTTCCCACTCGGGCACGAGGATCCAAGAAAGAGCCTGGGTAAAACGACGCCATCCAGCCCAACCCCCCCGCATTGTGTATATTTCGCGTTTACCTTCGTAATATTAAATATAAGGAAAAGATATTTCAATATTGGTTCGCAAACATAGTAATAGAGGGTTGTACACGCGCGCCTGCCAGTCCGTCCGTAAGACTGTTTGGCTGCCTGCACCGTGTTTATCTCCATCCGTATACCCTACCAAAGAATCCAAGGATTGTATCCCGACGCGAGAAAATTTTTGGACGCTCTCACGCAGCATCCCGGATGACTTCGACACCCCGTAAAAAAAAAATAAAAAAAAACGAATAAGAAAATTTTTCAAACAAATTTCTCAAAACCTTCCCTCCCCATACACAATTTGTCCTAAGCTTGCCTCGATGCCACCCTTGCATCTTAAATCGTGCCCTGGAAGCCCTCCCCCCCTTTCCATCCCTTTTCCCGAAATTCACCAAGACTCTTGTCATCTTCTAAGTGACTCACCATCTCCCATATTTACATTTTCTCCCATTCCTTCAGTTTCTGCCGCGTCAACCGCGACAAGAAATTTGCTCAGCTGTCACGTGGATTACCGAAGGAGAACTGTCAGTTTGACATGTGACAGTCTCTGTCTTATGAGTTCCTCATCTTTTCCCGTTATACTTTCCTGCTCTCCGACGGATCCCATATACGAGGAACATGGTGGGGGACGACTTAGGGGTTGCCCAAAGAAAAGTGTGCGTGTACACACAGCGTGGACAATTAATAATTCATGAATTGGCCCTGGTGCTAACGCGGCTTGATCGTGACTTCGTTATTTCTCCTATTACAATGTAATCACCCTGTCTATGCCTCGGGGATGTATATCCAGTGTGTATACACCGAACCCTCGGCCCCATAAGAATCTAAAGGGCTGCTGCGGCAATATAGCGTGCGTGCCACTGGTTACGTACGCTATACGCAACTGCTATCACCTAGGGTGAACCAGGGTGCGGTTGTTCGATTCACAGTTGCCTGCACGTGAAATCTCATTCGAACGAGTCGCGATTAGCTATTCCGATTTTGAGTGATAAGTCACTCCCTTACCCCAAAACCCCTTCCTAACCCTGCATACCGGTCCGATGATGGAGTGCCTTTGTACTACTATCCAGCCTGATGTATACGTTCCGTACGGCATATATATATGTCATGCCTTCTAATGACTATGTAATACGCCGAGACCGAAACTTAGGTTCTCCATGATAGACCATAAACACGACTCAGGGAGGATTTATGCGGAGAAAATATGAGCCAATCATCGAAATTGGATTTATGAGACTGCAAAATAATTTTTTCTAATTTTTTCAACAGGTGCCCTCCAGATTACTGACTCCGAGGTCGAAGATCAGGGGAAGTACGAGTGCGTCGCGAACAACTCCGTCGGTACGGAATACTCCAAGTTTACGTCGCTCTATGTCAAAAGTAAGTACGAGTGCTGGATAGTGGAATGATAGTTGGAATAATTATCAGATAGGGGTCAGAGTGCAGTAGCTATGCTACGTTGATCTGTGAAACTATAAAACTGCTAAAGAGAAAAATAAGAGACTTTCACGTTATTTCAGTCTGATTGATCAAATTGGTAGGAGCGTAATTGCACCTGTATAAATTAGAGTCCCTGGTGACTGTAGGGTCAAGGGTGAAGATTCAGGGAGATTTTAACTCCTTGACTCTTCGCGTGATCTTCGGGGTGGCCAATTGCGCCAACGTATGATATGGGTAGACAGATAAGAGATAAAAGAACAGATCACTCACCCCCGGATCATCGGCTTCGGGATGCTGCGTCCGGTTCCTGTCTTCTTCTTGATTTTCCTTTTTTGTAGTCTGCGGGTCCACTTTGTCCGTTTAACACTGAAGGTCCGTTTGCACCACGATTTTGCGATTCGATATATTATTTTTTCACTACGCGCACTACCGGATTCAAAGGTCATGTTTACTTATTCGGATCGAACGAACTCGCGGTTTTTCGCGCGCGACCAAGAACGTCATTTGGATACACGGATTCACTACGTTGCGCCTATTTGGAATTGGTGGTACAGGGTGTAGGTGGAGATGGTGTAAAATGGGCTGAAGCTCGAGGCAGGAAGCCTCAAGAAAAAGATGATTCGGATAGAGAACGATTTTTACAAAGATTAAAATTGACTTAGGACAAATGCAAAGGACCAAAGGTTAAACCTAAGGAACCAGACTCGCCACCAAAGACGAACCCCGTTAACCGTCGATCAGCGCGCAAAGTCTTCCCGTCGGAAACTGATTAGAAGTTACCAGGTGACTATAAAGAGACACCCATATGCCAAGTGGAATAGCACAAGCGAGCGTAGATTGACGTGACTCTAGAGGAACCCTAGAGAGCCCGGTAAGGGATGCTGACGCCAACCCGTGACTCCCCACCGCTCAAACCGTCTTAGCATATTTCCTGCAGAGTTTACTGTGATACCAAAGTGATATGACGAAGAAGGTATAGCCCAGCGCGTTAGAGCAAGAGAGAAAAATAGATAATCAAATGAATTGAACGAAAAATCAGAAAACTCAGCAGACAGATGAGAAGAAGATGAAGAAGTTGGATGAATCGAAAGAATGAGAGATGCAGAGGGAGAGGGATGGGGAGGAAGCAAAAATAGTAAAACGCGACCGAGCAAGAGACCGACGTAGGAGATCGGCTCTCGGAAGACTGAAGTCCACACCGATACATCCTTCCACATACCAATCGGTACCCCCTCCCACTCGAGTACCGATCGACAAGTGCTGCCCTCCTAGGACAAACTTTTCAATTACAACTTGTATAGTAAACATCAACAAAGTAACCTGGAGTGGGGATGCCGGCTGATCGGTTTCTGATAGTAGGTTCCCATTGCATCATTGACGATCACTATTTACCTAACGATGCAATTATGATACTGGAAGATACGTGTTACGTCATTTGCACATCTTCGAATTCGTGGAGAGCGTGAAAAATATTTAATCAAAGAATCCAGAAGCAGTTTTAACGCGCGTCTAGTGTATCGTGTAATCCACACGATTGATTCTCAATGATGCGTCGGTACATCAGATTCTCGTAGTAGAAAATACACGAGAATTCCAAGTCTATTTATCTTCCGTGAATGACTTAGCCACGGCGTTTAGGTAAAGTCTATGGATACACTTAAACTTTGCAAGGTAGTTTTAATGTGATTAGACTGTAATTAAACACAGCATCCCTCGAGCCACGGGAAACGAACGAAGGGAGAAAGTGAAGGGATAAGTAAGTGATAAGGGGCGATGGGAGCAAAGCCAAAGGATCGGCGTATGCATAGAAGCAGAAGAAGGAAAGAAAGTGGGATGAAATTTCGAGTAGAAAGTTTGCCCATAAACCGGAACTCGTACTCCGGAAGTTTATCCCAGAAACTTTACAGAATCCTTCGACATTCTTCGGACAGATCCCTTCGAAAATACCTGTCACAATTGGCTCCGTCGCCATTGTTGTATCCTGACGTTGATTATTCTGATGCAGTTCGACGCGTCACGCCACAGTTCTCCATTCCTCCGCCACCCGTCAGCGAAGTCATGCTCGGCGCATCCTTGAACCTGACCTGCGTCGCCGTCGGGGCGCCCATGCCTTTCGTCAAGTGGCGCAAGGAGCCGGCAACGGATTTGACGCCGGACGAAAAAATACCTATTGGCAAGAACGTTCTGGTACTGACGGATATTCAGGAGTCGTCAAACTACACCTGCATAGCTGCCAGCGACCTGGGAATCATAGAAGCGATGACCATGGTCAAAGTTCAATGTGGGTAAACCTTTAGCTTTCAAAGTCGAACCATTTGGCTCTGACTCTTTTCTATGTGGAGCAATTCTGTTACAGCGTTACCTGATCCACCGGCAAATGTCCAAGTGTCAGACATCACAGCCACCTCAGTCAAGCTCACCTGGTCCTACAAGGGCCCTGACCAGCTTCAGTACTACGTGATCCAACACAAGCCCAAGCAAGCTGTTCACCAGGCGTATTCCGAAATATCTGGGATCACGACCATGTACTATCACGTGCGAGGTCTCAGTCCCTACACGGAATACGAGCTCTTCGTCATCGCCGTGAACAGTATCGGCAGAGGTCCCCCGAGTGCCCCGGTCACCGTCACCACCGGCGAGACCAGTCAGTATTTCATTCGGATCATTCAACCTCGTTGTTCGTCTCATGCACCACTCGATCATCATTAGTATCATTACTTACCGGTATCACACTCTGTGCATCATTTTTTTTTCTCCACGGCCGTGACTCTTGCGCTCATTTTGATGCCTTGACACCTCAGCCGAGCCCACAGTCACTTCCGTCATTCATCCGGCATCGCGCTATTGGGACTGTCGATGACAATGAACTTGGCGATGCCGAAGATATTTCAATTTTACCTATTTCGTCCTTTGAGATGGCGCAACGATTGTCATTCGATTTTTGCTCTTCGGTGATTAATTAAATAGGATACCGGAAGTACCTACTATGCGCGTGCGAGTGTGTGGGCGTGTGTGCGTGCGTGGACTATTTTTTTTTCCTTTTTTTTCTCCCTTTTGGCACCTAGCTAGTGTTTTTCGCACAGCGCTAGAGAGACGAGAATTTTTGTCGACGTAATTTTTGAGGGAGAAATCTATACTTTTTTTCCATGCCGTCGATGCGCGGACACTTTGACTCATGTAAGTGACCAAGACATGTTTTTTAATAATTCCCCGACCGTAACTCATTTCCATTCCATTCACTTTGGCCACGATTCTCAATCCTTGCACAGTCAATTTCCGTCATCCTTATGTCACCCAATATAGGATCAATAAAAAAACACAACTCCCCTCCACTCTTTTTCTCTGTCCCTCTTCTCTGTGTTGCACCTTGTCGAATTTTTTGTCTGAGATAAATCTTTTTACTGGAATTTTGTGAAATCGAAAGTAAGACGTATTAACTTTTTATTTCTCTTTTTTTGACATTCACACGGTATCTTATTCCATTCTATTTCCTCATTGTTTCTCGACTGTCACTCTTGCTCTCCGCTGATACTTCTCAATGCTCTGTCATAGTAATTTTAAAACAAAGAATAATCGTGTGTCTTTTCCTATGCCCATTTCATAGCGGAATCTACAAATGGAGGTTCCAGTGAGTCCAATCACGTATTAAGAGTGTTCAGTAGACTTTGACTTTTATCATACATATAGATATACATGCATGTACAAATATATCCAGTTACATTTTGGTTATCTTGTCAATTGGTATTTATCCCAAACGTTGGCACAACAAGTATGACAGCTGTCAAATCTAACTGGGGTGTTTGAACTGTATGTCCCAAGATGTGCTCCTGTAGAATATATTTTTTAAATATACAGTATCGTGCACTTAACCCCACATTACACAAACGTATTAAAAAGCACGTTCTCTGATGACACAATCACGTTTCTGTAGTCATAAATTTTATTTGGTAATTCACAATTAATGAGACAGTATTTGCTTCCTACTTTGCCTTTCTTTCTTATCTCACTTGCCTTATCAGGTAAGTTCAAGTTATTGATCTCCGTCTCGCGTACTGCATTCTTGTTCTTCCTTTCTACTTTGGCACATAGCTTTCAGTTTTTATTGTACACAGTTTTCACCGTTTGAATTTCTGACCCGCCATCCTTAGAATTTTTAAAAACTTTATGCATCTGGTTCTAGAACCTGGTTCGTCACCGAGGAGGGTTCAGGTGCGACCACTGAGTTCCAGCACCATGGTCATTCAGTGGGACGAGCCTCAAACGCCAAATGGTCAAGTAACCGTAAGTATAAGTTAGGATTGTAATATAATTCAGCAGGTTGACTTGCTGAATTAGAGATTAGCCCTGGTGCAACTTCATCGTTCGTCTTTTCTGTCCAGGGTTACAAGGTCTATTATACGACGAATCCGGATCAACCGATGGCGTCCTGGCTTTCTCAGATGGTCGACAATAATCAGCTGACAACAATATCCGACCTGACACCTTATCAGATGTATACGATCCGAGTGCAGGCTCTGACGAGTGTGGGCCCCGGGCCAGTAAGTCCCCCCGTGCAAATAAAGACACAGCAAGGGGTGCCAAGTCAGCCGGAACAGCTGACGGCTGTCGATATCGGGGAGACCAAGGTGACGCTCCAATGGAGCAAACCAGCTCTCAGTGCTGAGAATATTCTCAGCTACGAGCTGTATTGGAACGACACCTACGCGAAGGTAACGACGGATCCCGATCGTCATCGGATGCTACACGACGAGTGTTCCCAATTTGCGAGTCATTATTTTCAGGAGAAGCATCATCGAAGAATCGGCGTCACGGAGAACTACACGCTGACTGGTCTCTACCCGAACACCCTGTACTACGTCTGGCTGGCGGCTAGGAGTCAAAGGGGTGAAGGTGCCACCACAACGCCGTATCCGGTTCGCACGAAGCAGTACGGTAAGCAATAAAGGAAGGGTGGGCACACAGCAGCAAGGAGTACCAACTTAAAGGGAAGGATATAATAAAAAAAAAACGAAGCAAAATTAAGGAAAGAAAAGAAATCAAAAAGAAATTCAAAAAAGCCAAAGGACTCGATCGTGGATAGTCGCGATCTTTCAGGATCGTTTAGAATTTTTTCTACATAGGGAAGGTATGACGATCCTAAAGATCGCGACCCGATCGCGAACAGGGCACAGCAGGTAGGAGTGGTAACCAGTAGCGCTAGACGCTCCCCGCAAGTAGCGTAAGCTAATACTCGGAGTACTGTTGAATATTCGAGTAAAAAAAAAAGAAATGATGTGGAGAGGGGGAGATGGAGGGAGAGTGAGAGGGGCCGACGAGGGGAATCGAAAGAGAAATTTCATCATCGCGTATGACAAAAATGTGCATCTATATGTGACCACGTGTAGACCCACCAACAGCCTACACCTGGTCCAGCTAGATGTAATTCGGGTCACCGCGTGGGCTTGATTCGTCCCTGAGGTTGCTCAGGGGTTCCCCAAGGGATCACAACCTCAGGGACGACTCACGACACCCGTTAGATTTCCTAACCAAGTGTGGGAGAGTGAGAATGACTGCATGCGTTGCAAAGAGAAACGTTTTTGGATGCCACTTTATATATATATACATATATATATACGTACATACCATATATACATATAAATTGCACTGACGCACTGCATCGATATATGTGTGCATTTTGGGCACCTCTTTTTTACATTCTCAATAACCATACATATATATATGATATGATTTAGCTCCGTTCTTACGTTTAACCACGTTCTTTCGTTGTATATATATACTATATGCTATATAATACACATATACTATATAGATATTCAAGATTCATACGTACGTACTTGCGTATAACTTTATGGTTTTTGGAGTCGCGAGAGGATCCTCGTACTCTCTTACTATATATGTAGACTTAATCTTGTTACTTTTTCATTGTGATAATTCAAGATTATCCAAGATGGCGCTCGAGAGCCATACTCTAAAAGCATGTTTTCGACTGTTCAAGGATCATTCGAGCGCATTCCTCAAGTGTCTCTATCAATTACTTGCACTGATAACCAACCCTTTTTCTTTGGTCTTTTACCTTGTTATCTTTTTGATTTTTTCTTTTCCTTTTTTTATTTATTCATTCCATATGCCAGCCACTCTCTGCTTGAGGTACTCTACTTGGCATCATCTTCCACGTCTCTCTCTCCTTTTTTGGAACTTGAAGTTGGTCACGGGATAAACTGAAAGCGACACGCTGAAAGACTTCTTTTTGAAAGACTATCGATCGGAACCAACTTCAGGCTGGATCGGAGAGCCATGGGAAACGTGTGCAGGGAAGATGCTGCTCTGGCCAGCCAAAAGGAGCAGAGTGTGTCTGGCATGTAGATGCATACGTCCTTTAAAGTGAACCTCACTGGAGTCTCTCATTCCTATTCTCAAAAGTTTTCTCAATAAATTGTCTTCCACCCCCTTCTTCGTTTCGTTTCTCCCTACAACTGAGTGTTATACAGTCCCCGGGGCTCCGCCTCGCAATGTAACCGGAAAAGCGACCGGGCCTACCACCATTTTGGTCTCTTGGGAGCCCCCGCCAGCCGATCGTAGCAACGGACGAATCGCTTACTACAAGCTGCAAGTCGTCGAGAGCGGCCGCTCCGATTCGGAAGCCACGGTTATCAAGCTGAACGACACGCAATTTGTGTTGGACGAACTCAAAAAGTGGACCGAGTATCGGATCTGGGTTCTGGCTGGGACCAGCGTAGGTGATGGGCCTCCCTGTTATCCTATCATTGTCAGAACTCACGAAGATGGTATGTATCATTGACCTGACCAATTATTCTTTGTCACTCGGTTTGCGTCCGCAAGGTATTCATATTCTCGTAACAGGACCGTAGACGCGTTAAATCGAACCCCACGAACCCCACAGTGATCAGTCAAGAGTCAATACCGTCGATCAATCGATACTTTTTATTGATCGTTTCTTTATTCAATTTTCATGATTTTACGTTCAAAAGGTTGATCCACCCTGGTACTGTCTCGCGGACTGAACGTTGCGGACGCGAATGTCGCGGAAGCGATAAAAGACAAATTTTTTTTAATTTATGGAAAGATATGTTTGTTAAGAGGATTATGCGAGGGAGTTTAAGAAATTCCGATTCGTCAATGCGCGTCTACCACGTAAAGACGAACGGAGCCAAAAATATAAAAGCCCGCCAAAAATCTCTTCAAAATTTCGCGATTCGATAAGTGCGGGATGCCAACGATTTATTATTGCTGCCAAAGTACAGTTGTCAATATTAATTATATTTTCCGATTTCAGATTCCGCTAACGTCTCTTCGACCTCTCCCACTCAAACGACCAACCACTTCCTGGTTTGCGAACTTTTTCTTTCACTCATTACGTCACAACAATTTCCTGTCTTTATACGTACATTTGATATATTATATTAAAAGCTTCTGTTTGTTATTATTATCACACTGCTTTATGTTTGTTCTATACTTTATGTTATATAGACGTCACTCGTGGGTATAACAACCATGTGTTATATAGATTTGAGAAAGTGGGAGCGAGAGAGGGAGGAAGACCCGTTATTTTTATTTTTATTATTTTCCAATTTTCAATCCAAGAGAGAAAAATAGATAAAGAAACAAAGAAAAGTGATAGAGCAAATGCCAAAAAAAATGCAAGCATCCGCGATTACGGAAATCCGCGCGAATTTTGAATTTTCAACGTGCGATTTTCTATGCAAAATGTGGCACTTCCAATTGGCCGTCGGTACATTGACGACGTTGGCCGTGTTTTTTGGCTGGCGAGATTTTATATTTTTGGAATTTTTGCGCCGAACAATTTTTCTCTATTAACGACTCCCAAAAAACCGTTCCTACCGGCCCATCCGCAAGATATATCCCGTCGCAACCAAATTTCCCCAAAAAAGTCATCGTATGAAATTCCCGGAATCACAAAATTCTCCCATGTCCCAAAAATTTTTTTGCAGGTATACGCAGCCACGGATTTTTCGACGCTGATAATGATTTTTTGAGCTCAGCTGTTAAACAAATTTTTCTCACCATACTTTTTTACAGGGCCGCAAAATCGTTGTGTCACTCTCTCGTCTACTGTTATATGTACGTTTTCTCGCCTTGTTCCAACTCTCACGTTTTATCACGTTTTACCTCTAATTATGATCATCGATTTTTCGCCTCTCGGATCCGTGTCATTTTTCTCGCCAATCCGAGGGACAGATTCTTTTCTTTTTTTTTTACTTTTTTTTCTAACGCTCTATAATGATGATAATTCACGCATCTGTTTTTTGTCTTCCCCCTTTTAAAGCATTTGCAGGAGGATTGTGAGCCAGGTTTCAAAACTGCTAGTACTTAAGATTACAATTAGCATTACCAAATATTACAATTATTACAGTTATTAAAGTTACGATTACCGTTTCACATTAAATGCCTAATTATATGTTATTCTCACGATAATTCATCTTCTTTCTGAGTGGTTATACGTGATATATTCGGTAAAGTCGTTCTTCAACTCTTTCGTTCTGTTACTTTCCACATCTTCTTTCTCACTTTCTTTTTCACTCACTCTTCTATGCCACGTGTAATGATGAACCATAGAATTGGCTGTCACTCGCATACCAATGTCACTCCTGCTTTTACTTATTCCACCTTAAATTACACCTTGACTCGCAATTACCTTATCACTATATATATCATTATGAATATGCAAGAAACAGTGGACTATCACTATACATCCTCATGGACCACAAGTGCAGTTTCATAAATTCAAAAATCAACATAGACTTTTCTATGGTAACGTTGGTCCCCTACGAAAATTTGTGAAAATAAGGTAAAAGTTTCGAAACTAAAAACAGTGAAAAAGGAAAAAAATGACGAAGAGGTAAAAGCAGGATGGCTGTAAGGGCAGCCTACAGATTCATCTTAAACGCTTATCTTATCTAGCACCACACGCGAATGTATCTCACAAACAAATAATAACGCACTTAACTCTTTTTCAATATACATAAGTATATACATATATATATACACCAGTATACCCTATACGGAATATATATATATTTATATATCTCTCTGATATAAGGCTCTTCTGTCCTTAGTTGAAATTTAGTTCTATTGTTTGCACATGTTAGAGCATGCCTTCATTTGTTTCAATGATTCCCTAAAATCCTTAAATTTCGCATACGAATAATCTCTTCCCCCCGCCCTCACTCCTCACCCCAAAATTGACACGTCACACATGCCACTTGACACCTCAAAAAACAGCCAAGAAATACTCACTGCATTCCCGCATTCCTACATTCCCTCGATTCCGATCCTCCTCCCAATTCCGAGTTCCGCTGTCGCCGGAAGCCGCCGAGTCTGTTTCTTGTTTTTTCTTAAAAAAACTGATAAAAATAATGAAAAGAAAATATCCAAAATTCCATTCCTACAAATTAAAAAAAAATTCATTTCTTTCCATTAAATCCAATGAATGGCATGCCGATGCATGGGACTATTTATTTTGGAAAATTTCCATCCGCAATTCCACATTCCTTATCGACTGCACGCTATCGTTTCGTCCTTCCGCATTCTCTTGATCGAATGGAATGCGATATGATAAATTCACGAATGACGATGATTTTGACTCGAATGAAGAAATTTTGATTAAATGAAAATCTCGATCAGGAGTCTCTTTTTTGACTTTTTTTTATTTCTACCCCCCCCCCCTGACTCCACCCCCTACCTCTACGGATATGTCTATTTCACCTTTTTCCCCTCGAAACGCCGTCGGCCCTGTCAAACTGACAGCGGAAGTCAACGGCCAAGCAGACTCGGCGGACGAACGCGAAGCGTTTAAGCCTTAAATAAAATAATAAGCACAGCCAAAAGCACCTTTGCCGTGTGTAAGCTCGCATTTGATCGGAAAGCACAAAGCAAATAATTATCACACGCGTCTAATATAATATAGAGGCACAATTTTTTATTGAGTGGTCATCACCGGCACCAACTGTCACACTGTTACTTGTCTCTATTGAATATAATATACATATATCGCGTAGTTACATAACGTATATGCATACATATATTTGCACCTCTTATTCAAGAAAATATATCTCAATATATCTGTGTATATACGTGTACGCTTGTTTATCGTACACCCTGTATAATTGTTCGAGCACAGTGTACAAAGGAGAAAGCAAGACAAATGATTAAGATTTATTGTCACACTCACTAGTTTCACACGTCGTGTGTGCCCGAGCACTTTGACGCACTTAATAAGCACCAAAAGAGCACTTAATCAGCACCAAAAGAGCACCCCACTTTCGAATGTTCATTTGCGAGTCGATAGAGCGTTTCGCGCGGCAAATTCGAACGTGCTTCGGAGGTCGTTTGAATTTTTCGAAAAAAATCTAACGAAATTTTGACACTTCCGGTTTGCCCGTGAAACAGTGTGAATGCGAGCGTGTGATTGCGATTTCGAAGGAATACCAAGCTCCTCCTGAAAGAGCGATTAGGGATCCTTTTCGGAACGAAAAATAGAAATTTAAAAAAAGAGGGAAAATTCGGGACAAGTTAAGAGGATGAGAAAATTTGTCGATGACATTTGACAAATTTGGATAACGTCAACAGAGATAACCAATTATTTCAATACATTTGAATACCAATACGCTGTTCAAGTATGAATTTTCGAAAATTCGTTAATTCGTGTATCAGAAAAAATAATTTAAAAATCGTAAATATCACGTATGCCTACGTCACGAGCTTTAACTCAGAGATAAACGTGTGGTATAGTTAAAAAAACGTGATCCTGGCACAGGGTGGCACCCACCCCACGTCCCCATCTGTAGTTTTTTTTTCAATATACCTTTCTTTCTTTTAGTTGATTGAGTTTCTTTCAGGTAAAGTGTTATTAAGATACGTACGTCTACCTGGAATGTAATTACTGGCAATTACGATAATTTACAAATTTTAGTCGCTCTTTTTTGCATGAACTTTCGAATCTTGTACGTTATGACATATACTTGTCTCTGTTATTTGAATACGTGAACAATTTATCGGTAACGCCTATTTACTATATATATTCGTTATCTATATCTATATATATTTATACCTGTCCACTATGTACTTAATCGTGAAAATATTTATTTGAAACGCTAGTCATACCCACGTATGTATTTAATAGGAATGTAATAACCTTTTGAGTAACGTTCCCAATAATTTATATATTTACATTTTCTGTTTAATCGCACTACTTTACGTAACCCTATTCATTGTCCAGCATAATTTCTATATAAAAAAAATTTTTCAAGACTCGTCACTCGCGACTTGTATCTTCTCGAGGATCTGAAAAAAAGAGTCTACGACGCAATTTTGCCGTCGCCATGGTAACCGTGAAAAATTCGAAGGATCGGTACACGTCTGAAAGGAGGATTTTGAATTTTTGAGAGTGAATGAGGCTGGATGAGAACAAAAAAAAGACATGATACACCTTTTTGACTAATTCAAAAAAAGTCTCTTCCCGACGTTTTTTTCAACGCTAAATTTTTTTCTCGTCGACGACCATACATACAATTTTGAATACTACGACCCTTAAACGCCAAACTCAAAACTAACCTTATATACATATATACTTGTTGCTGTGATTTTCCTCATGCTCCTTAACTAGCGTGTAGAGACCTATACTCACCCGATTAGCCGATTTTTGATTTTTGTATTTTTCTTAAACTTTTGCTCCCGATTACACATGAAAAACACATGAGCCTGCCAGACGCAGACGCATCCGATCGCAAAACGATTTACTATCACGAGTGTCCATTTAGCATTTTATATTTAATGTAGAAATGGCATCTCTCGTTTAGTCAAATCACTTTTCTTCAAGCTCCGCTCCACCCTATCCATTTATCTATGATCATTAGATATCATTATCATTACGTCCTTCTGTAAGCATTAGGTATACATAGGTTTCCGTTCTCGATGTGCCGTGCCGCGGAGGAGGAAAAAAAAATTAGCGTATAAAAACGACTGTTACCCGGCAACAAAATTTTGGAGATAAAATCTGTATGAAAAAGAAAAAAAAATTCGTTTCACTTTTCTCAACGCCGTTTTCATTTTCGTTGGTGCATTTTTTTTTTCTTTTCCTCCCGGTACAAGGCGGCCAAAGATTGCCGTGAATTTTGGATTTTTGAATTGATTTTCATATTTGGAGTAGTGATTGCGCATGCCAAAGATAATATTCTCACGTCTCACGTCTCCCGCCTCTCTGCGACGAAGCGCAAACTAATTTATACGAGGAATAACAATTTCACGTGCAATCCAAACCAATTGCAATGTCGGCCATTATTTTGAAAATAATACGTAATGTCCGAGGAACGAATGGAATGCAGAGAATGTGAGAAATGGTCAAGGTCGAATGTTAAGAGTTCGAACGGTAACTCGAAACAAGTGTGACCGGAAGTGTAGATGCGGATGCAGAAAAATGAACGGAAATTGATAAATGTCTGAGAAAGAATGTTGCCGAATGAAAACGTACGAATGGGTTACGAATGCATCGGTGAATGGACGAAGGATTTGAACGGGCCGGCTATAAATTTGACAGCGACCAAACTAGATATTGCTGCCCATTGAAATGCCTTAAAATAAAGATATTCACTAATCTACTCATGTACGAGTGAAATTGACACGAATTTTTACGAATCTTTTTTGTTTTCCACTTTTTTGGCGACTTTCGGGGCGCAGCTGAGAAAAGTGAGTATTCTCCTTAGCGAGTCACGTGTTTGTGCCACACACGAGTTTTTAATACGAGTCCAAATTTTTTCTCGTTTTTTATATATACATATATATATATATATATCTGGTTTTTTTAACATCCGTCGCCGATTGCCGCCCGACCAGTCGTATTTTCTAATCTTTTGTCTTCTTTTTTTTCCTCCAATTTGCTACAATCTTACAAGCAGCCAAGAGAGACGTCTTTCTTTTTTAACCACGGGAACGTAAATTCTCGATGCTTTCGTCGTCACGTTGTCTTTTTTCCCCTAGCAATTAATTACACGCATATTGTGTGCGGCTAGCGCGATTGTGTCTGTGCGTGTAGCGTAAAGAAATGAAGAGAATAAAAAAAAAAATAAGAAAAAAAAATAAAAGAAGAGCAAGACAAGAAACGGAAACATAGAAATTGTAAAGAACTGTTCGAAATATGTATATACTATATACATGCCATATACATATATATATTTAATCCGAGTGAGACGGAGCCGTCTTATTCCAAGAAAGCCTCTTTGCCTTTTATTTTCTTTGGCACATTTTAACTCTATTATATTATTCTTGAATTTTTGATCGTAGTTGCTGCTATCTTTATTTTCGTGATGTATCCCAATAGGCTATCCTTGGTTTCACGCTTATCTTTTTTAACCCTTATCTCGAGGCACACCTCATTTATATTTTTTTAAATGCGTGCATCACGAGTATACTGGACGGTCCATAACTTTTTCAAAAAATTGATATCGATTGACTTTCGATTTTATGATGTTTTTCCACGTGTGAATGGACCCTCCATTATTTATCTCATTATCGTCCACCTACCCGCGTTACACACGCGTTACGCATCTTTGACGAAAACAAGACGCGAAGCAGTAAATAGAAATTGAAAAAAAGAAGTAAAAGAAAAATTGCGTAATTGATGCAATTAAATAATAACCGGGAAATATAATTATTGGTATTCAAATGGAGGATGATATATCCGGAATGGATTTTATTTGTAAAAAGGGACAAAAATACGCGTCAAAATATACGTATATACCTATATAGACTGTTAGAGTAATGGGTTACGTGTTTATGCTGTCAGTGTGTGTGGTTCTGTTTGGCTTACTTTATTTTTCCTATCATTTAACTTATCATTGAATATTTCCTACTTTTGACATACGCCATCTTGCTTTCACTATTTTCCAATTTTCTTTTTTTTTTCTCATTTATATTTTCAGAGACGCCTTTCAATTTCGACCGACACGTTGGACCTGCAATTCACGACCAAGACAAAAGTCATTCGATAATAAGGACGATGACGTTCGACACATTTGATCGTTAATTCAATTAATTTTTAACCAATATGATTTTTTTTTAAATATTTCAATTTTCAGTTTCCATACGTTATATCACGTTATTCATAATTCGATTGCGTTGTATGTGTGAGAGTGTCTGTAGAGCAGCTAACGTCGCGGCGCTTTAAGGACGTCGATTAATATGAAGTTGCGTTGCAGTGCCGGGCGATCCTCAGGACGTCAAAGCGACGGCGATCAACTCCACGGCGATTCACGTGGAGTGGAAACCGCCTCGCGCCAAAGATCAAAATGGTGTAATTCGCGGTTATCACATCCACGTCCAAGAAGTCAGAGAGGAAGTGAGTCATATTCTCATATCCCATATATATATACATATGTAAAATATATTTCATTATCATACCTTTATTCATAAACTTAAGGGAAAAGATCTACTGAATGATCCAATTCGGCGCGACGTCCACGAAGATGGGGTACTGGAGCTCAATGTCACCGACCTCCAACCGGACACCAAATATTCCGTTCAGGTGGCTGCCCTTACTAGGAAGGGCGACGGGGATCGTTCTCAACCCGTACACGTTAAAACTCCTGGTGGGGTGCCAATCAGACCCCACGTCAACGTCAAGTGAGTGCAAAAGGATTTTTTGCCTTTTGTTTCCTCGCAGAGAGAAGAGGGAGGACCCTTTCCTTTCTTTTTCCATTTAACGAGGATTTCTTGTTTACCTTGTTTCACTCTATTTCTCCATTGTTTTCAGGGTGATGGACCGAGATCCTATTGTCTTGGAGCTGGAATGGGTCAAACCGACCCAGACGTACGGGGAACTGCTAGGCTATAGAATTCGATATGGAATTAAAAATCAGACCTTAAAGGAGAAATTCATCTCAAACACCCAACAGCACACGTATAAAATAACTGATCTAGGCAAGTTTGCTAGGAGCTAAAATCAAATTTAGTTTAATAAAAGTATATCAGGTGTTGTATACCGATGACATAAGTGGTACCATTGGAACTTATAAAAAATAGCCCCATGTATTTTTGTATTGCAGAAGAACGTGGCGTGGACTACGAATTCCGCGTAGCTGGTCAAAATAAGATGGGTTTTGGTCAGGAGGCTGTTCGCTACTGGTTCAGTCCCGAGGGTGAACCGACTGGACCACCAACAAATTTGTCATATCACTTCCAAACACCTGACACGGTCTGCTTTACCTGGGACAAGCCCTTGCGCAATCACAGAAACGGTCAAATCATCAGGTACGACGTTCAATTTCACAAGAAGAACGACCACTCGCCGATGATCGAGCGCAACACGACGAAGAACAGAGCCGTCTTTACTAATTTGGAAGAGAACACCGAGTATATGTTTCACGTGCGGGCGCACACGTCCAGGGGAACTGGACCCTTCTCGGAGAAGATCATGATAGTCACCGACATGGACATAGGACGTGCCCCGATATCGGTCAACGCGATAGCCACTTCTGAATCCAGCGTGGAGGTCTGGTGGGAACCCGTTCCAAATCGCAATAAGATAGTCGGTTATCAGATATTTTACACGATGACTGCCGTGGAGGATCTTGACGAGTGGAAGCAAAAGATGGTCGGCCTGACGGAATCAGCTGACCTATTGAACCTAGAGAAGTATGCCCAGTACGCGGTGGCCGTGGCAGTCAGGTACAAAACGGGTCTTGGTCGTCTTAGTGTAAAAGTCACAGTAAAGGTTAAGCCAGAAGAAGTTCCTCTCAACTTAAGAGCACCGGAATCCTCCACGCACTCCATGAAGTTGTCCTGGAGTCCCCCAATCAAGTTCAATCCCATAAAGTATAAAGTGTCTTTCGACGCTGTGAAAGAGTTCGTTGACTCCCAGGGTATGCCGCAGATTCAGGTGGTACCGCGAAAGGAGATTTTACTGGACCCAGAAGAGACGTCGACGACCATCAATGAGCTGCAACCGTTCACCACGTACAACGTGAACGTCAGTGCGGTTCCTCCTGATGGGCAGTATAAGCCACCTGCTAAAATAGCTGTCACCACTCAGATGGCTGCTCCGAAACCAATGGTCAAGCCTGATTTCTATGGTGTGCTTAACGGTGCTGAAATACAAGTAATTCTGCCCCAAGCGTCAGAGGAATATGGTCCGATATCTCATTATTACCTCATTGTTGTACCTGAAGACCCGTCGACTGCTCACAAGCAACCTGACGAGTTGACCAAAGATATGATCGGTGACAAAGGTACCAAACAAAATACGAAGAACGCGCCTTACATTGCTGCGAAATTCCCTCACAGGGACATTCCGTATACATTCCATTTGGGTAATGGAGACATTTACGAAGGTTATGAGAATAAGAAGCTGGAGAAAAATAAAAAATACCGGATCTTCGTGCGAGCTGTCGTTGATACTCCAAGAAAGGTGAGAAAACATTCAGATTCTCATAATCGTTGTAGGACGATTTGCTGATTGAGACCTTCTGAACTGATTGGTATTTATTTGTTACAGCATCTCTACACCTCTTCTCCGTTCTCGGAGTACCTGTCTTTGGACATGAGAGAAGTGCCACCTGGTGAGCCTCCACGTCGTCCCAATCCCAACACCCCGGTCGACGGAAATCCGGAGGTCTCCGTGAAGACCAGTGGACAAGAGCCAGGAATGGTTTGGGTAGTGGGTCCCATAATAGCAGCCTTGATGGTCAGCGTCTTCTTGGTACTTCTCTTTGTAATAAAGAAAAGACGACAACCGTGCAAAGCGCCAGATCAAGCAGCCGTGACGCGTCCACTAATGGCAGCTGACATAAGTTCGAATCACGCACCCTCAGATCCTGTAGAAATTCGCAGACTCAATTTTCAAACGCCTGGAATGATCTCCCACCCACCAATTCCGATCAGCGAACTGGGCAACCACATTGAGCGACTGAAAGCAAACGACAACTTGAAGTTCAGCCAGGAATACGAATCCATTGAACCGGGTCAACAGTTTACCTGGGACCATTCGAACATGGAAGTGAACATACCCAAGAATAGATACGCCAACGTGATTGCCTATGATCACTCCAGGGTTATCTTGCAGACCATCGACGGGATCCTAGGCTCAGATTATATTAACGCAAATTACTGTGACGGATACAGGAAACAAAATGCGTACGTCGCCACCCAGGGTCCTCTCCAAGAGACCTTCGCGGACTTCTGGCGAATGTGCTGGGAGTTGAGAAGCAGCACCATAGTGATGATGACCAAATTGGAAGAGAGAACTAGAATAAAGTGCGATCAGTATTGGCCAACGAGAGGAGCAGAGACTTACGGACAGATGACAGTGACGATAAGCGACGTCCAGGAATTGGCTACCTATTGCATAAGAACGTTCCAAGTGTGCAGAGCAGGCTATTCAGAGAGACGCGAGATCAAGCAACTTCAGTTCACAGCTTGGCCGGATCATGGTGTCCCGGAACATCCAGCGCCGTTCCTTCAGTTCCTGCGCCGAGTCAAGTCCCTGAACGTACCGGATAGTGGTCCATTGGTTGTTCACTGTAGCGCAGGTGTAGGGAGAACCGGATGTTTCATAGTGATTGACTCCATGCTGGAAAGGATCAAGCACGAGAAGATGATCGACATTTACGGTCACGTGACCTGCCTCAGAGCTCAGCGCAATTACATGGTCCAGACTGAAGATCAATATATATTTATCCATGATGCCCTATTGGAAGCTGTGATCTGCGGCAACACCGAAGTGCCGGCGAGGAATCTCCACTCTCACATACAAAAACTCGTCCAGCCCGAGCTCGACAATATAACCGGCATGGAACTGGAGTTCAAGAAGCTGTCAAACATCAAGGCCGACTCGACGAGATTCATCTCAGCAAACCTGCCGTGCAACAAGCACAAAAATCGTCTCGTTCACATCCTTCCCTACGAGTGCACCAGAGTCTGCCTTCAGCCACAGCGCAATATAGAGGGATCTGATTACATAAATGCCAGTCTCATAGATGGATATCGTTATCGTGGGGCATATATTGCGACACAAGGACCCCTCAGCGACACCACGGATGATTTCTGGCGGATGCTGTGGGAGCACAATTCCACTATCGTGGTCATGCTGACGAAGCTCAAGGAAATGGGCAGGGAGAAGTGTCACCAATATTGGCCCTCGGATCGCTCAATACGGTACCAGTGCTTTGTGGTGGATCCCATAGCCGAGTACAACATGCCTCAGTACATCCTCAGAGAATTCAAAGTGACCGACGCTCGGGATGGCGCCAGTCGCACGGTCAGGCAGTTCCAGTTCACGGACTGGCCCGAGCAGGGCGTGCCCAAATCAGGCGATGGGTTCATCGACTTCATAGGGCAGGTTCACAAGACTAAGGAGCAGTTTGGACAGGACGGACCCATCACGGTTCACTGCAGCGCTGGAGTCGGTCGAACCGGTGTCTTCATCACCCTCAGCATCGTCCTCGAACGCATGCAGTACGAGGGTGTTGTGGATATCTTCCAGACAGTCAGAATACTACGTACTCAACGTCCAGCCATGGTCCAGACCGAGGCTAGTATCCACCTCATACATAATATATATATCATTGACTTTTCCCTGCTGACATCTTTTCTTCTCTGTCTTTAGGATCAGTATCAATTCTGCTACCGAGCAAGTCTCGAATATTTGGGATCGTTCGACCATTACGCCAACTGACAAGCAGACTCACGGGAGCCGAGGGAAGCTGCCAGAGAACGTGGTGAACGTCCTTCGAGGAATCGAGAGAATCCTGAGAGAGCAAGAGTGCGGCGTGTTTAGAGAACGATGCTAGAAATGTGCGTGAAAATATATAAACTCAAGAGAATCCGTATTCTCTAAACGAAAACAAGAGCTGGACACATGGACACTTAATAAGGATCCATTTGTAAATGGACATTGTGTAGCGAGACACCGTCTTGAGTATCATCTCAAGTATCTTCTTGGTGAGAGTGACGAAGAAATACTAGAATGGGCCAAGTGTATCTCGTCGATGGCAAGTCGTCGTCGTCACGGCACGCGCGATTCTTCCTAAGGAAATTTTCAGTCTTATTGCGTTTGTAGAGAGTGGTCGGTGTGCGCTATGAGAAAATCTTATGAACGTAGATTGCGCATTATTCGCAAAGCTATCTCGACTCTGATCAAAGTTGAGAGAGGTTGACTCTTTTCTGGATTTAAGACCAGCATCCACTAATCTTGACTCCGCGACATCTTGTTGTTGTCCCTGATCAACCCTTTCCTCTTTCTCTCGTTAAATTCTCAATGAAATATCATGGGCTCGTTTGTAATTCGATAATCAATCTTGAGCTAGAACATATCTAAGAGGCAAGCACGCACACGCGGATGCAAGTCCTCGAGATCTGGTCAATTTACTTGACTTTCTGAAAGTCGAAAATCTTTTTGATGAACCTTTAAGAGAGAATTAAAATCTCATCCTCTATCATATCTAGCTAGTTCAATTTTATCTAGACTAATCGATTGCTATATCAAAACGACCAGAATCTTTCTCCAGACGACGAAATCCTTGGGCCAGTTTTGAACCCTCTTTCGCGTCGTTCCTTAACCTAAGGCGAGAATATTCTTTAAGGGAATAGAAGAAAAAAATTTTGAGAAAATTAGGGGAAAGACAAACTGTAAAAAGGAGCAAGAATCGAAAGGAATTAGAATTTGGAAAAAAAATAATTAGAAATTGGATTCGACGCTCTTGACACGCTCTGCAGAGTACTTCAACGGGATACTATGCGTGTTGTACATTAGAAGAATGAATTTTGAAAATGCGTAACGCTATCAAGAGAAGCGACAGGAGAGAGAAAGCCCTCCCTTGCGAACAAGAGAGATGAAAATTTCCGCTCACTGATAAGAAAATTGCCATACTGCCAAATCGACAATTATTAATCCCCTAGCCCATTACGCACGATAGGGATCTTCTCATTACCTACCTAACGTAACTTTATCTAGCCACGTAAGCGAGCGGTGTAAGCTGTAGAATTAAGGATGCCATAGGGAGACATGGATAAGTTGAGGGAAGAATAAAAAAAAGAGAGATGGGTGAAGGAGTCAAAAAAATAATAAAAGGGAAGCGGTGCCTATAGCTAACGGAAGGTGCACTGTGGTCTGCGGTGTACACCTGTATGAAATAATAGTTTAAATAGAGAAGCACTGTACGTTGGATTCACCTGAGATTCTTAAGGTGCCCTCATTGTCGTTACCCTCATAATCGTAATTTTAATAACGACGCGTGTACAAAGTTCCACTTGAGGCTTACCTTCCTCGCGTGTTCCTCTACACTATTCACATTCCAAGACGTAACGACACAAATCCGGCAGTGATTGACTTTGCTAATTTAATCAATTTTCTAATGACCGCGTGTTACTCATTTTCATCATCGACGTCGAAATCGAGAATTATCTCCATTGTCAGTTATCCATATCAAATATCATCCATGTAAAGCACCGATCTTCCGCCAGCAGAGATCCTTGTTACGCTTTTTCTTGTTGACAATTGACTCTCTCGAAATTCTTATATTCTGTAAAGACAATAAGCGTGTCTTCATTTATAGCCTTGACTCGTTATCAAGCTCTAGTTTGTACGTTAGGCGAAGCAAAACCATATATGAGAACCAATAGTTATAATTGAGATATATTATAAGGATTGAGAAAGCATGGATAAGAGCATCTCGATCTCGATTTCGACGCCGACCTAGATGTACCTTTGCTGTACGACACTTCCATTCCGCTAGTATGTTTAAAAGTATATATTGTCATCTGTGTCACTGATGCCAATGTGGCTTTTCTTCCAAGCGATTACGATGGCACGGATTAGTGAGTTTACGTTTTTTCTGTTATTTTTCTTTCCTTTTATACTCTTATACATTGTTCATGCGAAATCGCGATGCAGAAGCAACGAGGGCCCCGCGGAAATTCACGACTATGTGTACATAAATGCACCGTCTGTCATTAATAGCATTATATACATACATAACGAATAATATATACATATATATATGTAATGTATATATATATATATATATGTGTGTTACTATAAATATTATTCTGAATAGATACAGAAAAAAGAAATTTAGGAAAAGAAAAAAGAAACACAAATGGAACAGACATTGGGAATCGAGATTGTATGGATATTTTGCAAGTTACGAAGATAATAAATATTTAATAAGGGAGGCTGGGCTTTGCCACTCACTGCTCCATCCAGATTCAGTTCTGCGTTGTTGTAACGAAAGGAAGTTGGATGTGGAGAAAGAACGGAAACGGCATTCAGTGAATGGGCGAGTCACAAATGGTTATCCTATCGAAGCAGCACACCCCCGATAAAAGGTTTACTCACGGCATATTTAGCTTGTTTAACGTTTTTTATACTTTGTAACGTCGTGTTTTTATATATTTTTACAAATCAACTTGCATGCTAATGTTTCTTAAGAATATTTAGTTTATAGAATTCATGGGAGGTTCGCGATCACTCAATTCATCGATCTATCGTTCGTTCGTTTCATCGAAGTTCTATGTCCGCCATTATTCGCGTTCGTATGTTCACGCGATCGTCGTCAGAGGCGCTGGCTTCGTCGACCGTTTAATTTTAAGTGATCACTCGACACTCGAACAATTTATTGATTGAACAATTTGTTCTTTTAACTGAAATCCCATCCGCGGTGATGGAAAGAGCAAGAAGAACAAAGCGGCGACGATTAAAAAGAATTTGTAAGTAAATTAATGAAACAATACTGAATTTACCGCGTAAGCATATCGCTAGTTATGTGTTGATAGCGTTAATCGACGTCACCCACGGATCCAATGCATTTACGCAATTATAGTAGAAAGAAAAGTCCACGATGTATATTTATAGTATGGATTGTAAACGTCCTTATTGCGTTCCTTTTTTTGTACCGCTACCACTGTCATTACCCACCGTCCCCAGCCTTATCAATACCGCCACAAACATCACCAACCATCCCCCCGCTGACACCAGAGAATTTTGCGTGTACGTTCTTGTATTTTAGCTGCGTGTCTGTCGTTAGTGGCTAAGTTTCTTCTTTCGATGAAAATGGAAAAAAAAAGTGAAAATTAACCGAGAGCCAGAATGTATAGAAGAAATGTGTGGTTTGTTGTATTCTTCTTCGTGAAAACTTGCAGCTTTATAATAGGGACATACGTTATAGTCGAGAAAACATAAATAAAAGGATGCCGGAATAGGCTGTGCTCCGCGCAATATTAAATAGGAGCAGCTGGGGCACTGATGCAGCTAAATGCAGCTAACTCGTCTAAAAAAATATGCGGACGCATGTTTTGGCATCGGTCAAGACACGAGACGGATAGAGTAAACTAAAAAAAACAGGACAGTGGTTCAAGAGAGTCAAATACTAAGTAACGTTGAGAGAGTGCGAAATTATTTTGTGATACTTTCTTGCCAGAAAGAATACAACAGGCTGAGGCGGCATATTAAATACGATGTTACTAATTAACGATTATACAAATTAAATATTGTGTAATAGGAGGAAGTCTGTTGACAAGGAGAAATACCATGTACATTATGTATTGCCTTGTGGCATCAATAAAATAGCATAACTAACATGTACATGCACAGAGATTACTAGTTATTACACCATTCAAATTTCCTTTTTATTACACTCTCTCATTCTTTTTTCTTCTTTCACATGTCATTCTTTACAAATATTATGTACAACGATTGAAACACGAATACGGAAGGATCATGTGGGTTTAAAGTAATATCACATTGATTCACATAAAAAATTAAATTATATTTGTTGCCTGATTGGTGGGATTCGTGGTGGGAGGACTCTTCGTCATCATCGACGCCACCTGAAATCAAATATATATATATATATAGAAATGAATGAATTAAAGTAACATTTTTTTTTAAACTCTGTCAACTTACGTTTTGTATTACTTGTTTTCGGAAAAAGTCGCTTGTGGCTGTCGATATATTCTGATTATTACCCATCTTGCATTTGACGTAGCCATAGAGATTGGCACCATTTAAAATGATGGCAATACAAACCAGAAGAAGCCACTTGAACTTTAAGCCAAAAAGAGCGATAATAAAGAATATGGCCCATAACAATGGGCACAATATCAGTGCTAACCAAAAAATACGGGCTTCAGCTGCATTTATGCGATTCTGTTGGGCACCCTGAAACACGGGGCACATAACAGCATACATTTAACAAAATATAAATTTTTTATTTCTTTTAGTAACTGAGCATCTATGCTGCTGTACACTGTCAATGCCTTATTTACTGTTTTTTTATGTAATTAAAAAGCATAAGTAGTAAATGCTAATAGAGAAAGTGTCAAGGACACAAAATGTGAAAGCTGGAAAACCTTGAAAGTGCTCAGGCAGGTTTTACTGGCCATGGGCTAGCAAGACTTATCAGATGGACACACCTCGTTCAGACTCTCCTCTAATAAATTGTTAAATACATTTCATGCAATGGTAATTTATAGAATAACAGACATGACTAAATTATAAAAGAAATCAACTAAACCTTTCTTGATTCAAAGACCCAATGGCTCTTGCCGTTATCATCTACGTAGTTCCACCATCTTAGTCCAACCATCAATCTACCAGTGATGTTTTTTACTGTCCAAAAATCCATAGATAAAAGGAGTACTACAGCAACGAAGCTTGCTATAAAGCTATCTGAAAACCATCCGCAGAACATGTAAACAACGATTGCTGTCACTCGGAATGCCAAATGAAACATTGTCACATATGGATGCCTGAAACAAAACCAATATACTGAATTAATACCAAAAACTGTAAGAAAAGATAACTCTAGCTATGAAAAAATAAACTGAAACGATTGTAATTTAAATGTATATTAACATTTAAAAATTACTTTAGCTTATCCCCACGTTGAGCAGCTTCATCCTCCTCGCCAAACGCGATCGTATCATCGTCCATCAGTAATGGAACCTGGAAATAAGAGGAAACATCATCCGGAAGGGACTGTGTCTTGGCTCTCGCTAATATGCGATACAACGTGCAAATGTCCTTAACCCAGTGAATAATATAAACGATTCAGGAAGTGCCAAATCTCTTGGACAAATACAAAATAACATTTTATACACAAAAATAAGAAAAGGATGTAAAACGAAGAAACATCCTCCGAATAGCTCCAAACATGTAGTTCACGTCACATGCATAACGCATCTGTCAGAGTACACATAACCACCACTGATTAACACATGAATATAAAAAAATACAAACTACCCCGCGGCTTCGCTAAAACTCTCTCTACCCCAAGACGTCACCCTAAGGAAGTCTCGATGATCAAATTGCTCTAAGTTCAACACCTGCACGCAGAAAACAATAAAGCAAACAACTAATTCGTAGTGGTACCTACCGAAGCAGACGCCATTTTCCACGTTGACAGGCGGCACGTCAGGAAAAGCCGTCTGCTTCAAACCGATTGTGGCGCCAGATAATATTCACTTGTGAACGCGAGTGAAAACTCGTAAATACCGTAACATCCCTTGCATCAGGCCGAATCTAACAGCTCAGACAATCCCCTGGAGAAGCTTTTATTGTGTGGGAGAAAGAACGTCCCACTGTTTAAGGTAACTTTAAGGGTGGCCACGATCTCGCCCAAAGCTTCTCCAACTAAGTAAGACTCAACCTGAAAGCCCAAAAGCAGAGCATATCCGTCGAGTCCGCCGATATAAAACGAGGTCGGGGCCAAGTCACCATCCGTGTTCCTTTGGATCAAAAGGTTACTCTACGCTATTAAAGGATCGTGAATGCGAACAGTGAACGGTTAATAGTGAACATGAATCATGTGTGATTAACAGTGAAGCAGAACACGAGTCGCCACGCAGACAGCCAGTCGCTAGCCTCGAGAACTATCATATCTCGTAGGTGGTTTGACCAATTGACGGTTGGCAGTTGGCGCGGGTACAGGAACACGGGGGCGAGTGTCGGCTAGTGCTGACAAAGTATTAGTCAGTGGTAGGTCGAGGTGCTGGAGGTGGCAGTGGAAGTGCTGTTGGTGGTGGTGGTGGTGGTGGTGGTGATCGTGGTGGTGGATGATGTTGATGTTGCTGGTTGCGATAAGCACGGGGGACTGAAGTGCACGACTGCGTTATTCGTATCCCACTAAACGAAGCGAAACAGTTCCTGTCAGTTCACGTTCAGGGAGAGGACAAATTTTCGCTAAGAGCTCAGCTTACAAGGAAAAGATGCTCAAGGGATACTCTCCGGTCACGCAGGCGCTCCTCGGCACCCTCTTCACGTGGGGACTCACGGCTGCCGGAGCCGCCCTCGTAGTTGTCATTCGCGGGAAACAGGTGATTTTTTTCAATAATTCTGTTGAATTAATTCTTTGCTTGGAAAGTTTCAAATTAACGCCCGACCTTTACTTTTTATTCGAGTCTATTGTAGTTTCGAATGCTGTCCCTTGAAAAAAATTAATTGTTCCTTGAACACACGCAAATTTCATTCAGAACCTGACATATAATATAACGTGTAGTTTAAATCAAACTTTAATCAGCTTATACGATTCATTCATATACACTTAAATTCGCGAAAAGCGAATAAAACTTATGCAATACAATTTATAAATTTTTATTATCTTTACTCTCTAGTTTGCAGAATCTGAAAAGTTCTTGTCTTTTTATACTTGTAGCTTAAAATAGTTTACGTGTCGAATGGCATTCGATATTATATTTCACTTGGCAAACAAATTTGACAAAAACAACTTTTGATAATTGAAGAATATCTGTTGTTCTACTGATTTCCAGTAACTGCATATTAACGTATATTAATTTAAGATTGAACGTAATGTATAGGATGGAACTTATTTACAGTATGCGTTTAGTCTTCTTGTGTGTTGTTTGTCTTCTTAGTAAAATATATTCATGGTTTCAATTATTGCTTTCATTTTAATATATAGTGTTCAGATTAATTGTCCTGACCTTTTCACATAAAAAATATTATCTTATAAGTTATATTTGCCTTCCAAGTTACTACCTTCTCATAACTTTTATTTTATTATGTATTAATATAATAGCTTCACTTGTCGAACATTTTATGTACTATGAAAATAAATGCAGCTCACACCATTATGAATGAGATACTCAAAATATTCACTGCATTTAAAAATTGATAATAATATTAAAATAATCAGGTGGATAGATCATGAATAACGATAGATATATATTATCTTTTCCTTGTTTAATCTTGAAAATGATAGTATTGATAGGATATAATTTTTCAAATAATCTCAGGTTATCTATACTTTGCAGCATCAACGTAAATCATAATATAAATCAATTAAATTTTTTATTTCAGAGAAAACTTCTTGATGCCAGTCTTGGATTTGCTGCAGGAGTGATGATAGCAGCTAGCTACTGGTCTCTCCTAGAGCCTGCGATAAAATTGGCAGCAGAAAGCAAAGTCTACGGAGAAGAGAGCAAATATGCATTTATACCAGTTGGCATTGGTTTTGTCGTGGGCGCAGCATTTGTATATGGGACCGACGTGTTGATATCTTCCCTTGGCATTCAGTCCCCCAATGTGCTTTTAGCTATGCAGTCAGTCGGTACGAAACAAAGACGAAAAATCCTTGCAAAATTAAAAAGTGACGAGGATCTAAACGATAACAATTTAATTAACAACGCACAAATTTATGGCGGCAATATATACTCAATTACAGAATCAACCACTATCGATGGTATTTCATCATATGTAAATTTTATTATATATTTTTCTTAAGATATGTAAAAGCAGCCCTCTTTGTAGACTTGGAACATGGGATCAGTTTACATGCGTCATTGTACTCTCGTTCCTCTTTCTTTGATGCCTTACGCATTAATTCCCATAGGCCCATAACCTAGGAATAAGCAGCACCAACAGAGAAATAAGTTTTCCTTATTACTGATTTATCGAACAAAAGCAGATAAATTGAATAGCCCTTGCTTAATACTACCCTTCTGCCGCCTTCCATACTATTCATCTTTCCATAATAATTCCGTTAAAGCGTTAAGCTTTACGAGTTACTCAAGGTCCCTTATGCTGCTTATTCCCAGATATTAAAATGCACGAAATTGTACTCGATACGCTTATTTTACATTATATGGCAATCGCTTGCCATTAACGAATGCAATCAGTAGTTTGAGTCTAGTTTTTTGCCTATGGGATAATCTTACCAAACCCAAGTAGTTACCGCATGCATTGTGATGTCCCTTTTAACTACGCGTGGAATTCAACACACAGATTCAGAACAACACCCCAATAAGTTATCATACACCGTGTAAACCGGAAAATTAAAAAGTCATAAAAGACTGTGTGAAATAAAATTAGTGCAGTGAAGTGATTAACACATATATATTTATAAAACCTTAAACCTTAAAACTGGACTTAATTTGTTACCGGTAAATCTAAATCAATGCAATCCTACGATAAACAGACAATAATTAACCATCAAATACAAACCATCACAAAACATGTAAAACAGACAAATACCTACACACTTTACTCACATTGAATCTGCGTTAAGAATTCCACGTGGGAAACTGATCTTATTGTCCTTGTCTACGGACTCTGTATATCGATTATTGGGATACGAAATACAACTGAAGTTTAGCATTTATCAGAAGAGCATCCTCGGCACGAGAAGCATGCAAAGTCGCTCAGATCAATCAGACTGGACTTCTGAGATCTTCTCGGCGTTCATCGTACCTAGCTGGGATTTGATGTCCCTTAGAATATTCGACAACGAAACTGGTATTCTCCAGATTTGATTTTTTCAGGCTTCTACGAACAAAATGCAAGAAGAAGACAAACTGGAAGCATCCAGAGGGACGCAGAGGGTGAAGAGATTGGAACCATCTACGAGGATCCTAATAACGATGCGAAAAACGAACAATGGCGAAGAATATTATTGCTGGTAGTGGCAATCACGGTATGCATAAAAAATATTAATGGCTAACAAAAGTACTTTTAAAAATATGTTTAAAATTTCTTGGGTCATTCAGTCTATAAATCTGTGCTTAGGTTCACAACATTCCTGAAGGCCTGGCGGTTGGTGTCGGTTTCGGTGCAGCTGCAAACAGCTCGTCAGCTACTTTCGAAAGTGCGAGGTAAGAATACGAAGGGATAATCGTTATCTTTTTCCTTTTTTTTTTCCTGTTAAAGCCATAAATACTCGATTGACTCGGATCAAAGTTATCGACGCACAGTGAATGCCATTCTCACGTGTCCAGCGCATATGAAGAAGTAGTTTGAATTTGTTCAGATAAGCTAATCTTAAGTGTATCATAAGGACTTGCGCAAAATTTCCCGGTATCGCCTATCAATTACGCGTCAAGATCACTACTGGTATTGTGCTCATATTGTCAATGGTTCCACGTAATAGGATTAATCAGAAATCAAATATGATGGACCTGAAGAAAACAGGAAAAAGATGTGTAGCGATACGAGCATAAGCTGTCATTTCGATTCGTCACTAAAAATTGTTATTTTTAAAAAGATACGAATTTACAATACCACTTGGCACTCGAATCTAACTCAATTTTATACGTGCAATTAATAACGCTATTTGATTGACGGAGATTTAGTCATGCTAAGATAAATCATATTTTATCATGAAATCGACTTAATCATAAATCAGTAATATATTAACCAATATCCAGACAATACATTATCAGTCTGCTTTCACAGCTACTTGATGCTACACAGAGTTTCCTGCAAGTATTAGTTGATATAATCGATTCTCGGTTATCATTGGACCACGAGTCAAGATCAACGTTATCGTGAGTTCGAATCATTGAAACAACCTAATCAGCGAGTCCATATCGAAGTCTGACTCGTTCATATCTCAGCCATCGCGAGTCCTTGATATTATTTTCCTTGACTCTATGTGGATCATCGAGTCATTAATCGAACGACTCTACAATATATATATCGACTTGATTAAACGCATAAAGTCACGAGGGACAAGATTTATTGTATTTTCGCCACGTAGCAGAGTCTCTAATCTACCAGGTAAAATCAATTTTGATTAGTTCGATCAAATGCAATATTTGTATATTGATCGTCATCGCGTAACAAAACCCTTATTAAAATTAATCATCGACGATAGAAAGAACTTTTGTTCTTAGATCCATGACTGATCTGGGATCACCATTGAATTATCCACCGAGAGAGTTTACGAGTTTCCGTATCTACCGCAGGCGTCTCTGTCGTCCTCGCTCCTTTGAGAATGCGGCCAGCGGTTGCCGCAAACGTCCGTAAGATCGCGACAGGGCCCGCCAAGGGTAATCTAATCCCGCTGGTAAAGGGACTATCGGAGCTACTCTCGAGGATAAAGGTGAAAAGGAGTGCGCGAGGAGGGAGGAGATTCATGGTAGGAGGTCCCCATGAATGAGTTCCATGGTGGTCGCAGGCGGCGGTCAGCCGGAGGCTAACTTTATTGGTGGTAGAACGGTGCTATACGTTCCTATGGGAGCTAGAAGCGTCTGAGGAAGAAGGTGGATGGTGGATCGTGGATCTCGGATCGTGGATATTGTGGATCGTACCGAGGGTACAGGGGGGGAAACGTGAAAAGGAAGAAGAAGGCTTATGGCGGCCGGGGAAGGGGCTGGTGGGGGGCACGTGTGGCCCTGGAATTCAACGAGCCCTAGGCGCCGCGCATTCCATCCCCCCTCTCTCCCTCCCCATTCGTGCCTTGCGCGCTTTACAGGCCTGTCTTCTCAAGTTGGTTTCTTTAGCGCACATTTAGTTTTATAAGCGCGGCCCTACCTAGTACGGGAGCCAGCCACTACGACTCCTACCTCTCGGCCATGCATACCTACGTACACCGATTACTTCTAAATGGCCAGTTTTCTTCTCGCCCCAAAAAAGTCTGCAGCTCCCTGTCGACAAAGTTTTAGGAACACGGACCATAGGAGATACGATAAGACGCGAGAAGAATTTCGGCGAATGAGTTTCGTGAAACGTAGCCGCATATGCCACACTGCCGTTATTTCGTCCTGAAGTGGAAAAATAAATTGCACCGTCGGTGCAGAGAGAAGGATGCCTAGCGTGGTGAAGAAAGATGGCGACAGAGGGAGACACCCGGTAATACCTGAACGACGAAGTAGAGCGAAGGGCCACGGGAGGAATAGCCTGGGTGGTATTTATCATTGTGACAAGGAATGCGCCCAGCAAAGTACTCCTGCTCTCGTAGGAGCCAGTGTGTTGACACAAAAGTGTTGCCAGGTGTTGCAGTGACAGTCTGGGACTCGACGCGTCTGACAATCGGCGCGCAAGAAGAACTTACGGGCCGAAGAAGGGATTAGCGAGGAGGAGAAGAACGAAGGTGGAAAGAAAATGAAGCGAGACGAGGAGGATATGGGTAAGGGCCGTAGTTAGCGCCCGGTCCGCCACGGCCCTCTGGCGCCACCGACGCCCAGACGCATATCTGATGGTGCGATTCCTGGAAGCGGCCCTTCTTTCTTCTCTGCTTTATTAGGGCGCACTCGAGGCGAAGCATTCACCTTCCCAATAACCTCGCGCGCCCGATTCTTCCCAGCAACCAGCAACGAAACATTCTCCCGTTCAAGGATTTCGACACGACTACCGTACTCTTCGATTTTGACACTAAGAGCGTCCGAGTGTTAATTTTCTTTTTTAAATCGATCACTCGCCTTCCTAACAAAGGAGGACGATCACTTTTCACGGACAGTGCCCAAAATTGCATTGCATAAAATTTGAACGCGCGAACGAATACCCATAAGAGAGTCCGAGGGTGGGCAGAGAGAACAAAAATATTCGATGACAGTCAATCGAGCGGAGAATCCAGCCCCGCGAAGGGCCCTCTTCTCTCGGGCCCTTCCTCTCTACTCGATGGCTCGCTCAGGGCATGTTTGTTTTTTAATTTGATTCAGGAATGTGTGACAGCCTAGAAAGCTCCTTCCACACAGAGGCGCTCGGAGAGCGCGGCACAGGCGCATGCTGGGATGTGGGATCTCTTGCGGGCCTAATGTCACGAGAGGGGCCCTATAGCGCGTACCTGTGCGCCGTGCAGGGCCCCCCCCCGGCTCCCCCTCCGCCCCCTCCCCCCTTGCCCCACTTCCTCAGCTGCCCCGTGCTCTCTCGCTGTTTGCGTGGTGTGTCGGTTGAGCAACCGAACCTAACTTAACTTCAGATGGGCCGCCTCGGTCCGCAGCCTCAGACTGGCATTCCAACGCATTCAAATGACGCGGCCGGACGCTAAAGTTTCGTCCGGCCACGGCGGAAGGCCATTAAGAATCTCTGGAATGAATGGACCGCGTTGCCCAGCGCGATAATTAAGAAATATCGAGAGGACTTAAAATTTCAAATCTCACCGCGTGCCCCGAAATTGGAACGGAACGAACTTTCGCTTACGTCGATTCTTTCTTATCCTCTTAAAACCTTGTTTGATCGAATCCGTGCAATTTTTTGTCCCCCCTCCCCTCCCTATAAAATTATTCAAAATGGCCTCAACCGATTACACGTTTAATGAACTCGTAGAGCTTCAATGGCAGTGTATATTTCTCCGCTATGTAACGTCCGACACGTAAAACGGGAACTCGACTTGGCAACATTGGATCATGATACGGGTTATCATTTCCCCGTTATATATACTCGCGCACCAAAGGGTTTAGCTCTCGTCTCAGTAATCTACAGGCTACAACTACTTCCTGCTGCTTCGCATTCTCACCAATGTCAATTCCCGTCTCTTTGTCCTTTACTCTTTTCCAGATTCCTCGTCCCTTCGCCACGTGGGGGCCCCTTGCGAATATTCACTCCCGTCGATCGGTCCGGCATTCCTGTTGGCGCATCGTCTAAAGTCCCGCCGTTTATTACATCTCTTACGTACCAAGAAACGACGGAGCCCTGGCCGTTGCGCGATCTATTTCGAAAATAGCCACGTTGACTCATTGTCAGCGACGATTGTCCGGCGTTTTTATAATTTTATCGGGCCAGCCAAAAAGGTACTTGAGCCATGTGTCACTTTATAAATAATATTCAGTAATTGTAATTTCTTAAGGCTCGCTTTATTTATTTATCTTTCGTCGATTCATCCAGGAACCCTTTTTCATCGTTCTTCGGATCACGCGGTACAATTTTCATCCTGAAACTCTACCTGAAATTAATCGATCCACTACCAGAGTCACGAGGATCAATCTTGCTGCTTGATTAGTGCCAGCCAGTAGACACTCCTGCAGGATACCTTGTTAACGAGGTAGCTGGATGCTGTTGCCTGCCAGTTCACAGCCACTGGACCAGTCGGTATACATATATATACACACACACATATATACTCTGTAACCAGCAGCCATACGAGACTCTCGTAAAGGTCGACCAAGTTTCCCAGTTATGAATGAATCTCCTGCACTCTACTCCAGAAGATAATCTCAGCCGATAGGCCGAGTCCACACGTGCCGCGCAAGACGCTCTTCGCTCTTCGTTCTTCGATCTTCGCACGTCGCCGGCACAAGAGTTTCACGAGCATCGATAGTCGCTACATGGAAACGGCAGTCTCTGTGATAATCGATCAATTCGCGAAATCGCAAAGGCGCCAACGGAAAGTGTCGCTGGGATTGTGAACGATGCCTAAGTATGCAGTGGAATCGAGCGCAGGAAATTCCAGCCGTAAATACCAAAGACTCGTGCGTCACTCTATGAAATCGTTTCGACTTTGTCATTCCCGACGCGATCCTCACCGAGTATCGCTAAGGGAATACGCAATCGACCATTCATTCCTTTTTTTTTTGGTCTCATTACTATCCCGATCTACTTTGTCCTCTTTGCCCCGGGAACCTCGGAAAAATCGAGTCTCGGCAAAGACCGAAATTCCTGACGATCGTCGGACACGAACGTCCGGTCAGGTATTTCGACTAGGAGCGAAAAGCTGGTATTTTATCGATCGGCCGTAACGCCGATCGGCATCGAGGAGATCCGGCCGGTTCTCTCTTTACCGGTCAAGGAAAACCTGGCAAAAAGTCTCGGCGCTGCCGCTCGCCGCCACTCTCTTCCCTCTTTTTTAGTCTTCTTTCTCTCTCTCTCTCTCTCTCTCTCTCTCTCCCTCCCTCCCCATACAATCTTTCCCTTTTTCCTAAGACCCAAAGCTGACTTTCTCATCGTACGGCTCTCCCCGTGTCAGCCACTCCTAGGAAAAATTCACCGAGTGAAGTAAACGCTTTGTGTGTCGAAGGGGGGGAGGAATGAAGAAGAGGAGGGGGGTCGGGTTCGCCGATGCAATCGAGTCGCGACCGATTCACGAATAAAGAATCATGAATGAACGTTTAATAGTTCTGCGCTGGTAATTGCCTTAAAGTCAGTGCTCTTTCTCTCTCTCTCTCTCTCTCTCTCGTTCCTCCCTTCCACCTACTCATTCGCTCATTCTCTCTCTCTCTCTCTCTCTCTCTCATTGGCACGTACACGCTCGCTTGGCCTAGCCGCAGAGAAAGGAACGAAAGAAGAGGAGACGATGCGATTGTTGGCAAAGGCGTTGCAGTGTGTACCCGGCTTTACAACGTCGCCTCGGCGTTGTAAACGCTCAAGGAGATCTGGTACTGACAATGAGTCAGACGAAGCTATGCGCACTTTTCCCTGAATCTGGGTCTGTCATTTTTTCCAACTAAACCGTCTCCGTACCCCGTAGCGCTCTCGCCTTGAGCTTACATGCGCATCGACCTTAGTCGACCTTAGAATAACCAAAGGATTAAATCACCCGTCAGGACGCACGCGCCGCGACGTCTATTTTGTCAATGAGGGTAGCTCCCATCTATATGGTTCACTCATGAATGACGGGCACGCGTACCTACTCTCGCTCGAGGAGCCATCGGTCAATGGCCTCCTCGTTACTTCCCTCCTATTCCCTCCTATTCCGCTCTATTTTCCCTCTCGCTCTATTCCATCCGACCTCGCGGATTCCACTGATCGGTCAGACACGGGAACGCAAACACCCTCCGCTGATCTTCTCTACTTTGGTCCAGGACCGGGTCCCATCTCCGACCCCCCGATCTACCTCGCCAAGATATATATTATGATAGGACCCTACCAAGGAAATTGACGACCACAATGGCCGCCAGGACTCTTCGGACGAAGATCGTTCACTCGAGCAGTCAACCGGGAGGCTGCTGATGGGGAAGAGGACCTGGGTCCAAACTGCGCTCCGGCACCGTCTGGACTCTCCGCGTGCCTCGTGCCAGTTTGCACGCCGGTTCCACGCTGATGTCGGCGGTGCTATGTTAAACATGGCGTCGAACAAAGCTGCCAACGAAACCATCTCATTTCAGCGCTATCCTTTCATCTGACTTATTACAGTATAGCCAAGGAGCGTACTCACCGCAGGACCACCGTCTCCTTCTTTCGCTCCCTTTGCCCCCTATCCCCCTCTCGCTCTCTCTAGTTTTCTTTTCTCCTCTCCACCCCTCCCAGCACCACCGTAATATTCGCCAGGTTCGAATAGCTTCGAGATGGCTCGAGACACTTATCGTTTGGCTCGAGTCGGAGGCCTCTTTTTGCTCCGAGCGCATTTTTACGTAATTTTACTCACGAGACTGGTCAACTCCTCGACCGTTGTCTAGCAGAGTGTCCGATTCCTGAGACCAAAAAAATTGCATTCGTACACATACGCCCGATATACCAGTCGTGATCGTTAAATCGCTACGACCGGATGCGCAGTGCTCGTATCGATCCTCTTTTTTTTTTACAAATTTTTTACTTCAAGAAGAAAAACGTTTATCGGAAATTCTCATTTCCTCCCGGCACTGACGAGCAGCACTCGCAGCCGATTTAAACGCTGCACTTTGTCCCGCGCTTATCGCGACACGGAAAGCCAATTCTGACGTGAGCTAATAGCGAAGGAAGTTGGGTACGATAGTACTTCCGGCGAACGGTAGAGCCCCGAACTCCACGTCAACCTCCGCACACATGCTAGGACAGTACAGTCAATGACACCCATCCATTATTGTATACACATAGTTGAACGCGCACACCAGCGCTAGCAGCCATATTGGCAAGAAGCGTCGGAGGAATGGCGGAGGCTACGTGTCAATGGAAAATGTTAATATTGAGGAACGCACGTTCCGATCAGCCGAACTGAGGTTGCTGTCGTCAGGGGTGGCTGGGAGGTGGCTGGGGGTGTTGGTCAGATGTGGGCTAGCAGATACGTGGAGGAATGCGCCGCGCTAGCAAAGTCTACGACAGCGACTGGAACGCGATTCAATTGTCAAGGATGAACCAGAGATGGCGCCACGTGTCAGCCGGTCGAGAACCGGTTGGATATTAATTTTATAAATTTTCAACAATTTTCTTCTCCTTCGCTCTTATCATTTCCTACGACTAAACGCACATGGACCGTAGATCCTCGTAGCTGCGTGTCTCGTACGCGCGTCGCTTTTATCGCTCGCTACTCTCGATTCTCGGCCTAGTAGGTTAGGTAGTCGTGA
The DNA here is from genome assembly GCA_036026315.1 of Trachelus stipa. NCBI lineage: Eukaryota > Metazoa > Arthropoda > Insecta > Hymenoptera > Cephidae > Trachelus > Trachelus stipa. The sequence continues at coordinate 1,135,881 of JAYRCB010000378.1, forward strand.
AGCTACCTATAGGCGGGGGGGGATACTACTCGCTCATAATTACAGCAGTCGCGTCGGTACAGTACGTCACATCCTCTTCAATGCTCGTAAACGCTCCTGTCCGTGTACCTAGTGCACGAGGTTACGGCTAGGAAGCATGAGAGCACTAAAATTAAATTTATAAAAAATTTCTATAACAGTATTAATGATTTTTTTACCCATAAAATTTCTACCTGATCCAAACTCGAAGACTTTTTTTCTTCAAGTTGGCACCGGTCTAAATAAAATGTTAAAAGCACACAGAGCAGCCTCTGTAAGACAGCGATATCTAGCAATCGGCTTTGGCCATCCACCAGTATGGACATGGAGACTCATTATTCCGGGAAGCATGATCGCCAGGATAAACATCTTCCATTTGCTTGTGCACTTTATAATCGCTCGGGTGCGCGCGGCCGCGTCGCGTACAGGGACGACGTGGCTTCTGAGAACTGGACTCGCGAGACCTTCTCTCTAAGCTAGTGACATTCCACGCCGATACTTTTCTCGTATCGTCTTTCGTCTCCGCCTGGCCGTGCGTGCCTCGCGAATACAACAGACCTGGCCAGAGAGACGGGGGGGGCCGAGCAAGATCAGTTTTCGTTATCAGTAGGACCTACTGCATCAGTTGAGTGGATTGGGTATGGTCTAGCGGGACGAAATGAGGTCTGGTAGAACGATAGAAGAATCTCAGGGTATTATCAATGATCTTCGGGAAGCGCGTGTGGCAGTAGACACTGGAGCGAGAGAGAGAGAGAGATGAGAGCGTTCGTAGAGTAACCGAGAGGCAGGGAAGTAAAATACGAGAGAAGAGCAAAGCTCTGACGCACGGGGGTCTCTCGCAGCAGCAGCCGATGCAGCAATGCAAGGAATGCGACGGCATTACGCATGCGTACCGCGTACCTTACTCGGAACGGACGGACAGTCAGAGCCGTTATGTCTCTCGGCTGTGGCCTCACGATCGTCTCCTCTATATATTCCTGGCATCACGAACCTGGAGACCCCTCGGTCAGGGTTCCTCTTCCTTCTTCCTCGGTGACCCAGCCAGGTCTTTCACGCAAAGGGAGAAGCCCCCGTTCGCAACTGGGTCCGATAGGACGAAATTTGAGGAGAGTCCTAAGCGCGGCTTTACGACGGCTCGATTAGCCACCGTAGTATGGTCGAAGCTCGAGTTTCGTGTGGCGCGTAGTACTTATGGCAAGGCCGGCTGCTGACCCCGTGTATTTGCAGTTTTCCACTCACCTACGGTAATCGGGAATTAATGTCATTTACGTGGAGCTCCGTATCTCTCGGGTACTCTTGTCCTTGATGGGGTACGGCTGGAAGAACGCATGGCGAGTGGGAATGAATTTTTGGAAATGGTGATAAAAAAATTTTTTTCATTTTCAAAACGGGGCAGACGACTCCTCGGGTGGAGGAAAGGAAGGAAGGAAGGAAGGAAGGCAACCAGGCAGTGAGGCAGGCAGCTAGCCAGTCAGGCAGGCCAGGAGTCTTGTAGTCGTGGAGGATCAGGTGGAAGTGGAGGCCAAGAAGGAAGGAGGAAGGAGGAACGTTAAGGAATGCATGGGAACGAGGCGCAAGCGGGCCGACCGCGATTTGCCGGTCCCGCATTCCTCCAACGCCAAGGCAAGCTCCGAGTCCCGAGGCCACCGGCAACGGCTAACGCCATAAAACCATAAGATCAACCCTGCATACCCTGTACTCTATGCGTGCTACACTGCGCACCCCGTAGACTCGACTTTCGTTTAAGATACCCTTGCTTTGTCTTTGAAAATTGACTTTGCCTCTTTTTTTTACTCTTTTATCTTTTTCAAATACGGAGACCTCATTCCAGGGTGGATTTCATTCTGTCTCCGATATATCACCAATGGGACTCCGAGACCACGTGTGTCTATCGATTTGCCATTTGCATAAGTCACTTTCCGATACTTTCTAGCGACTGTGTACGTGTAGTACGGTCGAGAGTCCACGAGTGTGCTCAACTCTGTTGGGTCCTAAGTGTGTGTCTATTAACTTCATTCCATTCGTTAGTAACCAATGCTACGTTCCCTACTGAGCTCAGAAGTTTATTATGTATGTACTGTGTGGATGCTGTATGTAGAGACGTATCAAGACTGATGACCAATGTCCAATCGCCGGCTGGGCCTTTTATTTGCCGGGAGAAATCTTCGGTTTTTGACTCGAGACGGCTCGACGCCCCTGTCAATTTACAAGGTGTTATTGCCGCTTCTGAGATCTGCGGTCGGCCACCGCTCTCCTCTCTCTATTTCTTCTCGAGTTGACTCCAGAGGCCATTTCCTTCCAGGTACCTGGAAAACCAACGTGTATTTTCTTTCTTCGACTTACCACAAGTGTTTTCATGGGATTCGTGGAATTTCTTGTTCCTAAGAAAAAAAAAGGAATACGTATGCCTCTCGAAAGTCAGGATCAAGTAGGAGAGTCATCAAGCGTGAGAATACCTCTGTACTTGGGCGCTATGTTAAACCATTGAAAAGTACGGGTGTGCGGTTTTTTTTCTGGAAAATTAGGTAATTTGGCAAATTGGCGAATCGCCGAAAGTGCTAACTACCCGTCGATACTTTCTCCCGGATCCTAACTCGTGACTAGGCCCATACTCCTACTCTCAATTTCTTCCTCCTGACACTCTTGACTCTCCGCTCTCCGTAAGGACGGCTCCCAGTCAGGTTCATGTCTACCCACTTCTAAACGGTGTTCTCGAGCGGACGTCGTTAACGCTCGATTTCACAATGGCCTCCGAGCGGGACACGAGGCACCACCTCAAAGTGGCCCAAAAACCACCCACAATGTTAGCTACGAGCACCGGGGGCAGTCAGGTCCCGCGCCTCTGGTGAGAGAAACTCGAAACACACGACTGATAATAAAATAGAAGGAACAAGCTCAGGACCACCACCTGGGTCGGTCTGTGAATAATAAGGTAACGCAATGAGATTGAACAATTGAATGATGTTGGTTGGTGCCAACCGAAGGGGGGGAGGAAGGGAAGGGTACCTCAAAGGTACACAGCAGAATGGAAGTCGTGGACCGAGTGGTAGGGAGGCTGAGGGAAAGGAGGATGGCCAGTGAGAAAAGGCATAATTCTTAGAACCCCGATGACCTCCCCCGGCACCCGGTGCAATCGGCGACCAGCCGGGGACACCGAGTTAACTGTACATCCGCTTATGTACCGACCCGTCGGCGGAATGCGACGCCACGAAGTGCCATGGCATCTCGTGCGATGCCATCCGATGCTATTCCATGACATACCGCGCCGTGCGACGTGTGATCAGGCCGGGGCAGCGGTGCGATCACGTCATTCATTCACCTGCGAGGTGAACCTCCTCTTCCTTCTCATCCACCTCTTCCTCGTGCCCGTGCCCATGTGTCCACCTCCTGGTATCCTCCTAGCCTCCACGTAATGTTCGTAGCTGATGGTGTCCCTGAAGAATTCCGTCCTTCCTCATCAGGATGGGAAATGATCTTTGGATCTGATGAACCTCGGTTCATTCATCGACTACGCCTACGAAACGACCCAGGTCCGATCATCTGTCTCTGATCGTCTTGTACAGCATGTACCAAGGTACCCGAACTAAAAAAGCGCCAAGTCAAAGCAACGTATCTTTCATTTTCAGAAACCTGGCCATCGGCATTGGCATACAGAACTTCCCGGAGGGCCTGGCAGTTGCGTTGCCCCTGCAAGCTGCCGGGTTCAGCACCTTCAAGAGCTTCTGGTACGGACAACTTTCGGGGATGGTGGAACCCATAGCTGGCGTCATTGGTGCTGCTGGCGTGACCCTTGCTGCACCTGCCCTGCCCTACGCCCTTTCCTTCGCTGCTGGTGCGATGATCTACGTCGTTATTGATGACATCGTACCCGAAGCTCATCAGAGGTAGTCGTCATTGCTGCTAAGGATCGGTGTTACAATCATCACTGCTCATAAGGATTTGAGTCTTGCCCTAATCAGTCCCCTGGTCCACGGTGTGCAACGTGCCCCTTCTGCTACGGGGGGAGATTGGGTTTTGGGTATTTGCCATGGAATTCAAAACGAGGAAAGCATGTGTGTCTAGATCTAGAAATGATTTTGTAACCGTAGCTTGATAGCTGGCTTATGTACGTAGACGCACACATTGGCAACGTGTGTTTCCACAGGCCCTCACGTACCTCACTAGCTGACTGCCTCACTGGCTCATAGCTCATACTCGACTCGTGCACGTAGCGGCATGACTCTGCGATAGGAGTTCAGTCAACCCCGAGAACTAGTCCGTTTGAAAGAGCTAGGTAGATGAGAGACGAGGGAGAGAAAGAGAGAGAAGAGAGAGAGCAAACTGGCACCTCTCGTTACCTCTCTCATTCTCTAATAAAACTAGAGCTACCTCGTGCTAGAGAGTCTAGCGCCGCGCGGTCTCTCATTCCTCTCTGAGGTCTTCTTGTCTATTGAGAGAATCCAAAAGGAGAATTTATGGGTTTACGGATTCACAATGTACAATATGGATTCTGGCCAAAGCATGAAATATATTTGTGGAAGAAATGTTGTTGCGAAGACTGATTAACGTACGAAGAGGAGGAAGGACGTACGGATGGATGTGTTTGTGAAAAAAAAAGGATAATGGAAAAAAAGAAGAGGGTCAAGTCTGCGAGGAGGAATGAGGCCACAGCGGCTCGTTCCTTTAACTGGTTCCGGTTTTAGTCTATTTTTCTCTCTCTCTCTCTCTCTCACTCCCTTGTATTCTTCAACCAGCGTCTGCTTCCAGCGACCCGTTGCACTTGCACCCGTTTCCGTCTCACGTTTCACCCTCCGAGCCCATTCAAAATGAATTAGAATGCCGCGGTGTCCTCAGAATCGTAAGGGCCAACGTGGCTTTTCCCACCGGTACAATAGCTTTTTATTTGGAGCTCCCTTGCTTACTTCCCTGGTTCCTCCGGGGGTTGTTCACATTTCCTACCGGACAACTTGTTCCCTGAGCCAATAGCCAGTACACGTTGAGCCTTTGCATTTCTCGTGGCGAAAGGAGACAATTGTTTAACGAAAGAGGTAAAAGGTCCTGGGATCTTTCTTTTTTTTTTACTCTCTCAATCCTTCAGGATCTACAATATCCAAGGAGTGTTCGCGGAACCGCGTCCTTATCGCGGGACCAAGGAACCGCAAGCGGAGAACCAGGAACCACGAACCGAAAACTAACCGGGCACCTTCAGTGCCGTAACTAGTTAGCGGGGAACGGACGTGGCGAATTTTTTCCCAGGCCCCGAGCCAAGCCAACCGTCATTGTCATTATAATTGGCTTCATTGTATTTCGCATGCGATCCAGCCCGACTCTCCTCGAGCGAGGAAGTAGGAGACGTGAATCCTGAGATACTCCAGCGCCGTGCGCTCCCTCGGGACCCCATCGGGAAAAACACAAAAGTGAAAATAGATCCCTCTTCCAGGAAACGGTTGCCTGGCAAACTCACCAAGAGTATCGACGAAAGGCGCGGCATGGGAGATAGCAAAAGATTCTTTTTTTTTTCTTCTTCCAACCCTGTGCACCTCCCCTTCCATCATCCCCTTGTGATCCTTCCTATCGGACAGTCCTTCCGACTGATTGCGACTTTCTCATGTATCCCAGCCTCCCATACACCTAAAGGACCCCGTACCTACAGCATCTATGGACTGTCTTCCTAGAATGAGAATACCAGGAATTCGGAGATACAAGGAGGATTTTCGAAACTCGAGCGATCCACTGGCTGAGTGAGATCTCGCACGTTGACTCCATTTCTTGGAAGGTTTAGACCCAAAAATGCTTAGGACAAGGATCCTGCCGCTCAGGAATTCTTTCATAGAATCGCTACAGCTTCCCTCGAGGGTGCGTGGCTACGGGGGCCTATGTCGATGCCTGAAAATCTGATCGTGATGAAAGCTGGATTGGGTATCTTTGAATAATAATGATAATTTTAAACGTCTAATGGCGCAAATGAGGCAGGGCTAGGTGGGTATGTACATTTAGCAGGGCTATGATTGATGTGGCAGAACAGCTACCGAAACACAACAGTGGGTTTGGCGCGGGGTTGAAACGGACGGTTGTGTGTAATTTGAAAAATCAACAACCCGTGACGTGCGAATAAGTGCAATATACATAGGTGGTGGTAACAACAGTTGCTTAATTGCCCCACAGGAACCCTTTCATTCTGCACCGTACCCCCATCTCCATTGTCAGCTCTAGCTCCGAGGTAATGAACCCATTGCTGAGGTTGCAGAGTTAGGTCTAGACTGTTCCTTATACCCTAACATTACCAGTACGATTTGTTCCTCTGATGATTAACCAGACTGACTTTGATTCTCAGTGGAAATGGAAAACTAGCCAGCTGGGGCGCCGTTCTTGGATTCCTTGTGATGATGTCCCTCGACGTTGGACTCGCTTAAGCTGTCTAAGCGCTGCCAACTGCTGTTAGCTGAAAAGTCATTGCCAGCTGCCAATCACGTCTTTGCGTTCAATCCGGTGAGACATTTCCATTCAGCAGGACGATTTCAGTATTTTCTACAGTCGTCGGTCCTACAAGATTTCTGGCGAACTTGCCAATCCTTATTTTTAGGTTCCTTAATAATTTTAGTAAACACGTCTGATACCCCGTTGACGGATCAGCAATATTGTATTAGGATTATTAATAAGAAAAGTCTATAAAGACAGAAGGAGGATGGAACGACCGGATCGATGCCTCATGAGTTAGCATCTAATCTATTAAATAGGTTATTGGTTATCGTTAAGATGTGCATCGTCGAGGAAATTCGTATATACAGGGTGGCACCAGGTGCTGGTTGTCAGATGGCTAGTTCAATTCAAGTAACGATTAAGGACACATTTATTAATTGACGATGATCCTATCAAAATCCATGAGTAGCTCCTTTATTGGTTTACGGACTTATTGGACTTGTCAGCTGGTTATATTAGAGGACGACCGTGCTAGGAGGTTTATGCGAACAAATTCTTCCAAGCGAAAAAACGGAAAGTTAATATATTGATTTTATGTGAATAATTAAGGATATATCATTTAGCCAGGAGATGCTTTCTTTGTAACGTCCGACTTGACGTACTCGAACCTATTGTTATCGTTTAAACGTGCGTTTAAATTATTTTGACAGACTTTCAAAATTGACCTGAAAACTTGTTAGTAGCCCGGGAACAATTCCAAAGACATATCCCGATTGTATATAGCGATGGTATTAATATATGACATGTACATATACATATATATGTAATTATGTACTACTAATATGTCTAAAAAAATTTTGTAGATAGCCTATATGTTATCACTGCGCATTTATTTAATGGAAAAATTATTATTGCTATTAATAAATTATGCACTTGCATTAATTAATTGCGTCAATTCACTAGCGGTATGTATAATTCTAAATACATAATTCATTAATTGCGAAGGCACTTGCGAAAGGGAAAAAAAAAGATTGTTAATTAAGCATTCGAGTAACTGTAAAATATCGATGGAATTTTTAAGCGTGTCTCTTGTTATTATCTCGACGATGCATAATAAAAGTGCAAAATGTTTTATATAAGATATATATTTTCGATACGAGCGACTACAGAGTGCTATGTACTATAACGTGATAGCAATACGGATATAATTATGTGCGTAGGTAAATATAGCATACAAATTGAAGGCGGATAAATCTTCACGTAATATGATTCCCGGTAGATCCAAGAGAGACGAGGAATAAAATTCAGTGAAATACGATTTGGAATTTCGTTTTGGATTTCTTATGGATCTCTAAGACGGATCTGTGAAACTGACCTGGGATCGATTGGTTTATTTATTATTAATAAAGTTTAATATTTATAATTAACTCGGTCACAAATTTATTGTCACAAGAGAAGCGTTTGCCTTCATTTTGTTACCTTCTATTTATTATATGTAAGAACGATCCTCCTGTCAGGTTTACAATGTACCTTTTACTACCAGCCAACAACTATTATGTATAGTCAATAGATATTCCTACAGTGACAACTCCTATATGATGTACTTACGATTTGTCAATGAACTGTATTATTTATGGGCTGATAAATAACGCTGTCTGTAATTAAAAATTCCATATTGTGACAGTGTAATTTTCTATGTGAAACAATGACATTGTTATAGCTCAAAATAAAGGTGCTCTCAGGCCCATCGTACAGATTACAAAATTATTGAGAAACAATTATTATGGATGATTGGAATTTTGTGAACCGCGTCATCCCCGCAACCCGAAGAATCCCATCTGCTTCGTCAACCCTGAAAAGCAATGTTTTTTTTGTCACTTTCAAAAAATGAAATTTCGCCACAAACAATTCCTCAGGATTCAAGGAGTGCACGTGGGCTCCGTCGAAAAGGTATTTGTCAAAAAGCAACACAGATGTCAGCACAGTCGCCCGAGCAACCCCGTAGTCGTCGCAGCCGTCGTGGCTCAGCATGAATGGAAAAACAGCCAAGGGGAACATTCGCTACCTCGACGGAGTCGAATAGTCGTGGAGTGCTAGACGGAACGGTTGGTGAAGAAGATGAAGAAGGATGCCGATTGTGGGATCAAGCTTAAAACATCAAGAGTAAGTGAGACAGAGCGAATGACAAAGGAGGAAAAGACAGTCTGCGCAGTCGCCACGTTTCACGCTGAAGCGAGTAACGAATGCAAGAGAGTGAGAGAGAGAGAGAGAGAGAGAGGGCGAACTATAGAGGGTTAGGAGGGAGAAGGACGTCGCTCTGTTTCAGGGGAGTGGAGTAGCGTCGTAGTGCGGTAATCGGTCTCTCTGGTTCTCTGCCGAAGTAAAGTTAAGGGCTGCCAGCAGGGTGGGGGGTGCATAGGAAAGCGCAGAGTGAACGAACCGTTGCGCCTGCAGCAGTCTTCCGATGTACTTCGCGTTGTTCGCTCACACGTGTCTGGCTGCGTTGCACTCGTTGCACTCGTTGCACCGACTGCCTCTACGTGTCTACCGTCTCTTGTGTTCTTATCGATATACGTCACTGTACACTCTCCAGTATATATGTAGATACGTTAAGTTGTACGTGCACACGGTACGAAACGAAGACCCATCGTGGAGTTTCTATGCCGAGCGACAGCTACTGCTCTTCTGGATACGTTGCAGCAGACAGGACATTTTGGGATTTTGACGTCCTCACGGAATATCGAGGACCATTGGGAATGCAGTTTTATACGAGAGGTTTCGCTTCCTCGCTACCCTCCTTGTGGACGGAGCTTTAAGGCACAGCGCACTCTGGAGGATATTTTCGTGTGACTCGTGGTTCGCATTGGCGTTGCGACACTTTAATTTAGTTACGTCTTGTACCTAACCTAGTCATCTTCGGCTTGTGTTGGAAAATACGGATATACGATTCGCACGTGTTGCGATGCTGGCGAGTAGAATCCCTTGATACCTTTTTCCTTCTTCAACAGTCGCATTTACTGCCATCTTTGGATTCCTGCGCTCTCTACGGCTGTTACGTAATCTTTACCTCCGTTCTCGTGCAGCAATCCTCAAATATCCCTTAATGTAATTTGCAATAATTTTTCATCGGTACTCGGTACAGTTGTGATTTTAAAATTGGGCAATCTTTAATCTTATTTCTATTATCCGCTCGTACGACACTCGTGACAATTTCGTGGCGACGTTTTAAACCACCCTGATTGTAAGCGCGCAAAATGGCAGGCAACGAACTTCCGACAAAGAAATGATCAACGACCTCAAACGAGAACCGGAAGTCGTAGGAAGCGGCCAATTGAACGGGAGGAAAGGCTTGCAAACTTTTGCCAATGCTGCGTTACAAAGGACTGGTCCGTATGTAAAATGGTTTTCGAAGATGAGACGAGTATCCTCAGGGGCGTACACCCCAATTCCAATTCCCTCCAATGTTTCTCCATATCCGGTTTAATCTCAGACGCATATTTATATCTACGTCGAGAAATGAGTCTCAGAGTCTCGTGATACTTGGACGCACTTCCGTCCAGTGAAGAAATACGATAAGAAAGAACATTTTGGAGAATAAGGTTCCAGTCGACGTCCTTCCGATGCGCTCTGGAATGCGGTATGCCGCAGAAGAAGAAGAAGAAGAAGAAGAAGAAGAAGGGAGGAAACGGTGGCGGCGGAGGAGAAGGAATGAAGTTAAGAGGGGCCTTTTCTTCCCGCAGCTCTCTCGAGTGAGTAACTACCTGACATAACCTTTTTGTTCTCGTTGCTTATCAACAGGGAGATTTTTTAAAACCATTTTGCCCTGGGCCTCGCGATCCCCCTGATCCTCCATGAGGCTTTTCTATCGCCTGTCGTAAAGACCTGGTAGGATGATCTACAGGATGATCGGGAAGAGCAAAGTCAATATAATAAATCATATACGAATGTCTGACGTAAGAGTCTAAATAATATTGTAGAATAAAGTTTTGAGGAATTCGTACCCGTTGCACGATCCGATCCAATCCTCGTGCTCTGGCTCCTCTGGCTACACGGAACTAACTCCCTCTTGCTCTCTCGCTGGCGTTAAGGAATTTCCTCCTCCGAGTGTCGGTCCAAGCGCTTCGGCAAAAAGGCCACGGACTATTTTAACGCTCGCAAAGCAATTATTTAAAGGACCTGGCGCCGTTAGGAAAGCCGACGGCCGCGCTTGATCGCCACGACAAGAAACGACGATCGACGCCCGCACGAATCGCTTCGTCGCGGCGCCAGCGCCGCTTTGGAATTCGAGTATTCTTTCATGGAATTCCTGGGAATGGGATTTCCCTCCTTTCGTTCCCTTACGCTTCTCACCAGATTCTATTGCGTCTCGCTGCTATGCCAACGCACCGGAACTCCTTTCATCCGTTTCCGCGAAACCGACCAGACTTTAGTCGCGGTACGATTTACTTTTTCGAATTGTGCAATCGACAGAAATTTCATCTCGGGGCACTTTCTTCTCTCACGAATTTTTACTCGATGGAATGCGATTGGCTCGGCATCCACGTGGCCCTTTCACGTCTATCTTCATCTCTTTTGCTCTCTCTTATCTCACCTCCCCTTTTTCTCTCTGTCTCTCTTACCCCCCACAAAATTCATCCTTATCACCCTCTTCAACTTTTCACTATTTTTCTTCCATCTCTTATCATGCACCATTCAACTTTTAGCTACGAAACGCAAATACTTTGGCGTTCACGGCCAATCGCCTGATCAATACGATTTTTCTTAATTGAAGTAAAAAAAAATATTAAACGAAAAAAAATCTATTCTTGGAATATCTTCTCAGATATAGAAAAAAAAGTTGCCTGATCAAGATATTCCACCATCATCGTCACACAGGCTACCTACTAAGGGTAGCGCGAGAGAGACACGTAATCTCAAATTGGCAGTGCAGCGCGCACGTGGTAGCAGACGCGTGTATTCGCCTAAGGCCTAAGGCTTTATATATATAGAAACGATCGTCGGCGGAACAGCACCGGAAGTCGTCGAGTTCCGGCCAGGCATTCGCGGGTCACCGCCCTTTCAAGTCGTAGACTAGACGAATGCACAGCCGTTTCGTTAACCTCCTGTCAAACGTAAACGACCGACCCTCGCATGCAAGATATTAAAATTTAACGAAATTTTATCAAAAATCTATTTTTAAAATATCATTTACCCCACCGTCAACGATTTCTACCTTATCGACATTAATATGAAATATACGTATTGACGTACTACGGTAGTCGTACGTCGTGGGTATATGCCGTGCATTGTTTTTACCAGTTCCTCCCCAGCCTCCCCCCCTGCTAAAATACCTAACTTTATGAATGAAAGCACCAAGACCTTCGCCAGTAGCAAACCAAGTAGTACTCGCGTTTACTCGGCCGTTCCAACGGAGGAAGGAAGTCGTCGGTGTAAAAGTATTGGCCCTTCCTCCACTGGCCGATCAATGCGCCGCCACTCATTACGATAGGACAGTAGATACTCGGCAGGATGCCGCATTCGAGGAAGTGTAACTCCTCCGTCTGCCCGTCTACAGGGTGCCTCTAATCGCCTGGATGCATCATGTATAATTCATCGTTTAATTAGATATCCCTATCCCGGTATCTCCGTCTCGCTCCAGCTCCCAGTATCTCTCACTCTCTCTCTCTCTCTCTCTCTCTCTCTCGCACAGTCTCCATATCCCTGGCAATGGTCTCTTACCAGCTCAGGGTGAGAAACGGTCATTGAAATAATTGTGTCCTTTTCTTAGCTTATATTCATTTTTTTTTCAAATTTTCAACTTTGTTTATCAAAACGGTACTTCGTTAAATGAAATTTAATCGAACAGCTGGATAAACGTGGCTTTAATCGGACTTTTTATCGCGCCCGATCCTACAGGTCGTTTCATTTCCGAAACGCGTCTTTTCGGTACGTCCGGAAGGAGAGGCTCGATTATTATTTTTGAAATTGCATCGTTTTCCAGAATTTGCTATTTTAAGAGTGACGTCACTAATTCCTTTTTTTATCTTCGACCTTCCTTATCTTTCCTTTTGTCTTTATCGTATCGCCATCCTCAGGATGCTGTTTCTACCGTTAACGCTACTGCTGCCTTTACTGCCACTACTGCTTCACTCTATTTCTATATCCATTTCTATTTTCTATTTTCATGCGCCGCCAGCGTCGCCGCGACCATTTTATTCGTCTGCGATATTTCGAGCTGGCTCCTACCGTACCACCATATCGCCCTACTATACTGATCTGTATTAACCCTTTTTTTTTTATTTTTACTAGATCCACAGATTACATAGGATTTCTGATGAGAATAAACGTTATCGCGAAAATCCACGAATTTTTGCAAATCTCGGATTACACCTAGTTTGATTAGATTTTCGTGAAATTCAATAGAGATTTTTTTAATTATTTACTGCGGTCTATCATCTGGTTAAGTTCGATCTGGTAATTAGCACATGTTATAATCGCACAAACATTAAACGTATCTGGGTGGCACTTGAGTAACACGCGAGAATCACGTGTCTAGAGTCGTACGAGCAAATTATAGTTAAAGTAAGCTTGTAAACGTATATACCTATTTGAATATGTTATTAACGGAGGGTAGGCTAATTTTTGGATAAAAAATGAAAAACAATTTTTTTTCATTTTCCATTTAATTTTTCTTCCATCGTCCACACGTTGTTCACTCGGTATCTACTTGTTTCAACTGTCTTTGGCATCTCTTGCTTTACCGTATTTCTCGTACTTTTTCCCTCTGTTTTTCGCCCCTTTACGAAAAGCCGATCCAGACCTACCTTTCCTTATAGGTGCAAGGTACACCTTGCCGAATCGCTATTTTGGGGGGAAAAAAACATATGAGCTTCATCCTGGCACCGGCAATGAGACCAGCCCCATATAGGTATACATACGTGCTCTCAATAATTCATGGGATTTTCATGGCCGGCAGATTCGACTTTTGGCAGATTCGTCTACCGACATTGACCTTTAGGCAAATTTTGTCGAATCTTGTTAACCTGCGAATAACTCAGCAGCCTTTTTTTCATCGACAATCTTATGCATCTATTCCGTCTATTCGTTCTTCCTTGGTTTCTCTGCTCGTGATAGGATCTGTGATAAGATTTTCGAATTGAGATTATTCGTAATGTTTGAGACGCTTAAAAAATTTCAAAACTTTTTATCGCTATTGCGCTATTGTTTATAATGAAGCTGCGAGGGAGTCTGCGAGACTGCGGAGCATGAACCTTTTTGCGGGTATGGTCTTATGTGAGATTTTTTTCTCAAATCTTGCGCGACGGATTTTCATAAATTTTTTTTATTAAGGTGCCACTTGATTTTGGGATGATGATTGTTTTGACTTTTTTTAAAATTCCCGCTAATTTTCATAGCTGTTTCATCGGGCGCTGTCAGTGACACGTTGCCGCATCGCCATGCGTACTGCGCAACAAGGTTTCGTCGTGGAATAGAAGCGTTTTGGAAAAAAAATTTTTGGAAATTTTTTGACGATCGTGTTATTTGAAATTTTTGGAATAATATGGTGTTTTAAAAATTTACATATTTTTTGCGAGATCGAAATCAGCGATAAACGCGATTTTCTTGGGAAATATTGTAATGAAAATTACTTTTATAATTTATTATGTTGGCGCTTGGTGGAAAGTCTATGATTTTTAAAAGTTTTACGAAAATTCTTGCAATTTAGGTGCTCGTTTGACCAGCAACGAATTCGGCCAATTCCGAAGGCCACGAGCGAATTGCGCATTAAGTTGACTGCATGGAAAGACTCTCTGCTATAAAAAAATTACGAGACTAAGAAAAAGAATCAAAATTTTTTTAATTATTCATGTTAAATTATGTGAAATTTGTACGCGAACGGACGATGCCGACGTGGCCGACTTTTATGTGAGATATCAATTAGAAAGAGTTGCATGAAAAAAACATTTAAGATTTATAATCGACTAGGAGAGTTTAAAAAATGAAAATCAATCAAAAATCACAACATTTCATTGCATTTAGCCGCACATTTGACCAGCCAGACATTTGACTATGCCGAAGGCCATCGACAAATTGCGTGTTACTTATCACCGATAGACGATCACGATAAAGTTCGAAAAAGTTTGAAAAGTGGCATTTACCCGAAAGTAATAACAGTGAAAAAGCCTATAAAACACTGAAAATCTGCAAAAGAATCGTTCGGGTCGTGAAAAAAGGTGAAATCCAAGGTATGTATCTCCGATTGGAGGAGGCACGGCCATTTTGTTCGGGAACGTTTCGGCAGACAGCCATCAGAGCGCGCTGTGTTCCTTTTGCGAATCGCAAAAACATTTTTAGCATCTTTACCGCGTGCCACGTAAAAATCATACAAGTAATTACGTCTGGAACGTCCCTATATACGACAACAACCCTCCACATAAAATGCCCTTAAGAATAAAGGATTTTCAGGCACAATCATTACGGCATATTCGCGCCGTAGGCATCTCCCTCGACGTCCCGACTCGGCGGCCGTTCTCCCGTAAGCGGCACCAAGTCGCGAAGGTGTAGAGAGGGGGTCCGCAAGCGAACGGCTCCTCGAACACTCAGTCCTCGTCCGCCAGCCGGCCGTCTCTGAAACCTAGCTGACAGTTTCCACCTTCTCGCTCGCGCGAAAGCCTCTTTTCTCCAAGTTGCTAGTCCTCTCACTCACTCGTTCACTCAGTTGCTTTTTCACTCTCTCGCTCACCCACTCGTTCCTTGCCAGTGTCACTGATTGGCTCTCCTAAAAGGACCTTCTGCCATCCTTCGTCCTCGACTCGTGTCGCGTGAGGGTTGTTTCCCAAACAAGCTACGTGAAAAACTTTGGCTCGTGTTCGTTTTACCAAAAGATTCTACATGAAGATTCGTTCGAGACTCAACGTACCAGCGGTCCTCTTAGTTTCTTGAAATGGGATTATATTTTGGAAGTGAACGCGCGTTGGCAATCCAATGACTCGGGGATAATTCAACGATTCATCAACTGGAAGATTCGACGAGGATTCCTGCTCTGGGTTGAACAAAGGGACAATGCTGGGTAAGACATATTTGTACTTTTTATTTCTTCGCGATCGTCGGTTACTTTTGAAAACGGCCAACGGCCGTTCCATGAAAATTCCTCATTTGTTTTGTCTACCAGTTCTTTCCCTCTACCTCTTTGTTCCTATTTTCTCAACTCCTAATCCTTTGTTGTCAAAAGTGTCTTTACCGAAGCTCGATCCTTTTTTCTACGAATTCAGAGAAACTCGTACTGTACGTGTCGTTCAGTGCGCATGCGCCCAGAGAACCCGGAATCGGAAGGCCTGCGATCCTCGACTTCCGGCCAAGCGAGAGCTCGCTATTAATTCCAATTAAAATCCAGCCAATTATTTCCTCCACGAACACATCGCGACTCGTTTTCGTCTTATAGAAAATTCGAAATCCGTATCAGTAACGTTCGCTTCTCCTTCTGACATCGGATTGGTCGCAGGTGTCGTGACTGGCGACAACCGCGCAACTTTCGTCGTAGCATCATTGAGGATTCGTAAGTATGGCGAAAACAACGTGAACGAAATCTCTTAATAGCTCGGCAAGAGCAAAGACCAAAGACTTCTTGGCCCCAATATCATTGGCGTAGAAAGATTTTTTTATTTTCCACAAACGACATACGTTATATACGCCGTCAATGGTTTCTCCTTATCTTCTCGCGTTCAGTCTGCCTTCCGTTTGTCTTTGACTGCCAAACTGACGCGACGGTCTTATCGCTTCACCGGATTAAACGGTCAATTCTTGAAACTGGCCGAAACACGTGGAACAGAAATTCTTGTTATGAAAATAAACTTATCTCGATCCAAATTCCGCGTCTGATTTTTATTTTTAAAAATACAAAAATCATTCAAGAGGGTTGTAGACATTTGAGGTTACCTCGGCTAACGAACCAAGGGTTAACGCACTGTGCAGCACATAGAGACACATCTACATGGACATTTCTACATACACGCGCGACGAACTCGAACGGTCGTTTGATCTTGCCAAATAGCGCAAATAAATCCGCGTATGTATATAATTAAATAGATAAAGACCATAAATTTGGGGAAGTTATATAAATGCGAAAAGTGCTTGGTAAGGCCCCTAAGTCTATTTCTGTATGCCGCCGGCATTCTAGCACAGTGGCTCCCAAATGCCTGACTCTCCCCTAAGCCATTGTCACAGAGCAGGGCTGCCACTTTGCCGTCTAAATACAATATGGAGGCGGCGTTTAAGCTCCGGTCTAACCGCAAACTACAAATCGTAAAAACGAAAACGTCTTTTAACCTCGCGTCGAAAACAACTAGAAATCAAGTTTACGTTCGTCTCTCGCGTTACGTAGCGTGCGGCGGCTTAGGGACTCGCATACTCGAACCACCAGCCATCGCCATCGCCACTGGCAGCACCAGCAGCAACGCGCGAGGTTTGCCTTCTCTTTATCAGCGAACCGTAACGGCTCGGAGGTACACGCCAATTTTTCAAACCTTTTGCACATCGTCAGAGTTGAGAATCCCTGAGACCCCGACAGATTTCGGAACAGTCCTCGTGTCCGTGGTTATCATCGCTCGTGTGGCTGTTTGCCTTTTATCAATCCTAGAAGCGATAATTTTTCTCGCCCTGTCTCTCCGCCTCTCCTTATACTCGTTCGGCTCCACGCGCCAAATTTACCGCATACAATCGCGAGGATTCGCGAGTACCCCTACCCTCCCTTCCCTCCTCTTATCGCCGCCCGTTAACAGTTTCAACTTTGTAATTATCTTAATTACCGTGCGGAGAGGAAATTTTTTCTGTTTTTTTTTCTCGCCATCGCCCCTCCCCCCCTCCCTCCTCGGAGAATCTAACTCGCGCGAGGAGATACGAGCGTCTTTCAATGTTTTTGAGGTTAATCATCCGAAAGAAAGAGAAAAAGTCAATACTCCTCGTCCCCAACAGTGACGGTGAATAATTAGCGTGACACGTGGTGCCTCTAGATCCATCGGCGACGGAGTTCTTCGCAGTGTTTAGAAGTGTACGAAAATACGGGCACGTGAGCTATCCATCTGTATTAAAAGAATTCGACGAGTGGCTCGTAATCTGGGTTAACGGGCTACGTTAGTTTTTCCGGAAACCAAAAGTCGCCAAGCGGTGGCGCGCGGAACTACTTCCGGGCTTTTCCAGAAGTGGGGGGACTACTCTGGCTTATCGGGGTTCTACAAGTACTGCGACGTTCGACCAACCGGAAGTCGCATAAGGGAACCGGCCGAGGGTGCGAATCGATGAAAGAAAAATATTTCAATAATCCGAAGATTCCTTGCCGCGTCAAAACAGACGGCGGCAGCCACCGGAAGTTGGCCTTTTGGGTTATGGCGTTTGCCCGTCGACTCTCTCTCGGGCTTTCGAGCAGTCGAAACTTTTGCACCGGCAACTGGCAGCTTTCCAGATCAGACGAGCTCGGAAGGGTCTTCGTCGTTCCTGACGTCTCGGCTCCCCCTCCTTCCTCCTTCTCTGTCTATTTTCGTGAATTCTCGCAGCGGGATAGTCGGCAGCACGACGCTCACTTCCGGATGTCCAGTTTTTTCCTCCTTCCTCCCCTCAGCCACTTTTAGCGAACTGGAACTCTCTGTCCTCTCGTTCTCCCCCTTTGATTTCCTCCTTCACCTCCCCTCAATCCCGTACACGAATAACTTCCCCTCTGGATGCGCGCGCATCCACGAGCTACCGTCTCCAATCTTATCTCCCGGCCCGGCACAATAATTACCAACAGGTAAAGGGTATCATCGTTGCCGACTATCAATTATCGTTCGAGATCCCGCAGACCTTTAAAAATGGCCGAGCATCGAGGCTCGTCTTGCGTTACGTAATTCGATTCTGGCACGGTGTATAGTAAACACACGTTTCTCTTCAAACTTTATGCTTTTTCTCTCTCCTGACCCCCCTCCCGGTATCCCTGACTACAACGCGCGTCTCCTAACCCGCGAATATACGCGTTAATATTTTTTTTACAAATACAGTATAAATTTCCAGGACCGTTCTTAGCTTGATCCATTTGATCTATTTACGTAATTACTAATACTATACACCCTCGCCGAAAAGACGCGATCATCCTGCTGGCGCTGTTAAATTCCTCACCGGAAGTCAATACCGGATACGGTAGGTGATCCTCGAGGGAAGCGCTGTCGCGGAATTTCTCGAACGCACGACTTAAATAGCACTGCGGCCTCCATCCAATAGACATTCCGGCTCGAGTCGAGTTCGCATGCAACAGGTATTGGGAGTGACGTCACTATTGCAAGATATATGCGCGCGCACACAGCGACAGTCTCGGCCGACGTGTCTCTCGTACGCGCACGTGACTCTTGGCTACGTATTCCTTCGCTCTGCAGCAATTGTCGCGATGAGACATCTTATATACATGTATATATATGCACGATACATAACACGCGCGTAGAACAGCTATAGTAATAGACGCAAGTCGTATATCGAAACACTGGTGAAAAATGTTATTTTTTTTCGAGCTTAAAATTACGAAGCTACCGGAAAATGAAGATTTGGTTACTGGTTTTTTTTTCGCTGCTGCGTTTCTAATTGGGGAATAATGACGTCATTATTGCGAACCGTCCACCAAGACGGGCGTCGGTCTCATGCGCTTGCTGTACAATTTATATGCATAGATGGTCACAAGCACTATATATATATATATATATATACATATATATACACACACACGGACACATCCATCGGGCATGTTACGTATCGCTTTGGAATGGGAGGCGAACATGTTGGCTGCGGTTTAACACGAATCGATACCCGTTCGATTCGCGAGTGCTCGAATGTCAGACGCGACACGCGAATTTCATCGGGCGACGCATCGGAATGCATGCGTCATCGCAGTATCCGTGTACTAAGCGAATCTCATCTGGTCATTTTTTTTCTCTCCTTCTGAATCATATTTTTGCATCGCTTCCTTCCTTCCTCGTATGGGCGTTTAATGCGAATCGAATGACGAAGTCTGACTCCAGCATCCGATCGAAGGACGCTCGACGTACGAGGGGGGGTGTTTTATTTTTACTGCATATTGACGGACGGGAAAAGGTTGTTTTTCATGGTGAAAAATTTTTTTTTCTCTCGAAGCTTAACGACATTTCGGTCTGTAGAAAATCCCAGACGTCCGTCGTCCAATCTCCTCATCTACTCCCGTCTTTTCATCTCTCCTATAGAGTCGGAGAGATAGCCGTGTTATCTGCGATATCTGCCCACGCACTTATCTCCCTCGTCTCTATTGCTATATCTATAGGGTCGACGTCGGGCGTTGCGACGTCTTTCGTGCCGTCGTGTGGACGTCACGCGACAAGTATGTGCAGTCGCCGCCGTGACACGTATTACCGGGAGTACAACAGCATCGTGGACCAGGGACGGTGGGCTCGAAGCGTCGCGACGCCCCATGACGACGCCAGGTGAACCCGTGGGAAATCAACGTGCATGAGAAATTTTGCCGACCCGGAATATTTTTTCTATATTTTTTTTTTATTGAAAAAAATGCATTGACGATCTTCAACGGAGACGAAAATCGCGCAAATCTTGAAATGCGTACGGAAATAAAAGAGCGTCTCTGTCGTCGCTGGAGCCGCAAACGCGCTCGTCCACGTGTTCCAAGCGAGATACGCGGTGACGCGTAGGACGTGTGGGACGCCGCTAAGGAAGGCCTTATATGGTGCAAAATATCTTCCTGGGATATTCCGGGTTCTTCCTCGTGGTACTTGCGAGAGATATTCGTGAAGCCTAATAGAGATTCGCCCTGTTCTTTTTTTTTTATCGACAACTCTCGTTCTTACTCACTACGATTGGTCATAATTTCGCGCTGCTCCTCCATTCGTCCGAATTCCTTGTCGCGTATTTCCGTGCTTCCCATTGGTCGAGCTTGCTGGGCCCCTGATATTCGAGAACTCGCCTTGGGAGGAAAGAAAAACGTTGAGAGTCACTGTGGAAGCTAGACGCCGGGTTGGCTCTTTAAACTTTAAAAGCCAGCCAGCCAATCGTCCGAGCCACGCGGAGCGCAAAACTATTGACCCTAGGAGGCGAGTGGCGTCGCGACGCACGATCTCACCGATACTCAAATTTCATTTTACCACTGGACATTAACGACGTCGAATGTTATCGTCGTGCCGTTCCTGCGGCGCTCGATGGGCCGCGGCCCGTGGCTTTACGATTATGCAAAACAATTATCGTGGAATGCGGTCAGCTGTTTCCAGACGCACTGACGTCATCCATTATCGTGTATCTAGTAAAGAGTTCGCAATCGTGTTGGTTCTTCACCGTTGAATTTTCATACCAGAACAACGTGCCAACTGTTAACCCGGGATCGATCGATAAGTCGTATCCACAGGACATCTCGTGAAAAACTTAAATAGGGATTCTCCTTAAAGTTCCTTCGAGCCATTAGTACCACCGATCCCCGCTAGGCCTCCTACTTCAATATGCACAAGATAAATGCGTCACTCGATATACAATATTAGACTATCCTTGAATATAATTGGCTTAGGTGGACTCTACCGGCAGAAGCTACGTCGTTTAGCGTGTGACAGCCTTAAGGCTAATATCCACGACGCAGCCAGTCGCGTTTTCGTCGCCATCAACGAGGAAGTCCCTTATCACTGGACCAACCGATAACAAAACCAACCTATATGCATACATGCATATATCCTAAATCACTCAGCTTCTCTTAAAAAAAAAATATTCGTAATTAACAATCGACACGGACTCGCAAAAATCGGCTGGGTTCACCTTGTTAACCCGCCCGGGCGAATCCGCAGTGAGAAAGAAAGTCCCGGGCGGTTCGGCCGGTTTTGAAATCGGCTACGTTTCATTGTCTCGTTGCGACAGAATATTAGCGGAAATTTAGGTCGTGTCCCACAATACACCGCGCTGCTTCTGGCTGCGTATTTCTCTAGCTCAACTTCTCCCCGTCCCTCTCCCTCCCTCCCTCCCTCTCTCCCTCTCTCCCCCGCTTCCCTCCCCGTCGCTCCTATAGAGCACCGTACCCCTCTCCCTCGCCGCCTCTCACGCGCTCCCTCCGCAAACGAACGATACACCCGGGTAGGAGAGCCTCCTTGTGTGTCTCTACGAGAAAAGGAAGCTTCGTTCGAGCGGCGTAGTGACGCGTGTATGCCCGATTGTGAGTCTCCTATATATTCTGTACGCCTGCTGGCTTTACACTTACACTGGCTACCAGGAGCATGTCGGCCGCTACGGGAGGAGGGTACAGTCTCGAAAAATGCTTCTAGTAATGTGGTCTGGTACTGTCGTGGTGACGAAGAGAGCGATAACGCTCGAGTATTAGCCCAGCGGTGCCAGCGGTGCCGATTGGTGGTAGTGATACGAGACTAGTAGTAGTAATAGTAGTAATATAGTAGCAACGGTAGTAGTCGGACCGTGGTGGAAGCAGTGTGTTCGAGGTGGGCCTTTAAAAAATTAGCAAGGTTCGGTCCGCGCGTGGGTTCGTTCAACTTCGGCTGTCGCTCGCACACACAACGGCAGCATCGTGCGCGAATACACCTACGACCACTACCGAGTTCGACCTAGCCAATCCCGAGGCACGTAGACGTAGCAGCGGGAACGGTATTGGCGCTCTCGTCTGAGATACTCTCTTGGTCTCCTCTGTACTTATGCTCGCCGGTGATTCCCCGCGCTCCTCTCACTCGGCGAGCTCCTCCTGCAGTTCCTTGTCTCTCCCTGCTCTTGCGGTTCCTTAGGGCTGGCTGCTCGGCGCTCATTATCGTTCATTGAGAGACCCCTTACCGTTCCCAAGACTGACCTTTTCTAGTTAGTCGCTGCTACCATTGGTCGGGGATCGGTTATCATACCGGATGACGGATACGAGGAATCCTCGTGGGGATTCGCCAAAAGAGCGACTGACGTGACGGAACCTATGACGGAGGATGATGGCTCGATAGGACGGGATTTTTTTCGTATCGGTCTCTGCACAGCTCTCGTTCTCTCTCCCTAGCACATGGGTCAGAGGGAGACGAACGGCTCTTCCGGCTCGCTAGGCTGCACGGGCTTCCGGCTTGTACCTTCCTTCCCTTTCCGCGCTGACCCGGCTATCCCTAACCTAGCCTCACTTCTTCTCATCCTGGGCTCCGATCGAGCCGCGATGTCGCTCGTTGAGAACCGAACGTGGGGACATATCTAGCCACGATATAGCCATGCGACGCGAAGCACCGTGGGAACTCCTCCGAAGGCCAGTGGTGCTCAACCGACCTCGCTCGACTCCGCGCCAGCCTTTGACCGGGTCTGCCTTCTCCGTACTCCGTTGGCCCCTTGACTCATTGAACTCTTGGACTCTCCGGGACTCAGGCGCTCTGTACTTATCAGGCCCAGGATGTCACTGCGATAGGTCTCCGGCGAGTCAGACACTGTTTCAACCAGCAGCCTCGGGCGATGCTGAACTACCTTCTAGCCTGGCTGCACTCCGCTAGGTCCTCCTCCTTGTCCTCGGTCCCGTGGCTCATTTTTTCCCACCTTTTTTTTTCTTTTTCCTCCTTTACAACCCTTGCGAGCACCTCCGCATTGCTTTATCGCCGGTTAACTCACAATGCCCCATCACCGTGGGTTTTTTACAGACGTTCCTCTATCTGCCTGCCGATATCGGGTTGTGTGGGTATTTTACATACACGACGTTACATAACGGCGTCGCGCAGCTCTTCGTCCATCGTCTCCTCCGCCGGCCGGCTCTCAGAATTCTCCGTGCAATAATTCTTCCCGTACAGACTGGGCCATGCGAGCACGTCTCGCCACGGGTATCGTGCCTGTCGTTCCTACAGGAAAGTCTCCACGGAGCATTCGTATGACCTGAGCATTTAAATTCCACCAATTGTCCATCGAGTCTCTTTTCACGAGAGCGACTATGCGATCTTAGTACCGGGCACGCGTTGCCGCAGCAGCACCAGCATCTATATCCGTGCCTACCAAGACCTCCACCTTTTTACATCCGCATACGGCTCATCCTGTCTGGCCGCGAACTGCGAGCCTCGTTCACGGAAGTCATTGTGCGGCCATCCGCACGTTCGCGCGCGCCGCTACGCCGAAACGAATTACGATCAACCGTTTTTCCCTTCCTTCGCTGGGAGTCCCGGATGTTCAGGTAGCAGCCAAAGCTCAGCATGTCAATGGCATTCTTCGTGCGTCTGGTTCGTAGCCACCTAGTTGCATGCTCTATAACCATACGTATGCAACTATCAATCTCTCTCTCTCTCTTTTCAAGCATCCTCCCTTCCCTCCCTCTCTCTCTATCTCTCACACGCACCCACAGCTCCACAAAGACCGTCCCGCAACAGTGTGTCTGCCCGTCCCGTATTTATGTGTCTGCGGGTACCGGGCCTCGTTCCTGCGCCCGTGTGTACGAGATCTCTCTCTCTCTCTCTCTCTCTCTCTCTCTCTCTCTCACTCCCCATTCAGGACTCACCATGAATGAACCACAGACTCCATTCCACCCATAGTACTTTTTCCCACACGACACCGAGAGCGTGCCGGTCCCGCGTTGCGCTGCTGCCCACCACAATGGCCTCGGCTCCTCAAGGCTTCCCTCCCAACGTGTTATCTCCTTCCGGTGCTTTTTCTGCATGAAGGTACTCCCCCACCCCCCTAAACTCCTCCACTTCCTCCCTCCCTCCCCCAAAACGTCAGATAGGTACTCCGACAATTTACACGAATTTTATACACGGCATCCCCAATTGCTGGACATCCCCCTTAACCTCCCCCTCTCACCCCCCCCCCTCCTCCATTATCACGGTTTAACGGATTAGCCGTCCTGCCGCGTGGCTAATTAATTTTTCACATTTTCTCGTTAATCACGTCAGACACGTGAACCTCCGCCGCTCTCGGTCGCTCCACGAGGTCTCGCATCAGGGAATCGTTGGACTCTGACGACTCCCATTCTTTTTTATTATTTATTTATTTTTTTTTTCCGTGGCCCTATTCCAACTGGGTCACACACATTCGGCGCGCATATACTCACTTCCGCTCGCGTTGCGTCACGCACTTCCCCCCTTTTACTCTTTACGCGATACGCGCTACCCGAACCCGCCCCCCTCCCCTGCCCCTCCGCCCCCCCCTCACTCCTGTACCGGCAATCTCCCTCCATACGGTTAACGCCACTCGTTCGCGTTTATGCAGCGCTTCTCTTCTGTATCAAACTAATATATGCGCGTACGTGTACTCATCGACATGGTTTTCTTTTTTTTTTTTTTTCTTTACGAATAACGACCATCTGATACGCGTCGCGGGTTACAACGACAGACCTTCGTTGCTCCCTGCTGCGTATGCCTATATGTATACTGAACTCTGTACGTTGGTAGGCCTAGTTGGAGTCTATAGAAGAAAAAAATATTTTTTCGATTGGTATATATTCGCTCGAGATTCTATATATATATATATCTTTTGTACATTCAACGTATATTCGGCTATATCGTATTATATCGTGTGTAACCGGAGTAACTGATAACAAGTTTGCGTCACGGCGCCACCTGTGGCGCGCACGATTCTGATCGGTTGCGTAAACAGTCGTAAGGCTCTCTGAGATACAGGTAATACGCATGTACGCGAACACACCGACGACGACGACGACGAGGAGGACATTAACGCTCTTGCGATCAGTCGCTCGGAGAAGAGTATACAGCGGTGGTACTCGTTGGAAAAGTACCGGAATTTTTTTTCTTTTTTTTTGCCTTTTCTTTTCTTGGACGTTCCATGAAAACTCGATCGGAGACGCTCGTTGCATCTGCCTTCACGCGTCGCGTGACGCGATGTCCGATCGGTCAGGGTTGTTGACGATGCTGTAAATAAAAAATTTTGTCCGAGCGTCGCGACGCTCGTCCCTCTCGGGACGTCCGACGCAGTGGATCTCGAACGTGGGACGTCGGGTCGGAGGTGGCGGCGCCACTTGGATTTCGTAACGAGGATTTTTCTCCCTATCGGTTCCCCCGAGCGACCTGAATGGAGGCGTCAGAATTCTTATCGCGCGGCAGCCCGTTACATCATGCCCCCCCACCCAGTAGAAGTCTTGTCCTCCCGTGTGGATACTTTGCGATCGTTCGGGATCGCTACTCGAGGATGACGACAATAGTTGTCCGGTTGGGCTCGGGCTATCGCTAGAATGTCGGCGCTATCACCGGCGAGTGATTGTGTTGTGTTGACAGGGGCTCTTTAAACCCATGCATCGAGCGCGTGTTCCCATTCGGAACGGACGCCCGACGTCGCACGCCAACTATAAACGCGCCTTGAGGCTTGCGCGGCGCTTTTATACGCCGTTGCGAATATGTGTATAGGTAACTGGGGGGGGGGGGGGGGTTCGACGTGTAGTTTACCTCAGAGTCCCCTTGCCCCTCTCCTACGGTACCCATAGGTCACTATGGGTCTGACAAATGGCTCGTACCTATATGTGTATATATATATATATATATATATATATAGTATACTGGCAATCTTTCCACGTGTCCCTCATGCGTGAAGGACTCACTCGGTGACGGATGGACGTGCAGGTGGCGCACTCTAGTTTGAAAAAAAAGAAATAAATAAAATAGCCAGGACAAGGGGTACGTTGTCACAGGGGTAGAGAATTCCGTTAGGTCTCTCTGGCGTAACGACGATATACGGGAGGCGTCGTGCGCGTCGGCGCTGCTCCGACGCTCTCGTGTAATGAATGGATTAAACAACCTGACGTCACGGGATGGATTATATAAACGGTGGCGTGCGTGACATCGAACGTAAGAAGGAAGTTCGCTTCCTTTTGTCACCGAGAAGGCATTCCGTTGTGAACGCGTGCTTTACGGGACGTGAACGTCCCTGCACCGTACTGTACCTCTGTGGTGTTGCACGATGTTATGTGGTAATATATATCTATATACGTACTGTATCTACAGGGTGCATCCACCCTTCAGGGATCACCTTCCCTCATCCATGGCTGACCTTCCCCTCCTCTCACGCACTCACCGTACGACTGCACGCAGCCGCTCGCACGTGTTTCGACGCGTATCCACTACCGAAACTTCCGGGACAGACGTCGAGACGCGGGCGGACGCCCTCGGGTTCCATTGATGAACCCAGGACTTCCTTTTAGCTCCTTGCGCAGTCCCTTCGCTTTCTTCGTACGAATTATCCAGCTTCGTCGACTCTTTTGCTTCTCTCTTTCTCCTTCTATCCCGACTGTATACTTTGTCGCGCGTCCCACCCTCTTGCCTTCCTCCCCTCTGTCCCTGCTCCTCCCGTCGACGTAACGTAGTCTGGGAGGCGTCTACGGGTCGACGCCCGGCCAGGAATAGAAGCGCCGCGACGCTCCCAGCTTATGTCACCTACAATACCGAATAGCTGATTCTCGAGCGTCTGGCCCCGTTTCTATAGACGCTTACGTCTCTCTCTCTCTCTCTCTCTCTCTCTCTCTCTCTCTCTCTCTCTCTCTCTCTCTGTGTGTATATATATATATATGTATATCGCGACTGCATTCCACTATGAACATTTCCCCTAATGCTGCACTCTCAATAACACTCCAATTACCTGGACGACTCGGTATTATATTGCCTGGGACGTTTTCCTGGCCGCTCGTGTGCTCCTTGTGTGTAACGGCTAACGGTTTTACGTCGTTGATCTTGATCGTCTCCTGATCAGTCGGCTTCGTGCCACTGACAATAAGGCCCCCTCTGTCCCCCTCCTGCTCCCAGCGTTCATAACGCTGGCTGGGTCTTTACCAGGAGAGCAGGTGTAGAGTGAAGACCCGTCTGCGCCGCAGACTAGGTAAATGGGAAGAAGGGCAGCTGCTCCTTACGAATTGGTAGAGGTAAAAGGAGGGCCTGGAACCTACTTGGGGCACGACGTATATATATATATATATATATATCTGGAACAGTTGGGGGGTGGGGGGATATATATTCTATGACCGCTAAGGTAAACGATATAATGGGGCCCTAAGTCCCCGGGACCCCAGGTAACAGTCCCGAGGCAGATGTCCTGGACGAGACACGTGCCCTGTCTTTTTCGGTACTGTCCTACCTAATCCCCCCCCCCTGCCTCTCTGCACCTCCTCTCGACACCTCCAAAAGATCTTCCAGCTACCAGGACCCCCCCCCCCCCCCCCTTTACTTGAACGGTTCATCTGGACTGGGGCACGCGAACTGTACTTTTGCTGATTCGTTGTTTGTTGGGGGATTTTATATATTTTTTTTACACTTTATCGCATTTCCTACGCAGGCACTGTGGATACACTTCCGGAAGTGCCGAATTCGCATATTGCGATCTTCTGCTTGAGAACCCCTGACGCGCCGTGCGACTTTTTGAGTTGCCTTGGTCCCACGCCGACTCTCCTCTCTCTCTTTCTCTCTCTCTTTCTCTCTCCCTGTATATCTGTATATGTATGTATATATATATATATATATATATCGGTACGCCTCTATACTCCGTGTGTAGATGCCTGTATGCAGTAGCGTGATATTGTGTCTCGGTACAACACGTGAATATCTTTAGGTTGATATTTAGATTGTATATGTATATATGTACAACTAGCCAACAGGTATATATCGATTATATATCGTAATTTTTCTGTTCGATATTTTCGAAATGAATTCGAGTCGATTTGTGATAGATACTTTATTTTTTTGGTATTGCTTGGCTAAGTGTGCGGGAATGCACTGTGTGGCATTAGGTATTCCCGTGAGACGAGCCTTAATCAGGCCTAATAGTTGTTAGGGGCTGATTAGGGATACTGAAATATGACTTGTAGCTAGTTAAAAAGCAGCGAATCATGCGCGGTTCGTAAAATCAGACGGCGCGAAACCGTGCCAAGGTCTCGCGACGGTTTATTCTCAGAGCACGAAGTGCCACGTGTTCGGCCATTTTTACACGTTCGGCTGGTTCGGCCCGTTCCTTTGTCTTCCCTCGAATTTCGATAGTACAGAAACGATTGGAGGATCGTACCGTCGTTACGGTTTTACACTCTAGATCCGGGCACGTCGTTGGGTCCAGAGGCTGCTTGCGGTTGCGAATTTGAAAGAATGAGAAAAATCGAGAAAAAAAAAGAAAAAATCAACATGCATCTTTCATTCGAGAATATGAACTGTCCTTTGAATAATCAATGATTCGCGGGTGAGAATCCCTGACGTGCCGGAGACGTCTTAACGACAGGATACAGGAAGTAACTATCTTCGAGATCAGGAATCTCTTATTCTCGGAACGGGGAACGCGGGAGGTGGCATAAGAGGGGGTGGGTGGGTGGGTGGTAATATAAGTCACGGGGTTAAATGGGTAAATTTTTTATAACGATTTTAAAATATTTAATGGCCCTCGTGAAATATCGATAATGACTATTTTTGAAAAATATAACGTTCGCGCGGTTTTTTTTTTGAAAAGTAAAAAAGCTGACTTTACAGAGAAATAAGAAAATTCGTAACCTACGAGAAGGACGCTTTTCACGTTGGCCCCCCCCCCCCCCCCCGAGGGCTCCTATGGGCATCGACATCGTTTCTGGTCGTGGTGGGAAAATGGGCCAAGTCGAAGACACGATAAACGGATACCTCATGAAAATACAGTAGACAGCGCTAATCTATTATGAAACGATTCCCAGGGATTTAAACCGTTTAAATTGACAATGACATAGTGCATACCTACGGCGCGCCTCCATTATTCATGGAGATTATCAATAAATTATCATATTATAATGGCGCCTCCGATAGGTTTACCTTGAAAAACAATGCTCTCCTCTCTCGGGGTCCCGGGATCGGCGGGATCGTTGGGAATGGAAAATGGCATCATTATCCCCGGTTACAAATAGCCGGAACATCCTGCGATGCCTTTGGTACCAATCAGTCGTCGACCAATCGTTTTCTCGGCTCTGGACCCAAAAAGACCCTAAATACGCCATTCGACGTAAACAGGACTGGCCCCATCCTTGGTCCGGACCAACCATCCAGTTTGGGCTGGACCCATTGCTACCGGTTAAATTGGTCTCGCTGTCCTTAGATCGGACGCTCATTGCTACAGTCACCACGGTGCTGCTGGTACAGATTCACAGAGATGCAAGTATGAGACTGGAGTCTGGGCGATGGGGAGAGAGTGAGAATGGGGGGGGGGGCGGTGAGCGAGGGAGGCTGTCTCCCAGGGCAGGGCCGCATTCCAATTCCGATAGTAGGACCCGAAGCTCCTTCTGGGTCAGGAGTCGATCTCCAGTCTGTATGGACTGGGTCTATGTAGGCATCGGATGCCAATACCAATCTGAAGTTGCTCTATGATTTATAAATATCGAAGCATATTCAGATACGTTCAGGAGCGACCATGGACCTGTTCCGTACTCCGGGGATTCCTGGGCTACCGGCGAGACGCTGTGGCGTCCAGTCGAACCGACGAGGGGATTCGGCGAGTAGCGTGGCAACATCAAAGAGTGATATTGTAAGAGGAAGGAGAGGGGCAAATACCAAAGAGGTTGGCCAGCCTGGAAGCCCGAGTGCAGGGACTGGTACTCTGGACTCGTACCTGCATTCCATTCCCACTGCTCGTGTAGCTCCTTCTATAGGTGACCATCCTCTCCCGAGCCATGCGGCTTCGCTTACTTACCTCAGTTGCCAACTTGGCCAACTACTACTGATGCTGATGATGCTGGTGCCGTCGCTATCGCTACTACCAGTGTTGTCGCTGATACTCTTGCTGTTACTACGGTCAGTACCACTGCCTACTGTTACCATTGTCTCCTTGTCATTCCTTCTCCCCGACCAATGGATCTATTTCCCGGCAGATGATCCTGGGAAGCTCTGGATAAGTCATCAAAGCGAGACGAGAGTCCAGCGAGAGTAGCCGAGGAATCCCAGGATGGGTCTAGAATGAGAATAAAAGGGAAAGGATGAAAGGGACGATGCAACCCGTCGATTGGTTACAGAGCTTGGACTCTGGGGAGGCGAGGTCGGAGGGTGGAACCGTGCGTATGTCTGGGAATGTGTGAGAAAGTCTCGGTACGAAAATAACTCGAGTCGAGTTATTCCGGAGCCACGATCCTTTTAATTAGAACAATTAGTCGCTCCGAGAATAGAGGGATGACGCGGTGCACTAGATGGCTCAGCAAATGAAAGAGCAAAGTGACGCGCTGTGCCTGACAATTAGAACGAGGTGGGACTCTCTTGGTGCTCCTCTTAGGGCACCGAGGAAGATAATGTCGTGATGGAAAATGTCGCTGGCGAAGGCTGAATTTTTTTTTAATAGTGCTCGTGTGTAGTATTGGCGTAGGTGTGGAATGCGAATTCCAACGTTGCGGAATAGCCGGCCCTCTGTCTCTTTTCTTCTCTCTCGCCTCTTCGCTGTACCGTACTGTACTTGCTGGTTCGAGAGTTCCTCGGCCGAGGACGCCAGTTGTCGCTTCTACGTGACAATATGCCCTACGAAGTAAATGAAGTAAATGAAGCCAACCGGCAACCGCTAATGCGAGAGAGACCGCGTGCGAGAGCTCTAGCCAGCCATCGCGGGAAAGTTCACTAACCTTTGCCAGTCAGTGCCGCGAGAGAGGTAGATTCCAACAGAGTGACAGCCTTGTCAAGGCGTCCTACGGTTCTACGGTTCTACGCTCTGTGAGAAAATCCTTTCGATCGAGCTACGAGTTATGAGCTGTACGAGGGACTGAGATAGAGGAGGGATATACCGTATCTCTTGCTGTTTTCTTGTTGTTGCTTGTTTCCTGGGTCTTCTTATTTCTTCGAGTCGTTATCGTCAACTCTTACTTTCCTTAACTCATTCGCTAAATTATACTTGGCTTTTTGTCTTTGACGTCGTTATTCCATTTTTTTTTCGGTTTTTTTTTACAGAATATACCACTGCAGACGATCTCGACTTCGGGTTCCTCTTACTTGGACGTGTCTCCTGATCCGCTGGAATTCCTTCGGAGTTCTGGAAAAGGCCCACGTTTCTACATCGCGCCACGTGCGTATCGCTGTGTGCGAGATTCTCTGGAGGGGCCTGTCACGCGTACAAATAGCTGACCTCGCTGCGTCGCCTCTATCAATGGCTCGGCAGCAGTCTGAATGGCTCTTACGCGTCTCTTCCCTTACTACGCCATACGAGAGATAGCGTCGGGCTTCACGGACATCACGGACATCTCTTGCGAGCTTCTCATTCCGAGCGTGAGATTTTATCGACATGGCTCGAGAATAAGAATTTTCGTGGTCTCCTCTTCTTTTTGAGGATTACAGTGGAACTTGACGGTATTTATCTTGGTCTTTCTTCACTCGCGAATGATGACGATTGCTTTATTTATATGTGAAATTTGTCTTTGGAGTGGCTCGACTTTACGCTCTTGAGATGCACTTGACTTTTGAGCCTGTCAGTTGCAGCCAATGGAATTTAATTTGTCACACGGCCTCTCCATTCCCGTTCGTTTAATCGAACGAGCATGTTGTACTTAACATCAAGTCTCTTGTCGTTTACGGTGATTTACTGGTTTTGGATTCCGTAATGCTCGTATTTACATATGTCGCAATGATGGTGTATTCGATTTATATTTAAATATCCACAGGATTTTTACCTTTATGGCATTTTTAATGACATTCCATTTCGTTAACAAGTCGTTACTGCTTCTATGACTTAATTGATAATGTAGATTTTCTAAACGGGTTCAGACTGTTTGTCGGTAATGCAGAACATTCATTTCTGTCGTTGATAATGCGTGCTCTAACTTACCGACGGTTGGTCATTTCATCGCCAGAGTATGCCTTCTCGACGGAACAAATTGATTTCATTCGTAGTCGGTATTCTATCATAAAATCTTTAAAACTATCCGATCGGTAAGTCTTCCAAGATCGATTCGCTCTTCTTGATTAATCGAGTCTTGTCCGTATATAACTTATTCTCATTGGAGATTTACATCCGCGGGCTTATATCTCATTTCTTCGTTATTTTTACATTAGCCTTTTACGATTCGGTACGATGGAAACTGCGAGAGCACGTATCTAATCTCCGATAGTATTTTTACCCGCAATCGTGACTCCTGTGATCTTCGTAACGACATTCTATTAATCCTCTCATTAAGTTTTACGAGGGGTGCGAACACTGTCGTGGCAATTACTGGTTAATTAGATAAAATAGCGCGTATTTCTGGGAACGATATGTAATCGCAAGGAAGGCGGCATGCCATAACGACGAGCCATATCTCGGCATTGAGACAGTGACTGTCATTCAGCGTCAACGTAGGCGAACGCACAGGAATACATCTACGGTATCCACGTTCGGAGGACGTTTCTTTGTGAGACTTTATGGAAGGAAATGGTCGTTTCCAGCGAATCTCCATAGGGTCATAAGTCACACCATATCTTTATCAGGAGTCCTATGTAACGCAGCCAACTCGTTATCACCTCTCTCGGCCGATAACGCACGTGCAAAATAATATAATGACGATCAAACTACGCCATAAAAATTTCAAAAACTGTCTTTTTTTTTCCTAATCTTAAAAATCAAACCAGCTCCAATTTACAATCGTGACTATTTTACCTGTATACATCTTTGCCATTTTCATTCTCAATTATTACCATCATCCACAGGCATGGAATATGGAACAAAACAACACAGTCCCTCGAGCTCCTGACTGACAATGAATGACTGAAGTTTCTCGCTCAGTGACGCAACGTCATTCGAGAAGAAAAAAAGGGAGATAATCGGAAGCTGAAAGAAAAAGTGGAAATCTGAGAGGCAGCCGAGACAGCAACGTTAGGCAAAAGGGGGATACGTTGGTTCTAGCTCTTGGATCCTCTTGAGCCCTTCGACGTAGACTTCAGGCTCTCCCCGTACTCTGGACCATGGGCTGTAGCAAGACGGAGCCGAATAAAACGAAGTAAAAATAAGTAAAGGGAGGAACGAAGAGAGAGTAACAGATAGCAAGCACTCTCGTACCGTCATGGACCGTACATGATTAGAGATTCAGCGTTTCCCTTTGTACCGAGCCGCCTACATGTGTTGTCGGGTTTATTGTTTAGATAACCGAACCTCTTATTCCCTAATACCGATCCTCCTCCTCACTGGACTCCCTTGACTTCCTAGATGAACTTCACACGAGCTACCGACTCTTCGCTCCGAATTATTATTTATCTCTGAGACTTATCTCGAGCTCCCGTTTTCTAGTCAGCCATAATCGATTTTATATCCCTCAAACGAAGACCGAGACTCTTTGTCAAAGATTCACTCGTATTTTAATTTTATGCAAATATTTAACCATTCGCTTATCATTTCACTTTGTTACGCGCGGACTGGATATACTTTTTTTTTAGGTTAGGACGCATATGTAATTCCTGTAAATTTTACTGATACCCACCCGATGCTTTCACGGTTTACTGGAAATACTTTATGGGTTATTTCTTTTCTTTTTTCGTTTCTTTTTCATGATCTGTCAACCTACGGCTAGACTACTCAAGTTTCGGCGCTGTGTATACTAAATGCTGTGGCGCTCTCTGTCGGACAATTCGAGAATCACTGGAAAAGGGGAGCAACCAGGGCACCAAGAAAACGTCGGTCCTTCACGAAACACTTTCGAAATAGTTCCAATAATATTTACACTTGGACCAATGGCGGCTCAGTCCGGCTCTTACGGCACGGCCGCATCAGATTATTCCGTAACTGGATATACACTCACGATTTCAAGTGCACACGTTTGCCTTACCAACACGACAGTGGAACGCTGTTGGGATTGATTTGCTTATACCTAAGTAACGTGAGTAATCGTGGATCCTTACAATTGTTTTTCGAGAGGTGATCAACGAATTTATAATTTTTGGAAAATTTGGAAAATCAATGGAATTATTACCTTTTTTTTATTCAATAATATCCTTATAGGTACTCGACTTGGCAGCATAGACGAAACTGGTTTTCACAATGATTTGACAGATGGATATGATTCTGAGATCATTGTGAAAGCTGATTTTGTTCAGAGATCATCTCGTGGATTGACTTTGTCATTTGGAGAAATAAAGGGGGGGATCGTCATTTGCCGGTAAGTATGTATGATTAAGTTTTTATGGAATTTAAGTAATCTTGCGTATATTCTTTAGGTGTCATAAATCTTTCGAATTTATAAGAGAAATTTAATTCACTTGGTATTAATCATGGGGATTGTACTAATTGTCATGGTTCAGAAGCTACGGAAATCAATCTTTTCTTTTCATGGTAATTTTTTCTTTCTTTTTTCTTCTTATCCACTTTCCCATTTCCCTTTTTTCACTTCTTTCCAACTTCAGCGTGGCTTCCCTTTCGGCGTAGCCCCGCCGTAATTGTTGACAGATAAATAAATAGTCCTGACAAAGAGCACACTGTTCTCCATCCCGAGCGTAGCACGCGCCGCGGCGTCGCGCGTCGTGCCGCCAAGGGCAAAACGACTCGGCGCAAATAAATTCTTCCTTTGGATTCTAGACATTACGCATCCTGTGCGTGTACTTACGCGTGTAAAAATCCAAAATAAGGCTGATCCCACTTTTGGAGCCCATGTAACGTGCCCTCCAAAAAAAAAGAAAAAAGAAGTTTAAACATTAAAATATCTTCTCTCTCGATATCACTAAAACGTGAATAAATTTCTTCTCGCAGGATTCAAACAGGATTACACACACCAATTAAGCATCCAGAGAAGCAGCCATGTTTTTTTTTCCTACGTATTTCCGGTAGCCATTTATCAAACCACTAAGATCACATAGCCAAGGAGTTCAACAGCAGCAAGAAATGACTTCTGAAGTAGGAAAAAGTATGAGGCAAAGAATAAAATAAAAAAAATGATTACGATAGGACATAAGAAAAATGAAAATATTGACCTTTCCTCAATGGCAACCCTGCTGTCATCGATGTACCAACTGTATGAAAATTATTAGCCAGTGTTATCACAGACATTTCTTCAGCAGAAAAAGACCTGGACGCTATCCTGCACCAAGAGCGTAATATTAACCACCAGGAAAGCACACTATCAAATGTCAAACGAAGCCGAAGTGAAGAAAAAGCAAAAGGCTTCTTCTTGAGGGAACCCAGCCGGGGAAATTCTAGATGAAGAACCCTGGGTCGTTTGTAGGTTTTACGCTTCGCGCAACAAGTGATACCGGTACTTGGCGCTTATCGCTCTTGTCAAATTTGACAGGTCCTGGAAGTCCTCCTAACAACCAGCTGGACCAAGGTATCCATTTTTAGGTGATTCAGGAAATAGGAATAATTGGCTAGAATTTTTTTTCAAATTTAGAGAAATTTAGTATTACAATGGAGTGACTCCGTATTGGTAGTGGTTGATGAGAAAATGAGAGAATGAGTATGGGGGGGTGAAGGGGGGGGTCGTAAAAATCTCATGGCAAATTGGGACCGTACGCTAGTGATATATCGTCGCTCTCGAATGACCAGGAGCAAAATAGTTTCGTGGAGACGACGAAACTTCAATAACCTGCGGTTTAAGGTTTGACTCGGACTGGGTTAATTTATAGCGTCTAACCCGAAACACGGCGTATTTTGACAAGTAAACTGGGGCAATTTATAGGGGCTGGGGGTGAGATAGATTTTGAGTGAAATTTTCAGAAAGACCGTTATATAAATATTTTGAGCTATTAGACGAAACAAGGCTTATGGCTTTTCTTGTTTCTTTTCGAAAAATTATTATTTTTGTCCCGTCCACGTAATGGCAATTAATTTTATTGCTCGTTAAAATATTGTGTATTTCAATCGTCAACTTAATTCACATTATTATGCACCAAGATGAATTGTCCACTCGAAAATGATTTCAGGCAGCTCGGTCCTTCGGATTATCTACACTCAAAAGCCCATAAAAATACTGGTCCATCATCTCGTTAGTGGGCAGCTGGAAAGGATTCAAGATGTCGATTCAATCAGCTTCGAATGGACCATACATAATTTTTTTAAGTACGACTATCAGCTTCCTGTAACAAGTGTAAATAAATAATTGTATAAAAACTAATTTTAGTCGCCAATTAAAAAATGGCAAAAAATATACAAGCCAAGGACAGTCAGGGTATGCCCACAGAAAAGAGAGAGAGAGAGAGAGAGATAGACAAATATTAAAAAAAAGGACTAAAGTGGAAACTGTAAAGTTTTACGAGTTCCTACTCCACGTAGAGAATTTTAAGCGGCCTCGTAAAAAAAAATCTTTTCGTGGGCTTTTCTCGAAAACTCGTAAATCCTTTCCTAAGTCGCGAGAGGCACTTGGGCCTTAAATGGAGCCAAAACCAGCAAGAGACGTTAAAGCACGAGCCTCCTGAAATTTGGTCATAAAGTTGAAGTGTGTATTTAGAAAAAAAAGTGATACATAAAATAAGAAAAAAAAAATGTAAAATTTGTACAAAATTAATTGCATGAAAATCTGGCGTTTGACATTCGTTGCCTGTTGCACAGAGCGTATCTTAAGTGCGTTGCTTTACAGTGTATGGAATGCTATACTGCATATAGTGCAGTTGCTCTCTTGGCACGGATGTGCGCACCATCGCACTTGCGATTCGCTCAAGTTGCCAGCCGAGGTCCAGCCGCTTCTTATTCTCAGTCCTGGCGACTGGTCGAGCTTATCGCGCGCGAATCGCCGCTGCTGACCGGCGGCCACATGTGCTTGGCAAAAAGTGGCCGCTTAAGGTCCCGTATAGCTTTAAAGAGCACGTATGTAGATGTGGATGGGCTCAGGCAGGAGGTGAAGCACAGTCGTACCAAAGGGAGTCGAAGAAGATCTGAAAATATTAGCATCTATGCGTAGCTGCCTTAAGGCACCGCAAGCAGCATCCAATAGTGAACTTAGATACAAACAAGAAGAACCCCATCTCGTTTGTAAATTGATAAACATTTTTATATTAATATTGATTAAGATTATCGACAATTAAGAAATAAACTATTGAACTCTGTTTTTCTTTTGTACAATATATCAACGATGGTCGCTATAGTAATATAATACTTCATTAAATATTATCATTATAATTCGTTACATGTGGTAACGCAATTTGGGCTATGACCTCTTGACCCATGACCCTTAATCACTTAGCCTTGTTCCCTTACTTTGTTCTATGAATGGCATCACGTGTTAGAGGGTCCTAGAGAGACTTAATGCAGGTTGCGAATTCGGATGAAAAACTGTATCTTTATCACAAACATATGTAAGTGATATAGATAATTATTAATAAATCCTAGAATTTATATAAAACAATTTTACATTACCAAGCAGAGGTAATCTCGCGGTTCGTTATTGCGACAATAGGCTATCGAGATTCAAGTACATTCAGAGTGACTAACAAGCGAAGAGTTCAATAGCTGTAATTAGTCTTAGTCAAGTATAAATTTATTGTCTTGCCTTATCAAGGCGTTTCTTTATGCAACCGTTGATTATAATATTGCGGCAAAACCGTCCTCAGATTCCCTGTGCGATTCAACGCGTAAATTCCCTAGATACGCAACGCCGTTTACAAGGTTTATAGTCATAGAGAATTTTTAAGTAAAATCCAAATATCATTAGGCCAAATAAAAAATTGTGATATCAACCATAAGATTGTTCATTAAAATGACTATTACGCAAGTACCAAGATATCGTTGGTATTTCTCCAAATTTTTTTTCTTCTTCTGCCTCCCTCTTCTTGTCCAAAGGAACGGAAGTGACGCGCCTCAGATAAGACCCCGTCGATTTTTCATCTGACTTTATCAAGGTCCACGCTACTCACTCGCGCATATCCATTGACGCTTGGTGAGTCTCGAGTCGACTCGAAGTCAAGCGACTCATGTCGAGAACTCGACTCGAGTCTTTTGGTAAGAGTGCTTGAGAAAGTGCAGGCCTACAGCCTGGTTCACTTGCTCTCCTAGCACTTCTATATACCCTTGACTCTTTCTCTCTCCTTTTTTTTTAATACCTCGTCATTCTCACCCACCCACCGCGTCAAAGATCTACGAGAGAAACCCTCCT
Source organism: Trachelus stipa (assembly GCA_036026315.1). Lineage (NCBI taxonomy): Eukaryota > Metazoa > Arthropoda > Insecta > Hymenoptera > Cephidae > Trachelus > Trachelus stipa. Next base: position 1,174,213 of record JAYRCB010000378.1, read on the forward strand.
CACTGATTCTAACACCTCTTACTTTTTCATTCTTTCATTTTTTTAACCCCCTACCCACCCTCTCGCCACGGTCGCTTTAGAATCCACTTTATTTTACTTTTCTTAAGTCTTGCTCATATACGACCCCCCTCTCTGACTTTGCGGATAAGACCCATTAGTCAGTCCCTGGTTAACGGGAGATACCAGCGAGAGCATAAGAAATTGGCATTAACGAGTAAACGGGATGCCGATAAGAGGGTCGATAAGAAAAATCAAAATAATGAGAAGGACAACCAGGGGAGCATCTTTCAGACGGCGTCAGACGTCGACGTCGTAATCTCTGATCAGGCAGGATGAAGTCGACGAAGACCAACGAGAGGAAGCCCTATTTTGCCAGGAATAAAAGAAGTAAATTTCTTACCGAGAAATATACACTCGCCTCTCGTATTCTTTGAACGTATCACTTACCCTGCCAACTGCCAAATGCCAATTATCATTCGCTCCGGGTAATTAAATCGTAGACCCACCGCAATCATTTTGTACAGTCGGCGCGAGGTTATGTATGCATACTTAATTCTCATGTGAATTCAGAATAGAAAACCACAGGGATCGTATTTCTGATCTAGCACTCGGACTTGGGCTGAATATATTCTAAGGTATGCTCTGAACGTCGTCATATCGAACTTCTGCGATTTCGATACTATCGAAATTTTATGTACCTTCGATAGCCAACCCGTAATTACCATGGTAACCGTACGATAAGTCAATACTTTTATTTGACTTGCTGTTGAGACTTCACGACCATATAACTACGGGGTTCCATTGGATTCCATTGGGTTCCATTCGGTTCCAAAGCATCAAGTTCCATCGATTCTGTGCTTTACGTGAATCACGTGTCATTCGGTGGACTGTATGGGTATGCAGGCTTGGCTACTTTCACACGTGGTTGACCCTCTTATTGTGTACCCAAACGGCTGATTAGATTGGAACAGAAATCCAGCATGCGATTTGCGACGTAAGTACGTCTCGATTTTTCTCTCTTTTTTTCTATGATAAAATCTTGTATCTCGTTAGTCTTCTTGGGATACACTATATATTTTGCTAAGATAAAAACATGTTTTTTAAAATCTTTCTCCGAGTAAGCGACCGTCAAAAGGCGTTTAAGATGAATGGACAGTAAAAAGGATTTGATATTTGATAAAGACGAATTTTTTTCCTTTTTTTTTCGACAGCTGTTAGTTTACGGCCCTTTATTCTTTCGTCTCGTTCCCCCAGCGTTCACTGAATGCCCGAACTGTCAAGATTTATCGGGATCCCAGTTGTATTGTCGGTATTATCAGGCTACGGTAAATATTTGAAAATTTGGATTTGGGAATAGCGCAAGGGCACCGGCCACACGACGTAAAGATTTTAACACTTTTAATACATTTTTATCCTCTCTCACTCAGCAAATCGATATTATCATCAGAGATGCAAGATCAGAAAATTTAATATCAGGACATACGTGACTCGTGCATTTCACAGAATCAATAATACTCGCGTCACGTCTCGTATACTCGTTCCGAGAAGTGGCCATGGAACTAAAGTCCATCCAAATTTATTAAGAGAAACCAAGTAAATAAATATATCGAATTAGTGGAAAAAAAAAATGAAGAAACGAAGCCTGCTCTCTTTTGACAAACTCTCATTCTCAATGGGACCTATTGTACGGACAGTCGATGATTGTTTTGTGGGTCAAGACTTACGCTTTCCATGGGATCCTCTATCGGCTGATTAAAAAGTGCCCAGGAAACACTATATTTTTTCTCTGTCAAGACATTTCGAGTGATCCTCGTCAGCTAAGATAGTCGGATAGTCTACTTGGTCAAAAAATTGAAATGATACTTCGATATGAATATTTGACGTGATTCCCCGAATTATTTTCATCAATTAACAAGCCGTCCCATTGTACCGGATAAAGCTGCTTATCTCGATCCCAATACTCAATCTCCACTGCTCGATATTCTTGCCAATAATAAATGCCAGTAAAAGTCATCGCGTCTATCCGATACGATTCGCGTAATTCAGTAGCCAAGATGGCGCATACAGACTCATTTAGCAACGTTACGCAAGAACGCAAAGCAATACGCATATCAGTCACCCAATCAGTCTGTACCAACATATATAAATTTCGCAAACCTGGTGACACCTCGTTAGTTTACATAAAAAAAAATTTTCTCGACAAATCACACTACCATAAAATTACCTCCTTCCAAAAAAAAAATCAAAATTCACTTACCTTCCTTTCTTGCCGGTTCAAATCCAGCCGTAATCATAGTCAGCTGCAGGAAGTCATAATTCCCAGATTCCCACGATCCTCTAGACGCATTTCGATAAGAATGTTTACTCTTGCCTTACTGCCCCATTAGCATTAAATCATCTCACGAGTAAGGAAATATTTTTGCTTGCACTCAGGAAGTGAGGATGTCGAAATTCACATACGCATTGCTTGGTTTCTGAATTGCTCGACATAAAACTTTATTCCTAATATAAAAAAAAAACAATATACATGTAACTTATGAAAAACTGTCTCTGATCCTACGCATCGATACTTAGTCGTATCTCTGACTCCTTCGCAGTGTTACCTAGCTAATTGGCCGTACGTAATTAATGTAAATAAATATATATCTATATATACGTATATTATGTATATAAGTACAAAAGCACGGCTCTCGATATTGTACGTCTACTATATATATATATAATCTACATATTCATATCTAACGGGGATTTTGGATTGTATATCTAATCATATACTGATTTTCAAAATATCTATATATATATACCTTAAAATTACCGTACCTTACTCTGTATAAATGTAACCAATACGATTAGTCAGCTAGCTTAATTTAGCCGTAGCAACACCCGTGGGTAAGGTCATGGAATGTGGTGTAAATTGTAAAGAAAAAAAAATACAGGTCAAGAGTTAAAAATGCATCGAACGATAACGAATCTAATTTATCAGGAATGTCTGCATATCGAAAATATCCGATTGTCTCAGCTGTCCCAGGTCTCCAGCACCCGCGTTACGTACGTGCCAACTTGACTATTCGAGTTGAACGGGGTTTATTTGAATTGGACTCGTCGGCCCTGGCCAGTAACGTATAATAAACTCAGGATCTCGGCGGGTTTATGGTTCGCGTTTATAAGTTTATATTATTGGATCGCGAGGGCTGTTTGTTTGGCCTGAAATTGTTCGCTTTGGAATGGTAGGCTGTCATGGAATGATGATGTCATGGAGTCTTATGGCTCACGGACCCGATGGCTCATGGCTCACGGCTTTATAGATATTTCAGCATTAGCACCAGTTAGCACCGTACACTGACAACGTACGGCCTTACTCTCACGTCAATCTCTAAGGCCCAATGCATATATACCGTGTTATGTGTATATTGGCTAGTATTGTAGTACTTATAGTATTGGCTAGATATCTATATCGATACGTATATACGTGCGCCTTTTGATTACTGTTGCATCATCGTATGTATATTAATATATGTATATATATATATATATATATAGCAACAACAATTAATCACCCTAATTGATCGTTAATTACAACATATTTGGCTATCGTCTGTACTTTTCTCATTAATAATATTCCAGTGGTAGACCTATCCTGACTCCTCTCAGTTGGTCCCACCATAATACCTCAAAGTCTAGTACTAGGCTTACTGTCTACAAGAGTCTAGTGTTCTGGCTGTCAATTAGTCCTACAAGTAATTAGGCCAGGACTCGATACCAGGTACATAGCGATGGTATTGCGAATACGACGTGGAGACGTGCGGATGTCCCACCTGAGTTCCATGGGGATGTGGAATAGATATATACTGTACTGGGGGTAACGGGGGTTGAAGTTCATGATATTGGATCATATCCTGAGCCCTGTCTTCCCAGGAGAGTTCAGCTGGGAGCTGTTCAGCGCAGTGACGTTTGCTAGGCCGCTCCGTGTCCTCTTCGTATCTGTTGTAGAGAGAACAAGAAGAGTCTCATCAGTCTCCGTAATCAAGGTACGTCGCGGTTCCTGGACCAGTATGATAGATCAGATTGATAAGCTACAAAATCTACCTGTTTAGTATCCACTGGCTCGAGGCGTTAGCCGGTGCTGGAGGATACTGATGAACCGGATGTACAGGAGGCGGCAGGTACTGGTCCAACTCGTCACTCTCTACAGCGCATTCCTGAAGGTTCAGGGGTAAATTGAAGTTCACTCCACCGAGGGTACCAAGGCCACCCAGCTGAGCCTCTTCGACAGGAAGTCCGTCGCCGACCTCGATGTAACGAAGATCGAGACCACTCTGCTGAGGGGATTCACTGGACGACGGAGTACTCATCTCCTGATGATACAGAGGATTGTTCGGCGGATGCTGCTGGGTCTAATTAATCCATAGACAATCAGACCGATAGGTACCCCCAAGAAGAAATGACCTGAAGTATTTACCTGAATGGCATAGTGCTGCCCTCTGGGAGTGGTCGGAGGCGTAGGCGGCGACAGACCCTGACTCGGTGTGGTAGGTGGCGACGAGCTGACAGCACTCTGAGGTGAATTGGGTCCTTGCAGTCCCCTGGGACTCATGTCCTCCTGCTTGAGAGACCTGGACACGCTGAAGGTGACGTTACTCTGACTCCTCGACGGCGACCCGTCCCTGGCGGAGCCACCGTTTTGCTTCCGCCGCCTCGGCTGGTACTTGTAGTCCGGATGCTCCCGCTTGTGGATCAGCCTGAGTCTGTCTGCCTCCTCGATGAAGGGTTTCTTGTCGCTGTCCGAGAGTAGCCTGCGACATGGGAATGGCCCGACGTTACTTCCCAGTCTAAACCGGTGAACCCATAGCTCTTATCAGCTATGCTCATTCATTGTCAGAGAGTGTGATTCGTACATCCGGGTGGCACAGCCATCGGGTCCTACGTACCCGTATCGATACCACTCGACTCGTCGAAGGAGCGAAACGAGGTCTGGTTAGTGTTTCTGAATGCGTTAAGCGTCATGCGTTGGGACTTAAGGGCGAGCGCTGACTCGACTAGACGAAGGACCCCAACACTGTCCAATGGACCAGCCGATATATAAGTTTAATATATAGGCCGATATATGTATACACATTATATACCGTACCTACTTGAGGACTGCACGCTGGAGAAAATGTGGACCGAGCCAGACTGCGTCGAGCAGTTAGTTCATGTTTATGTTCCCACTGGATCGTAAACCTTTTGCCCGATAACGTTTTCCGGTATAAGAGATTCGAGCGTGCTGCTCATAATTTTAATCGTAAACTCTCGTCCCTCCCCCCATACAACCCCCGTAAGACGAATTGGTTGCATTTTGAAATTCAAGTATTTCCGGAACGGACCCGGGTCCGAGCGTCACTAATTGCAGACATCTGACAGGAGCGATAACCCGGTGATAAGCCGAGTTATCAAGAGCGGATTTAATCGAGATGAAAATAACAAAGAGTATCGAAGATCCAGATGAATTTAAATGTCTAATTTTATCGCGCTGTACTGTATACATATTTTAAGATTAACGGATGTTTTGTCACTGGCTGAAGTGAGCCCATCTGGTCAATGGACTTTGGCTGGGCCTTTTTTCTTTCACGGGCAGTCAAAGATATCGCGGGACTCGGGGACTTGGTACATGCCAGCCAGATGCACTGATGCTGGCCCAGCATCGTCTCTGTCGACATCACGTGTTCCCACTACGTCCCCCATGTATCTATCGAGTTATTTGTCGCTATCAGATGTTTTCATTCCCTCCCAGCTCTTCGCACTCTCGTGTCTCTGCGCAAGGACATTCGTCATGTACGCACGTATATGTACGAGGGCAAGGTGAAAAGTTCTCGGCCTGATATAGAGATAGCGTTCCAATCAGCAAAAATTTATGTTTCCTACCTAGGTGCACATGTCATTAGTTCATATGACAAGTTTAAACTAGTTCTCTCAAGTAGTTTGCTTACACGAATTTTTAGAGTAGACGTCTTGCGTGCTTTTCGTTAAAATGGATAAACT